>JAWMRC010000089.1:3210424-3278938 GCA_035584755.1 Thripadectes ignobilis | reverse complement strand
TTATCTGACCCTTAAGACAGCTAGCACAGGGTTAGAGGTTGCTAGCTACTCTATATGTGAGAAACTACCTAGAAGTAAAAAAATCTTCAAATTCTTGAAAACCCTAAGGCATCACACCTGTGAGGAGTTGTGCTTCTCCTACCAAGTTATGGGAAAACAGGCTGATAAAGACAGTCTCTGGCCTTGAGGGAGAGATTTCTGTGTAAACTAAAATTAATTGGTCTCTCATAATTGGCTGATGGCCCTCCAATGGAACTTGAAGGAGAAAGAGAGGAGAAGGAGGATGAAGTAAACCCCCAGACTCAATTAAGGAAGACCCTCTGAAATGGACTGTGCAAGTGCAGGCAGACAGGTGCAGGTGCAGAGAAGTACCAGTTATGTAACAGGAGGGAAGGTGCCAAATACTTTTTCTTGGGCAGCTCTGGCCACTTCACTCAGGTAAATGTCATTTGGCCAATTAGACAAAAGGCAGATGGCTCATGCTTCAGGGGCTTTTTGCTCACTTCACATGACTAGGACAACGTGTCCTTTTGGTGGGGACGCCCGCCTTTGTGAGGAGCCAGCCTTGAGGATGCAGCCACTGCCCTGAGGCAGTTGGACATCCTGGGGTCGATGAGACAACCCTGTGGGAAGACACCTTGAGGGGAGCTGGGTGTGTCAGACCTGGGGGCTTTTTCCCCTTCTGTGGAGGTTTGGGTTGGCTCCCTGCCAAACCCAGCTGCCTGGCTACATGGATTCCCCCCTCCTGAGAGAGAAGGAAAAAAAAAGTACCCAAAGAGAACTGTAGTAAAGGTATATCTATATATATTCATGCGATAGCTGAGTGGAGACGCTCCCCCTTTCGTCCCCCCACTCACGGCCCCTGAGAAGCCCCAGAGAAACACACGGAGACCACAGGAGGGGAAGCAGAGAGAGTGTTTATTAACATAACTGGGGTGTATATATAGGTTTTAGGGGAATCCAAATTACTACCAATAGAAATCAAGGGATAAATGACCAGTGGGAAAGGGTTAACTGTGGGCCAATAGAGAAACTTAAACAGACACCTTCAAGGACGAATTCCTGGGTGCTTAGTTACATAGATAAGGGATGTTCTGAGGGGTTTTGGGAAGAAGAAGGATGACTAAGTAAAAAAGACAAGAATCCCCTTTACAATACAGTAAAAGCTTCAGTTTTTAAAGCATTTTGGCTAGTTTCTTCTTTTTCTTCAGGGACCCATCTCTGACATGATTTTTCCCATTTCTGATACTGCACATTCTCTGCCACACATTCACATCTCAAATGTTGTTGTAGATGGGACGGACTCGATAAAAAGCAGGCGAAGATCCTGCATAGATAAAAGTGAAAACTTTCTTTATTATCTTTATTTTTTTCACACAGCTACTTTTATATATTTCCTAAGTGTATGTGCACTGACATTATTGGTGCTCATTACACACAAACAATCACCTATTGGCCACAGTTACAAACTACTGTCTCTGTACAAACTACTGTCTCTGTACAAACTCATCCAGGTTTCTTATCTTGTACTTCTCATGGGTTCTCTCAGTCTCTGCAAGTTGTTTATCTTCATAGGTATAAAACAATCTGGCCGAGGTCAAACTCATCTTGCTCCGTCAAGGGATCTGCAGGCCCACTGCAGTTTCCCACAAACACTATGAATCTACAGAATAAGAACCCCAAACTCCAAAAGGGAAAAGGGGGGAAAGGGAAGTGGGACAAAAATGGGTAAAAATAAAACAAAACAGATACACACACTCGTAAACTCAGGGGAAAGCTCAATAAGTAACTAGCACAATAAATTCTCACCAAAACTCCCCTCAAGAGAAGCAGTTTCTCCACCTCTGTACAGCTGGGACACCAGCTTCTCAGAAAGGCTTCAGCCCACACAGATAACAGCTAAGCCAACACAGAGACCTGAGGTCCTCCCCAGCAGATGAAAGGAAGAGAGAGAGAAATCTTCCTCCTTGGTCTTATATACAGCTGATTACATGAAGGAATGGTGTGTGTAGTGGTTTTGGTTCAGGCCTTTCCTAGTAACTGGGTCATAACTAAGGAAGTATTCCATCTCATTTCTTTATGTAAGCTAAGCTATAAAGAGGGGGAGTCAAAAGTCAGGGGGCAGTCCTTCTTCCGGCAGTGTTGGAGGGCAGAGGAGCTCCCTGCGGTCACTCTGCAGTGGGAGTGGGCCATAGGTGTGGGTGGCTGATCAGCCAGCCGGGTCGGGAGGAGGTGTCCTGAGATTGGGGAATGGCAGGTGTTTTGGGGAGAGGGAAGTGAAAACTTGTTTTCTTTCTCTTTTCCCCTCTGTATATACATGTATATATGTGGAAATATATATAAACTGTTTTAGTTCTACTGAAGTTTGGTTTTGTGGGTTTCCCCACCCCACTCCCTTCTCCCTTTTTTCCCTGTGGCCAGGAGGTCCCTTTGGGGCCTCTGTCCTGGGCCCTCTGGCTCATGGCATTTGGCCAATTTCAACCACTCACAGTGTGGAATACTTCTTTACTTATGACCCTAAGGCCTAGAAGGCCTAGACCAAAACCAAGAAAACTATACCACCACATCTTCTCTCTCTCTTTCTCCCTCAGGGAGGGCAGGGTGGGGAGATGCTTCCTTTCTTGTTCACTTGGCCACTCTTTTGATAATAAAGCTACTGTTTGGTTGAGCTTTCACCAGTGTCATAGTTTCAAATGCAACAGACTGTCAGACCCTCCTGTTCCTCCCTGGAACAATGTGTGTCTGTGTTTATATAGATATATACATACATACACATACACACACACACACGCACATATATATATATATATGCATATAGTTGGAAGGTGTAGGATGATGTAGATGGTATAGAAAAATGGGTAGATAATGTTCTGATTGCATCCTGGACTGGGTTAATTTTAGGAGTAGCCAGGAGGGGCATGGCTAGGATACCTAATGTCATTGCTTGAGGTGGGGGAAAGGGACTTTCTTCCAGGGAGAGAAAACATGGCTGAGGGTATTGTCAATTGCCAGGAGAGTTTTCATGTGAATTGTTTTTCTTGTACCCTCTGCTGCTACTATTTTTCCTGCTACTGCTCATTTTTTCTTATGTCCTTGATGTTTCCAATAAACTCTTCTTATCTCAGCTTGTAATCTTTGCCTCTAATACCTCTAATTCCGGTCTGTACTGCACTGCAGCAGGTAGGGAAAGGCAGAAAAGTAGGGGAGTGAAAGAGTAGTACATGGTTTGGAGAGGCTCAGAAGGGGCATGGAATTGGGGAATACTATTCCTAAACCATAGCACACCCCAACTTGGACATTAGTTTAATAATGTTAGTGAAGTCCCTGTAAATACACCTATCATAGAGCCTTTGATTATTGTAGCCATAATTTAATCTTATAATTTCCCTCACTGCTTTTTTGTGTGGAGTTTGCAAAGGCCCATCAGGGAACAAATTCTATGAATACTCCTGAAATGAGGAGTGTTATAGCAGAGAAGAGCTGTTATCAGTCCACATAGTATCTATATGAAGTTCAATCCTTGGTGTTCCAAGAGCCATTATAAATAGCATATACTCTACACTCGAAGGGTGTGCTTTGAACAGCTAAAAGTTGTGGCTGGTTGACAGCCCCAAACTGCTGGATCATATTTGTTCTCAGAGCAAAATTTCAGCAGGTATGCAGATACCATAACATCATTAATCAGAATCAGAGCATTATTGAGAAGTAGCAAATGTGACATTTTAAGACTAAATGGATAAGCAAGGAAAAAAAGCAAATGAACATGCTGAGTTATTGACACAGCAGTTCTACTATTTTCAACACAGATCTCTCTAATTTGGTTTAATTTTTATTTTTATTTTTTAAATTAGCTTCCCTAAATTTTTCAAAGCATGATAGATACATATCTTGGAAAAACATCAACTAGTTTGAAATAAAAGAGCAATGTGATTTAGGTGCATTGGTAGCTGAACAAGAATGAGAATCTCTTTACTCTCTGGAAAAAATGTGACATGTAGCAAATGTATAAAAGCTCCTTTAGGTAAGACAAGAATTAGGTTAATTAAACTTTGGCAGTGTGCAAGTGACAAACCTAAACAGGTAAACTTTTCTGTGTCAGCACTCTTAACAACTGGTATAAACTGAATGTTCACTCTTCGACTGGTTTTTTTTTCACTTCTGCTACATTCAAGACTAATGGAAAATTTCGAACATCAGCAAGATAGCTCTTCTGAAAGACTAATAAAACTTGCATTCAAAGAACTTTGAAGCTGTTATAGTTTCAGTATCTTATTGGAATTCCTCCCAAAAGGCTTGGAGCCAATGCCTAAACTTCTGTGAAGATGGTTAACAAAAGGAACTAATGCATATTCATATCCTGATGTAATAACTCAGACCAGAACCTTTTGTTCTGGTCTCCCAGGCTGAGAGAGGGGGAGGGAAGATGGCTCGGCTGGGAGGAGCAGCTGGGGTTTCTGCGGTTTTTTCTGCAAAGGCTCAGCCTGTCAGCGGAGGGAGCTAGGATGGGAACACACCGGTCCAGGATGACAGGAGAACTGGGACTGTGCCTGTCTCTCTCTGTCTCTCTCTAAGTCAACCATTCTCCTGTGAGGGCTGCATGCACTGCAGCAGCTGCCATGAGGAAGAGGACACACCTGGTTTCTGCACTACAGAGATGGGGTTTCCGCTGCTTCACCATGGATCCCACCGGAACTGACCCGGAGGCTGTGCCCACCGTCTCACCTGAGAGCGGGGCCGACCAGCCAAGGCGTGACATCACCACCTGCTCTCCGTAAATATAACTGCATCCCTTAAGGTAGCCCGAGGCATAACCTCGCCACCTGCTGCCCATAAATATAATTGCATCCTTTTAGGATAGCAGAGGACATTGGGTTTTGTTTCCTTTTCGTTTAAAGGGTTTATTACAAACTGTTTTGTTTGGTCCTTTCTGGACATATATATAGATATATTCTGGTTAAGAACTGTTATCTTTTTTCCTATATATTTTTCTAATTAAAGTTCTGTTTCTAAATTTAAAGGAGAGGGATCATTTTTTGTCTGGCCTTCTTGGGGAAGAAGGCCTTTTCTTTTCCTGCCAACATAGATATCTTAGTTCTCCACTGAACTAAGACTAATTAGAATTGAGCGCAGTATTTTTTGTACTGCTCTTTCTTCTTTCCTTCCCTCTCCAGCCAGCAGTCTCTTCAAATGTGGGTAGTAACTGTACTTCCTGATGTTTTTGAAAACCATCAAAATAGTATAATTTGCCTTTTTTTGAATGTATATTATCATCAGCTATAGGGAGATAAAAGTATTGTTTCTTAACATTTCAAATTACTTTTATAGCAAATTACTTAAGGCTTCCAAACACTTCCTTCATAGGTGTCTGTGTATAGCGTTACTGGAGCTCTGCACCTTTAATGTTTCATCTCTTCTTGTGGTTCAGTTCCTGCCTGCTGGACAGCCTGCTCAGCTCATCATTTTTTAAAAGAAGGCATTTTGCATTTACTCAGATGCCTAAAATATGCTATTGTATTAGTTTTTAATCATATCCCGACTTAAATATCGTCCTAGACAAATCAGAATCCTTTTTTCTGTTATAATTTTTCTCCAAGATTACAAGTTTGGTTGATAAACTATGTGTATTTCCCTATCTTTATCTGATTGTGAGCACAGAGATGAATATTTTCCAAAGTTATTTTTACAGGTGTTTTTCTAAAAAAGCATAATTTCATATCCTGGTGAATATGATGATAAGTTTATGAATTTCTAAATTTGAGGATTGTAATTTAGGTACATTTAACAGGCTAAAAAAGGAGCTATTTGACAGATTTAAACTGTATTCACTTAGGAATAATCAGTGAGCATGAAATGTGAGACCACGCAATGGAGGCTGTACTTACTGAAAAATAAAATGGAGATGGATTTCTTTGAATTTACTGGGCACTCTTGACCACATGGGAGCATGGCATTGTGCTAAGGCAAAAGGGCACTGTGTGGTCCTTGAATGTATGGGCAAAGGGGCTGTCAGTCATAAAATAGTTTAGGCTGAAAAAAATGTTTAAGAACATCAAGTCCAACCCTTAACCCAGCACTACCAAGCCCACCACAAAACCATGTCATAAATGCAACATCTACATGTATTTTAAATTTCTTCAGGAATGGTGAGTCTACCACTGCCCTGGGCAGCTTGTGCCAGAGCTTGATGACCCTTTCTGTGAGAAAATTTTTCCTAATATCCAGCCTAAACCTTTCCTGGTGAAACTTGAGGACATTTCTTCTTGTCCTGTCACTTGTCACTTGGGCAAAGAGATCAACCCCTACTGCTTCCTTTCGGGTAGTTGTAGAGAGTGATAAGCCTCCTTTTCTTCAGGTTAAACACCCACAGCTCCCCCAGCTGCTCCTCATATGACTTATTCTTCTAGCATTTCCTCAGTTCTATTGCCCTTCTCTGAACGTGCTCTAATACCTCAATGTTTTTCTTGTCATGAGGGACCCAAAACTGAGCACTGTATGAAGTGTCGAGAGCAAAAGAATATGGTTTGATGCTTAATCTGTACAGGGCATTTATGATGCTGCTCTTTTGCAATACAGTTATTTAATAGCAGTCAGAATTGTAGATGGTGCAGGAAGATCTTCAGAACTTAGTTTAAAGGGAGGTCAGGCTCTGAGATTTGAACCTCCTCTCCGTTATAAAAAAATTTAAATGGTTATTGAAGCTACAGTAATATTTAAATTTTATATGTTAAATTTTCCTCCTAAATAAAAATAAATCAACAGCAAAACTTCTAAGCCCAGACTCAGTAGTGATTTATTTGCCAGTATGACCATAAAACTTCTCACAGATAACACCAAGACTTTTGCATGTGAATTGATACACTTCATATCTTGTAATGGAAACAATGAATATATGTTAGAGAAAATACAACACTGAAATTTGGCTTAGTGCAACACTTTAGAAAATTTGGGCCTTGACCAACACCTTTGTATGCTACAAAAATTCCTGAGAGCATATCCCAGTCTGCTCTACCTTTTATTTTACTAGTCTCAGTTCTTGTGCTGCCAACCAGTATTACTCACTTGACTGGAAGCAGCACTGCAGCACCACAGCAGCAGCAGCATCAGCATCTGGTACATGTGCAAAACAACTGAGGATGAAGATACACCTTTGTGCTTGTGAAGTACATCAGTATGTGAAACATGAGCATAGAGAGAAAAATGGGAGCAGGCTCATATGGTTTGTTAACTAAGCCAAAAAGTGGGAAACGCACTACATTGCTATGAGGGATTTCAAAAAGCAAACAGTTTAATCACTTGTTAATAGATCTCCCGTTATTGCAATCATGACTTGACAGGAAGGTTGTGCTCTACTGAAAGAGGACAGGTATTCTCTAATAAATTGGATGAAGCACATGTTTTAGGTGACTGAGATACACTTAAGACTATGGGTATGGAGTTTGCAAACTTGAATATATCTAGAACTGAGTATGTAGAAAACTGAACTATGGTGACTGGGAAATAAAAGGAAAATTTTCAGTATATAATCCTTAAACTAAGAGAACATTAGAGCTAACAGAACTGTGTTAACATATAATTTAAGACTGATGATGCACACAGACAATATTTAAGTTGGGACTGCATGTGGAATATTAATGAATGTATTTGCTAACTTCTGTTTCATTTTGCAGTGATGTGAATTTTAATTTAGAGTATGTTACCTACTTTTCTGTACAATATCTCAGAAAGGTACTTGAAATTAGTTGAAATCTGTTAAGTAGGACTCAGGTAAGATTGATGTGCTTTTTCCCTTTCTAAATGACATACATGACAATTGTGGGAAGAGTTGCTATCTTTATCAGACCAACATAAAGCTTTATCTCCTTTCATTTCAGTCACTGGTGTATTATGTTAGGAGTATGAATATCTACAAATATTCTGAAGCATTTGTTTTCTAGATACACCAGAATATTTTTTTTTTTTTTTTTTGTTGTTTTGGTGGTTCTCTGAGTCCCAGTTATTTTAAATTCTCAATTATGTATCAAATTCTTAAGAAAATGTCAATATTGCCAACTTAAATTTTGCATTCTTTAAAAAGTATATACACAGATTTTCTTTCATTGTGTCCTCCATCAGGAAATGTTGTTTATTTGTTTGTCTCATATGCAACACAGGTTTTTTAGGTATTGCTTTCTTACTAGAGAAAAATTAAAAGTGCATAGACAGAAAAAAAATCCACTGATCAGTCATTAATAAATACAGAACATTTGAAATGAAGGTCCGGTTCCAGGATCAACTCAGTGTGAGCATCTTCCATGTAGTGATAAGAGATCATGTATCTCAACTACAGAAAGGCTAGATGGATATTTTAATGTGCTGCAAGCCAGATACATCAATGGAATTATTCCTTCTAGTCAAGCAACAACGATTTCAGAAGCAGCTATAATCCACACCCTTTTAGTTTTTTTTTTAAATATTATAAATTGCATTTACAAAACTGGAATTGGAAGGGTTGCTAATTAATACCTACTTTTTGAAGTACTCCTGATCTAGTACTGGATCTACCAGAAAAAAACCCCAGGTATCCCCATTCTAATGCATTGCTTCCTTCTCTTCCCTTAGAAGTGAAAGGGATAGACTTCCCTTTGTCTCTTCTCCCAGATCCTAGTGTGGAATTAGTTTGGATTTGTACTAAAAGGCAAGGCAGAAAGAGTAGCTGTTGTTGTATAAATGAGCTTTAAGTGCTCTCCAAAACACATAACTCTTCTGCATCTGCAACACTATATGAACAATTTGGTAGCTCAGCTGCCTTGCAAGCCTCAATACCTTCAAAGAAGAGCATGGGAATCTCTCTTTTACTCCAGTAATTAAAAGGACCATCTGATAGAATATGTAGCACACAATCCTAAATTAGGCTAGAGGATTAATTTAGAGGATTTATCATGTGTAGTTTGCATGTATTCACAGAATGGAGAACAAAAGTTTCATATTAAATGGGGCATAATTTTTAAGAAGATCCATACTTAGTGTCAGAATCTAATGTCCAGTACATACTTAAGCTGTCTTGTCTAATCCTTTGCAAATTCCCCTCCCAACATAACTGGATTTGTGTCACTGCTTTCACCAGCATCATCTGTTGAGGGAGTCTGAGGAGTGTTACCAGATCATTTTATACACTGCCAGTGTAAAGGATTTATCAAATCTCTTTAAGTCAACATGATTTAGAGCAGAGACAAGGAGACCCTCAAGTTTTGCTGAGGGTGGATTTGGTCCTTCAAAACATCATTGTCCTGGGAAGCAGCAAAATGACTTGATTGTTTTAAAGCTCTAACTGGTACCCACTGAAATTTTGTAAATCACCCGGGTGTCTCAGCCAGTCTCCTCAAGCTGGTCACTGAACAAATGAATATGACAAGTGACATGGTGCTGATGAGATTTCCCACATCTCTTTGTGTGACTGTTTCTACCAAAGATATAAGAAATGTCAGTATATTGATTCTGTAACTATAGATATAGTCCCTTCTGTTTTGAATTTCAAAAAACATAATTAATTTACATAATTTTAATTTTTATAAGGATAAATAAGACAAAAACTAATGTAAGGAATTTGCTTTTCTGTATGTTTTTATTTCATAACAAATATTTACAACATTAGCTTTACTAAAGGATATTAAGATATATAGGCACATGCCTTTCTCAAGGAATGAAATAATCAACTCCTTGGTTTAAATTTAAGGTCACTACCTCTGAAAACCAAAGTGACCTATGGCATGAGACAGGTAACAAAGACTTCCAAGACAGAAAATACAAAGTTTAACTTAGTGCAAATGATATAGCATTCTCCTAAGAAGATCACAGACATCCAAATATGTCAGGCAAGTAGAAGGCATTGGTACTGGAAAAATATTGCATAGAAATGTGTTGAATTAGTGTATCTGACTTCCAGGATATGCCAGAGGCTAATACAAACAGTATCAGAGATACCAACATGTAGGGCTTGTGTAGGGCTGTGAAATTTGTACTTCACTGGTTGTCAGAGAAAAGTTAGGTCAATACCAAGATTCAGCCAATGTGGTTTGTTTGGAAGTTAACTGCTAAGAAGTTTTAACAGCTGATAAGCTTCTACCATAGTTTCCAGAGTTGCTAACAAGGCTTCCATCTGTTCTCCAGGGAAGAAAAACATGACAGCAGATACTTCTTGAAGAAACTGCGGTAGCTTTTGAAAAGTTTCTAGCTCTCTAAAATATGTACCTACCAACCAATCTTCAGAAAATGTATTTTTCATCTTAGAGTTACCATAAGCCATTACTGGAGGTACATTTGAACCACCTAACTCTCTGAGAGTTAAAGTCAAAGGTGAAGACAGATTATAAACTGAACAAAAATTCAGCAGCATCTTATTAAATAAAATCAAGCACAGTTCTCTCTGCTGACTGCAAAACTCTTGTTCTGTGCACTCATAAAAGCTTTCAATGCTCTCTTCTGGGTGAACAATATTCAAAAGTTCTTCCTTTACTGCTGTTGACTCCACACAATCCAGTGGTAATTTTCCATTGGATGTCCTCTGCTGTAGAAGGACTGGTCCTGCAGGGAAAATATAAATATTAACAACAGCACATTTGATCTGGCAAACAAGATTTTGGATTGGTTTTTGCCAGTAGCTAGGAGTCTGTTTAAGTTCCTTCTCATACTAAGTTATGTTGATGTAACTGAGGAGTTGTATTTGCAATACAATCTAGAATATGTAGAGAAGCACTTTGTAACATTTTCTTTATGATACTGTCTTAACTTACATAGAGTATATAAAAAGATAATGTTATTACTGTTGCAAAACTCTAATAAGTACTTTATATATCAGGTTTTTTACTAACATGTGATTTCAAGTTAAAGGTATGTTACTGTGACGGTCTTTATTTTACTTTTCTGGATGGTGTGGTCAATCTTGCCTCAGGCTATGCAGCAAGATAAACAAACTACTGAGGTAGGAATGCAAGTCTTCCCATAAAATTCAAAATTTGGTTTTGACAGGCTTTTGAAATGCAAAATATAATTACTTTAATAAACAGAATTGAAGTAAATAAATGGGACATATTTACTTTTCAGACTATATTGCATTCTTTTGGTATTTCCTGTTCAATAGCACAATGGACCTATTAATATTTGAACAGCTTACACATTTCTTGGTAAGTTTAAGAAAGGCTTCATCAGTAACAAAAAGTGACAGCTGTTAAGACACTACAGGTGTTTTTCAATGATGAACACATCAGGAATCTACTTACATATATTTGGGTTACTATGCTAAAGTAATGACATGACTTTAACTTGAATACTTCTTCAGAAATACCTTTATTGACAAAAGGCAAAGCCCTGCACTACATATTCCTACTAGACATTTTAACTTTGTCCTGATTTAAGCTGCAGTATTATTGTTGATTATTCAATATCATTAAATCTTCTGCAAGCTGAAGGTTTTTAGAGAGGTGTGTTCTAATTCAGCTGAGTAAATCCACACTGAATGGGTAAGATGCTTTTTATCACAGTCTTGTTAGTTACTTACCAGGCCATAACTCAGAGAGTGACAAAGATAAGCATGCACACAGCCTTATAGTTTCCAGAAAAACTTGATGAATGCAAGTGCAATTAGACCTCTTCCTCTAAGACAAAAAGATCACCCTCTAAGAATTCTTCACAACAGCCTAGGAAAAACGCGTATCTGCCAGTGCAATGCCATTTCCAGCTGAGGAGTTGGGCTTACTGTAATATTGGCTGTTGCATCACTAATCCTTGAACTGAGCCCAGGTATTGGCTTGGCATGCCAGATATACCATTCAGTAGATATATAAAACACCTGGGAGACACAGAACTGAGGCTCCTCCAACACAGAAGTAGAACTGCAGAAGAATGTATTGCTTATGATCCAGTAGCTGTACATCAGACACATATGTAGCCTTTAGGGGGCAGGAGAAGACTGTAAATACAGAAGGTTGTATGCCAAGAATGAAACAAGATTTTGTATCTCTACCTTAATTAAGTAATAGACTGTCTAAACACAGTGAACTCTTCTGCCTCATGACTATACATAGAATGATTTTTATTGAAAAAATTGGCACATAAAACACAGTTTATGCTGACACAGTAGGTCAATGGTACAGATAACAAAAAACATTCATTTTAGTAACTTAATTAAAAGAAGGAAGAGTTGATACCCAAGACCATTCTTTGCAGTTGTTTGGTTTTGTGTTTTTTTTTAAAATATGCTGTGTTACATATAGTACATACTTCAAAACAAGATACAAATACCCTGTCTCTGAACAAAATATTGTCTAAAACATTTATCATGTATTTAAAACATTTATCATGCACCTCCCTAAGGGGCAATGTATCTTTTTTAGAAACTAAGGCATTGTTACCACTACTATCCCTAAACGGCAGTTATCATGATTACAATACAGATTCCTTTCTTAAACTAATTACCAAGCTAAATGTGCTCTTCAAAGACCATCACATTAATTTTCATAAATGTTGAAAAAAATTATGTTGAAATACATGATTATATAGAGATTTACTGATCTATTTTTGTACTGTGGTAAAAATTGACCAAAACAAAAGAAAATCCTTAGCCTTGCCTGCTGACTAGGCAATCTTCACCTTCATTAATGAATATGGATAATACAGTTACAATGCATATGGTGTAAAATGCAGAATAAAAACATCAACATATTGGAAAAAATTGTGAAAATGCTCGTTAATTTCATATTCAGCTGACCAAGATAACTGTGAAAATAGTATCATTTTTATTGTAATGAAACCAGCTTGGCTTAAAAATGTTTTAAAATACATTTTTCATAATAAAATTGTATTTTAAAATATTAAGAAAAACACCATGAACTTCATATGGGTAATTTCCCTAAAGCAGTTTAGAATAAATGCACTCACCCCCATGCTGAAGTAGCAGCTTGCCAATTTCTACATGTCCATTTGACAGTGCATCATGCAAAGGAGTCACGCCGTCCACTTGACTGAGCAGGTCTACCTCTGGACAACGTTGCAAAATTTCACGGACACACACTGTGCTGCCATGGTTACAGGCTTCATGCAAAGGCGTCCAGCCAGCATAGTCTGCATTATAAATCAAGGGAAGTTTTAAAAGAGTAGAAGTAGTACTGAAATGTTAATAATGTCATTCATTAGACAGCAAAATACTTTACTTTTTAGAGTTCATTATAGCTATAGGGGCAGCTTGTGATTTCAAAAAAAAAAATTCTGTTGAAAAACATCTTAAAAATTTAAACAGCATTTTTAAAAATCAGTAGAAAATGTGATGGCAAGACAAGCTTCAGTTATAAATTCATCTTACATCAATGTTTCCTATAAAGTCCTCATTTTTTGTTGTTTAAAACAATAAAGACAGTTTTAACAGTATAAATACAAACTTTATTATCAAAGAGATATTAATAGAGGTCTTAATTTAGCTTAATTTCTTACTTCTCTAGAGAATATGAGTAACTTACCTTTAACATTTATGTCTGTTCCCGGGAAAGAGAGAAGCTGAATCAATCTCTCCACGTTGTTACTTATGCAAGCTCTATGCAGGGCTGTCTCTCCTACCATGAAAAATTAATAGAATAAACTAGACTAGGCAAAGTAGAAACTAAGGAAAATAATCAAAGTGCCTGGAACTAGGAGACCTGGCTATGTACCAGAAAACTCAATAATAAGTAAGATTTTTCTTTATCCTTTTTAACCATCTTTTATGAAAAAAAACCCCACAGAGCTTCTGTTCCACCAGAGATCCAGCAATGAAATTGTATTGCAAATGATTTAACACAAGAATTATCTCCCCTCCAGTTCAAGGTTTAAAGCTTCAATCACACTATAAAAGCACCAAGTGATCACAGAACACCAAAAAATACAGGTTTTGAAGTGATAAAACTTTCGAGTGCAGTTGCCCTCCCTTAAATTTATTCATGAACCTACATTAAAATGTATGGTTCTTTTTATACAGCATTTATAGCTTAATTCAAAATTAATGTTTCTGGCTCAGCATGAGTGCCTCAACATACTCAAGTATAATTCAGAACTTAAAATCTGTTAACAGATGGTTTGCTGTTTCTCAATAGGCTGCCTGACTTGGCTACAGTAGTGAGGGAGGGGAAGAAGAGAGAAATAATAATAATAGTAATAATAACAACAACAACAATAACAGTACCAACAACAACAACAATAATAATAATAAATAAGAAAATAATCTGGGGAAAAAAATCCCTAGCCCTAGTACCATGTAAAGCTGAAATAAGTGTGAAAAATTAAAACAACAAGCAACTGAGAGCAGATGCTTGTATGTAAAGACACCATTAGTTTCTGCATAATGAAAACTTCAGTCCCATTCTAAATGCTCTTTTTCTTTCAATAATTGATTAGGTTTGAACAAGAGCCAGAAGAAAATCCTGATGCCAGGTGAAAGATGATGCACAAAACATCTCAGAAATTCAAAACATCTCGGGCTAAATCTCTCAGCCTTTGTGATAAGACTTACATGGAAAATTTTGTTATATTAATACCTTCACTATGTAAATCTGTCAGCTTAAACTCATTCTTTCAACAGAAGACACTACTTGCAATTTTGGCAGAGGATGAATAGAAAAAAAATCAGGGTTTGTTTTCCCCCATCCTAGTTCTTCAGCTCACTTCTCTTTGTAGAAGTATGTAATAATTCACACCAATTTTACTTGCAAAAACAAAAAAGAGAAAGGGAACCAATTTTAAAAATGTATGGTCTGGCTCTGTTACTGAAGCTCTCTTAAATAACAGCGGGTGAGGTTTTCTTTTGTCCTTGACTGTTTAGATACAATTTTGTTTTTATTTTTTGAACAATCCCAGCTTGCTTTTGCCAGGTTTTTTTCTGAGCCTTCTCTTGGGTATAATATTAACATAGTCATAGGTAAATTTCTGATTATGGTGATGACAAAAAGGAGTTCCAGCCAGTAATTCTGTTCAAGCAAAGGCTCATGCAAAGTACAATTTATTAAATCTGTGTAATAACTAGGAATTGAACAAATTATTGCAGTGCTGTTTTATTCCTTAGGTACTCGAGTTCCAGTATAGCTAAGACAAAAGCCAAATGCCTTTCATAGTCTGGGCTGAATGCCTGGAAGAGAACAGTCCATATGCTTAACAGAGCTATGTAACATAGCATACTCCTCAGTCTTTGTTCACAAAATGTCTAGGACTCAGAGAGATGAAGACTAAATTATACTTTCAAATCAGAAACCGTTGATCCTACCAAGCACAGGTTGAGGTGGATTAGCAAAGTAAGGCAGGCAAGACTGAAATATGCTCACACAAGCTGTACACTGTATTTAATATCTGGGAGGAGAAGGGTAATGAAGAAGGCAACTTTACTGCACCATATATATAATACCACATTTTAAAAAGACATTGCTAAAAAGAAACATGAACCATAAGAAAATAATTCTTGGGCATAAGCCATCATTTTATTTCAGGATTCTTTGGGATACGTTTCTAAACCTGAAACTGTCAATTCTAACCATTTTAAAGTTCTTAACATAAATTAGATATATAAAATACCTTTAATATTTCTCTTGTATACCTCTCTGGCCAAAAGACAGCAATTCTCCTTGGTGCGTGCAGTCTGAACTTCTGTTCTCGCTCTAAGCTTATTAAAAGTTGGGTCCCTGAAAAGTGAGCAAAGGGGACAGGTTTAAGATCCCTATTTCATACTTCAAAATAATCTATATGTACTTAATGCTTTTAAATTTGCATATATAGCTACATCTATCCATTTCAGTGTCATTTTTGAAATGTCTTAATTACATAATTTCTAAGTAATTTAATTATAACTATTTAAAACAGTAAAAGAATTGAATTGCCCAAATTTAAACATTCTTTAAAGGTAAATCTATGAATGGTTCAACTTTTCTGTGTAGCTTATAAATTTAAGATTGGGCAAATTTAACTACACCACTCTGTATAGACACTGAAAGTGACAATCAATGAGAAAGGGGGAAGCCCCAGCCCAGAGGTGTTACAGGTTTACTATGGAGCTTTGTGTCAGTTGCAGTAATTTGTAGACAAAAAAACCAGGTCATATAAAGTTCAAGAAATGTGTCAGGTCAGAAGCTGTCCCCCAAAGCAGAATAAAACTGGTGATGTTATAGGTATTACTTACGGTAGATCAGGCAGCACTTTGACTTGGTTCTGCTTATCGCCATTTAGCATCTGTAATGCCCTTTGAGACTCAGGGCATGGCTGTTGCCCTATTTTCCTGTTCTTTGCTTTGTGTATCTTTGTCTCATGTGATGCTATCTCTTTCAAAGCAGGTAAATAGGAACAAACCTGTTGCAGAAGTAATTTTTTTTAAATGAAGTAATTTTCTTTAGTTGCTCTTGACACAAAGCAGTAATCTATGACCCACAACTTGCTGTATCTAAGTTTTTACAAATCTGATCCCTACATGACTGTATATATAGATAAAGCTGTCTTTGGCAACCCTTTTTGATATTCTTGTATTTCACTTTTTACGCTGGCCTCAGAGGTGAGTGGCTTGTGTCTGAGCCAGAAAGTGTGAAATTCTAGAGCTCTCTCTTGGGTTTCTGGTAGCTGAGAAAATTTGGATCCCTTTAGCTCAATGTAAGACTGAAGTACAGTTAATTGATTTTCATGCATTCAATGAAAGAATTTAAAAGCTTCCTGCTCCCAACGCAGGGAGCAATTTGGTAAAGAAATACTCCCCTCCTTCATCTCTTCTAAGTTGAAGGGTTGGATTAAATCTTGGAGCAAATAAAGACAATAAGCTAATGATCTCTTAGTGCTCTCTCATTAATAGGATAGTGTTGGCTGTTTTAGATATGTTAGCTTCTGTCCAGTAACAGAAGCTCTAAGTATAACTTACTTATACAGCTCATCTAAAAATTCATCCAATTCATCTAATTTTTGCAGTTAGAAAAAGCACAGGAAAAAGTCAACTGAGGGGATTCATTCAATGACAGCACAGTGATTATATCTGAAGAAATGCACTAAGGAAGGCTTTTAGTATTTAGATTATTTGAGATCACTGTAGATTCTGCAGGCAAAGTGCTGTGAGTGAGGGGTGCCTTACTTGCACCTTCACTGCATATTTACCACTTGTTGAACCCAGAGAAAAGTTCAGTTGAGAAGATGCTGTATGAGAACAGGCAAAACTGGATCACAGTTAATTTTTATTGCATAGAATGAGAAAGGAGACACAGTAATGCTAAGGAAAATCACTAATAGCACATGACCTTGTTTCAAGTACTATAAAAATTTTCATTTCAATAGTTGTAGAGGGTGATCAGTAGTCATCACAATACCAAAAATTGCAATCCTGCTGCATGTGTTTTAGCAATATACATTAAATATTAGATAGTTGCTTTATTTTTAAAATTCTGAGTCTTTTGTTTGAGCTTTATTTAAACATATGGTATTAATAAACAATGATTTCTGTTCACAATAAACTCCTGTAAAATTCAGGAAAACTTATGTATAGCAAATGTATAAAGGTGTTAATCTGTTTTTCTGTGACTACCTGTAGAATTTTAGGATACATAAAAACAGTTACAGATTCCATATTGTGTTTATTCGTTAGTACTAACATTACTGAAATGAAGCTCTAGGTTAGGGCACGTCATTATCATGTGATTGCCCTGATTTGTCTGCAACTTCCCAGCAGTCTTGGCTTTGAGAATGTCTTTCACACTTTTCCTCACAAACTATCAGAAATTGTCATTTGAAGGCAGGCAAAGGTTTACAAATAGGAGAAAGTTTTTAAGATGAGAAATTCATAGGAATATACTGTGGTTCAAAATCATAAAATCTTGTATGCAACAAATGCCTGGATGTAGCTGGAATAAGACTATTAACTCTTCCAAAAAATTGAAGGAAAAGGTAGGCCAGGAAAATCACACTATATTTGGTATTTTCCTTAATTACAAATGTAACACTGCAAGAAACTATTTATATCAGAGATTATTTTGAAAAGCTTTTATTTGTTTCATTGTTTTGCATTGTTTCACTTTCAAGTTAACTGCATGTAACCAAATTAATTAGGTGTGACAAATTCTCTGGCAAGAAAAATCATATCATTGTTCTGGATCCAGATCTCAAGTAAAAAGAAATTTAAATGCAGTGAAACACATGGAAGACAACGCATGCAACGAGCATCACCTTAGACCACAAAGAAAATATATTTTTCAAGACTTTCATGAATCCAATTACTTATAAAATACTGAAGTGTGACAGGTTATTAAGGAGGAGAAAAGTTACTTACTATTTTCTGAAGAGAAAGAGATTCTGTAGGAACAGTTATATTCCTCTGTAAACACATTTGTTTTAAAATTGCTTCTGCAACAAACATTTGAAGCCAGAGGGATGGTATGGCACAAATAAACATTTTTAATTCACATATAGGGAAATCTGGATAAAAGCAACAGAGGGAAAAATATAAAGTGAGTATCAAAATGAGAATACAGAAACCTATATATCTAGTTATCTAGAAGATAGCCCTTCCCAAATTTTTTTCCTCCTGTTACAGATTTAGACGCTATTCTCCAGAAGAATTACTAAAAAAAAAATTACATTAAGAAACATTTTATCCATCATCAAAGATAATGACCAACTAATAAAAGAACGTTTAACATGTTATAAAAGACAAAGCATCACTTTATATGTGCAACTTTTTTAAAGCTCTCAATATAATCTTATAAAAGTTACACCTTTATTTTGAGAATAAATTTATTTGTGAAGTTATGCAAGTGATCACCTTTTAAATCAGTAAGTGACACAAATTCAGGTAAGAGTCATAACACATAATAAGTCTTCAAGTAATGCAGGGTGACTTGCAAGTTCTACATTAAAAGTGACTGTAAGCAAATTGCAACCTCATTCAGAGGTCTGAAATAGCTTGCACTGTTTAAAACAATGAAAACCACCCAGTGGCAGAAGAAATTATGTATCTATAGAACTCTCAATATGTATCAGGCATAGGTGTGGCCTACCTCTTTTTTTTTTTTTTTTTTGAAAAGGAAACAGAATGACTGATTTTTCTTACAGTGATAGGAATTTGTATTTTGATTCTTGCAAAATAATTTTGTTAAAACAACTGAAACAAGTGGAGACAAGTATCTTCCATGAGGAAGGAAGTCTTAACTCTATTAAGGGAATATTTTGTTCTGCTATGAAGTGCTCATAAATTAACTGATCTGAAAATCAAAACAGAAGTTTTAAAAGTCCAGGTGTTTTCTACTGTAAGAGCAACTGAATTTAGAAAAACTGCAACAATTTTGCTTCAGATTGTACCAAGTGGCACAGGTAAAAGAATCTGTAAATGCTACTCTTGTTTTCTGTTTGTATATAGGAAAGTAAGAAAATCTTTCAGAAATATATAACTAAAATTCTCCCTATAATAGGACAGCTAGAAAATCTCTTGGAGAGGTGACAATAGCAATACAAACTAAAAGCTCGATTAATTTAAATACTACAAAGTTTCACCTGATTTGGCCTTCTAAGACGTAAGGCAGGCTGTAATAGTTCTGATAATTTGTTTTCTGTAAGTCTGAAGTGGAAATATTTGTCTAGAGATTAAGATTTTGCTTTAATTATTTTCAGGATAGTTCTCAAGTACCCAGGTAGAAGGCAGATACACTTGAAATGAAGCCTACATATACCTGTTACTAAAGAAAATGATGACTGAAACCAGAATATCCATATTTTTTGATGGGGAGGCAGTAGAAGGGGGTGGGGGAAGCTTTGGAGGGAATTAAGTTTTAAAATGAAATTAAAATAATTATTTTTGTTGAGATTATTTTTTTGGTCTTTTGCGTTCTGCAACCCCTAGCTGCTAAAAGTACAGATACCTCAACTGACATTGCATGGTAAATGATAACAGTGACATTTCTCTTTAACAAGTATATTTAATGATGGGGAACAATAGCCATTCAAGGGACTCAATGGAATTTTCTCCCACTCCCCAAATAAAGACTATTAAGTCTAAGGATTTGAAATTAGACAATGAAATGTTTCATTTGAAATCTGTAGGAGTCACATAGTTCAGTGTAACTTTTGGACTTACAGCTGAAGTGTCTTTAGAAAACTACGGGTTTTCTGGAGGGACAAAATTGGCCCGAGTTAAGTAAGATGTCTCCATATGCTTTTCTAAATTTAAGGTTTCTTATGATATGCTAAAAACTTTTCCTAAACTGACCAAGAGAGAACCAAAGATTTTTTTCTTCCTCACACTGTGTGGTCTTGCTTTCACATTAATACTTACTGAGATTTATTTAGAGGGATTTTAATGCGAAAGCCTATTCTCTTTGGTCTTTGCTTGACACTGACAGACAGATACACAACATAACACTTTCCTGCATGTGTACACACCACACTGTAAGAGTGCACAGCTCTAACAGGTGGTAAAAAATAACTTGTAAGTAAACCAAGGGTTTTAGTTAGAACTCAGTGTATCTGATTAGAAGATTTTTGTGAGGCCTTGCTAATACTCACCATCACAGGAAATGGCAAGGTATTGTGCCAAATCATCAGCTACTTGATGAAACACATTTCTGTCCATGAGAAAACCGGAGATGATCCAATACTCCACTACAGTTCCAAGAAGTGCATTTAATAGACCAGCAACTTCACATCTGAAAGCCTAAATGGAAAAAAAAAGTATACTGTACTGTATAACAAATTCACACTGATAATATACCAGCAACAAAGTAGAGAACTGGCCTATGATAAAGATGATATCCTTAGATAAAAGCCCACTCTCTTGCCATGTTACTCCTTTTAGTGACCTTTCTCTTCCTTCTCAAAAGCTAACTGTTGCAGCCAGGCCAACAAAATTAATGTCATTGATGCCACCCCTATTGACATTGGAGAAAAACAAGTTATTTGAAAATATCCTATCTAAAACAGTATGGAAAATGGGATCAAAGTTTACAACTACAATTATGTGATTTCTTTTTAAATTTTGTTTATCTATAAGACTTCAAGTACTGGACTTACTCCAGTTAACCCTGTGTTTGACAATTACGAGGATCTTTTTCTCCCTGCTCTCTTAGGATTCTCTTTTGCTAAAGATTTCATCATGAAATTAAAGCTCCTTTTTTTACTAACCATGTATATCTACACCAAAAGGTAAAAAGGTACAAGGTATTAGTTTCCTGCACAGAAAAAACCTTGGTGGCCACTTTCCAAGATGAAACTCTTCTTTCCAAAGAGAGAAGAAGAAAAAAGCACATACCTCTGGGTATTAGCCTCATCATCTTACCCCCTTAATTGGCACAAAATGGTCATGCATAAATAAAACAGCCCAAGTATATTTTCTTCAGATAAAGATAAAATACAGGAATTTAGCATACTATCCAGACACTACCATGAGATAGACAAATACATTTGTGTCACCCATGTGAGACTTTAAACAATGCTGATTGGGTAATGCAATGTTTCTAGTATCTGAGTTAGTCTGTGCAAAGTGAAGTCATATCTGTCTACTCAATACCTGTCTGTGCCATGTAGAAGTATCTTACACAATGAATTTGAAGTCATGACTCTGACCATGTGTACAACCACAGAAAATTTAGTTATTATTGAAAGAGTAACTTGGAAGAATACATGCACCATAGGAGAAATGAAATTCACCTGACCAATGACACCTACCTAAGGCTGTACCCGAGAATCTCTACTGTTACACTAGAGCACCAGTTGATATACGGCATTAAATGAAACAGAACGAATACTTGAAACTGGACTATTTTGATAAAGAGGGAAATTGAACTATATATGATACTCGTTTCAGAACAAAATACATTCAAGGTTGGTTTAAAATAGTCTAATAGGACTCCCACATGAGCTGAAAAGCACCAAAATCAGTTTGAGCATCAACAGGTCAAACAGACATACATACGAGCAACAGAGACTCTGACATAAGTGAATTCTATAATAAAAAGAGTATAAAGCAATTTGTCAGAAACCTACACAAATACCATCCCTACAGTTAAGAGTTACATGTTATTCAAAAGAAAACAAAGACAACTACAAATAAACATTGTGTGGGGTGACAGTATAACCTTCACCACTGAAGGTTTTTAAGAACTGACCAGACAAAATCAGTTAGGAATGTGATCTCCCAGATTGTTTCCAGTCATACTTCCTCTTACGCTGTTAAACTCTACTTGATTTTCCCCTTGCTCTACTGTGTCATAATACTAATGCCTTAAGATTTTTATGTATTTGTAGATTTTAATATTTTATATATTTGGAGATTTTAACATAGCTGTACATTTTCTCACACTTGAGGTAGTAGCTACCAGTTTTTAAATCCCTTTCTAACAGTTTGTGCCACATTCTGAAAATTCCATTTAATGGTCTTTTCAAGGAAAAAGATTTCACCAAGAACATGTTGTTTGGAACACACGCACCTGGAAGATAGGATTGCAGTCAAAGTAAGATAGAAGGCCTAGAATCTTTGGAGGGGCTTCAAGGAATTCTGAGGGTTGGTACCATGGGCAAATGGTTTTCAGGCTGGATGTACCCATGAGAGATGATAATTAAGTAATGTTATAAATTTGTAAGAACCCTGTACCAGGTGTGTGGGCCTATGTACTCTGTGCACCTGAAAGCTTTCCTTAAAGAGCTGCTCTCTACTTTATCTATACTAATATTGTTTGGAAACTTTTTTCCTTGATTTCAGGCAAGAATATTGTAGATGAACTGAGAAATCTCATAACTATAAAAACCCTTAGAACACTGATGTGGATGTCAAAAATCTGAAAATAACTTTTTTTGACTAAATTTTAAAAATTTAGAATGGTACATTGCTCTGTAGAGGTTTTTGGGTTGGTTCCCTGCCAAACCTAGCCACTGGCTGCACAGATTCCCCCCTCCCAAAAGAGAAGATAAAGGTAAAAAAAGAGTACCAAAAGAAAATTGTAGTAAAATACATATATATATATTCACATATAATACATTTACATACAATTAAACACTATGTATATACAGAACAAGAATCCCAAACAACCCCAAAAAGGAAAAGAGGAAAAGGGGAAGGGAGGAAAGGACAAAAAAAAAGGGTAAAACAAATCAAAACAGATATATACACTCAAAAACTCATGGAATAGCTCAATAAAATAACTAACACAATAACATCTCACTAACTTCCCTCAAGAAAATAGCTTCACCTCCACACAGATCCAGACAACAGTTCTAGGATTAGACCTAAGCTCATACAGATTAGAGAAAGGTCAACACACCAAGACCTGCTGTCTTCTAAGCACCAGGAAGGAAGAGAGAGAAGAACCTTCCCTCCTCATCTTATATACACCTGATTACATAATGGAATGGTGTGGAATACTTCCTCAGTTATGACCTTGCTACCAGGGAAGGCCTACCAAGAAAAACAAACTGCCATATACTCCTATCTTCTGAAGATTCAGGAACAGAAACAGAACAATTTAAAACATCAGAAATGCATTTACAAGTATGCACACCTCTTATCGTTGGACTCCAAAGGAAAATACTGGGATACTGGGTGAATAATTTAATTTCACCAATAGTTCTTTGAAGAAAATAAGTTTCACACATGCAGCAAATAAGCACAATTTTAACAGAGGTTTGTGACAGAATCAAGGACACACAGATATAACCTGAGGTAGATACAGACATACAGCACAAGTACTTAAAAGTACTTCCTCTTTCTTGTTTCTAAATCACAAGCTTAATTAATTCCTTTATAAAATACTTTCACAGAAATGGTGGGGGTGAAGCAGACCTTGAGGCAGAATACTGAAATAATGTCCACTAACGCTCAAGTATTAATAATTTGTCAAAGTCAGATATATCACTACATATTAAAGGTAGCTGATACACTAGTTGCAGCTACATTTGTCCAGATAAGTACCTCTCCATACTAGTAAGACAAACCAGATACTGCCAACTGGTGTAGGCTTAGTTGACATTTTGGTAGAAGAACAATAGGACAAATCAAGACCTTCTCCTTAACATTTTGAAATAAAATGTTCTATGCTACAAATGAGGAAATTGCTCTAATTTACTGAAACGATCATATGTTCTAAAAATATTTAAATATTAACATGTTAAAACTATTTTCAACCACAAAACAATCCCAACACAGCAGTGAAAATACATATAATAATAAAAAGTAAAAAAACCAGAGCATTTTAATTGAACACGGAATTTGCTACCATGTATGACAGTGACAAGTTCTTTTCTTTTTCCCACTCTGCCTCTACAACAAGAAGCTAGGAGGGGTCACAGCCAGCACAGCTGAACCAAAATGACCAAAGTCCTTCTAAATATTGTGCTCAGCGATAAAAGCTGGGGAAAGGCGGTGCAAGGGAGCATGTTTGAAGTTATGGTGCTTTTCCTTCCCAGAAACTACACGGTTGTTTCAGTTAATGGTCTGTCAAGTACAGTGTTAACAGTTGCACAAGTTGAACAGTGTGCTTTAGTACACATAAAAGTTCTTATAGGAACGCTTTTAAGTCAGAGCAAAATTAATCTTAATTTTCTAACTTTGAATTACAGAGTTATTTTTGAACTGTTTTTAGTATTCTTTTTCATGTGGTGTAAATGTGGTACTCCAAAAAAGCCATACTTCCAAAAAAGCTACTGGAAGTGAATGGATCAGAAAGACATTTAATTGCAATAATTTATACATCACAAATTTATAATATACAACTAAAAACCAGAATAAATGCCTTTTTCACTTCGTCAGGCTACGTAAGACAGTTTTTTTTAAAAAAACCCCACCATTATTTTCAGGCATGAAAAGTATTTCTGATACCATCTGTGACATTGTGAAAAGTCATGCAATGCTACTCCAAGTGTTATAAGCAATATACACATTCCCTTGTAAATTTTAGAATTGAATTAACAAATTTGATTCAAGGAACTTTGACAAGGAATTCCTGCATCAAAACTATTTAAATAATATAATAATACATGTTATTTATAGTGAAATTATATTCAATATTGATTTGAAGAGGTCAAGTGATAGAAAAACTTCTATGGTCTTCAGTGGTCCATTTTTAACTTCAAAAATAGTTTCATTCCTTCAAGTTGTCCCAACAGATAAACTGAGTGATTGCTAAAGGCATACAATTTCCTGTCACAAATTTCATGCATTATATGCAACTTCTATCTAAGAGTAGAAAGCAAAAGCACTCATATATATAACTTGAGTCTTTATAGCCCCCATTATTTTTCCTTGATCGCTCTTTTTACTTGGTGTATTTACACACACACATATATAAAACATAATTTTGCAATAAATCAGCACTAGAAGAGAGAATCTGACTCTAAAAAGCTAAAAAATTTATAACTGCCCACTTTCAACAGTTACAAAAGATTATGTTAGATACATCCCAAAGAAAGAATTTAGTTAAATTATTCACTTGTTTCTATTTACAGATATTTTTCCTGAAGAGCTGCATGTAAGTTTGGTATATCACAACTGACATGCTAGTTTCTTCTCATAAGCTAACACAATCAGAAACATGGTCACTCCTTTCAACTGTGCTACAAAACACATAATTTCAGTGACCATAGTAACAATACTTAGTCATTCCTTTTAATTAGGTTTCTGAATGGTCCAAAGTGTTTCTTGTCAAGGTGCTGCCTCTTAAGTGAAAAGCTTTTAAAAACCAAAACTGGTAACAATGGCTCACACCCTTAAACTGAAGGAAAATTTTGCACGGTATGTGTTACATTTAATGGCATGGACATACTGTGGACTTATTTATGCATCTCTAAAATGGTAAAAAAAAAGGAGAAAACGCAGTTCTTCCTGCACAGCTGGAGAGGATCTGCTCTTTTGGCTTTCTGAACGACCATTCAAACTATGTAAAGGAATTGTAAAAGGAGTCTCTAAGTATATAGAAAAACCAGTGTAACAAGATTAGACAGTGAAGGAAGGGATAATGACAAGTTGGATTGTAAAAGTACGGTATTTTGGTTTAGAGTTTATTTTTGCCAAAAAATGTAATGGGAAAGAAAATGCAATGCAATATATAAATAAGGCTCTTAGAAATAACATAAAAACCCTATAGATAATATGAGGCAACAAGCTGCTTTTTAAGGCTAGAATTCATATCTGCAGGGATACTGTATATTACACTGCATAAGATCAAAGTGAAAAAGCAACAGGCATCTGGGTTTTGTGCTGAAACTACAATTCTGATGTATATAAAGCAAAAAGAATCTAAACAAGAGGTAGGTCTCTGTGTTTGATGTTATGTTCTATTCTTTTTTTAAAGCTTATTTTTCATACATACAGTCTGGCACAAGTGATTATTCTGACTATGCAAAGAAAGGTTTATGAAAAAGGTATGGCTTACAGTGCTTGAACTTGTCAAAAGAAGGCATAGCAGCAAAAAAAGCCTGCTTGGTGCTCAGTAACTTTGAAAAGGTAGGTTGTTTAAATATAAATATGAGCATAGTAGCCTAATTTTAGGGACTTTTAAAATATCTTGACCAAGGATAAAAAGCAGCACTGTTTCAGAATGTCTTGCTTTGATAGCCCTCAAAAAAGGTAGGAGGTCTGCCTGGGTAAGATGCGTGAAGCTCTCATTATGTTTAATCTTTCTGCTTCCATAACATAATGAAGAACTACTAGGTATTATATTGAAAGTGGTTTTTTTCTCCAGAATACTTGATTTTCTATTGTTCTGTTATTGTATTTAAAAAAGTGAATGAAGTATCTATTTATTCTGTGCTTTCACAATAATTTAAAAGAGAAAGCAGAGACAGCAGTTAAGTTTTTATTTTATGTGGGAATCTAGAAGTCAAAGACGTTTTACAAGGCCTCTTGCTTCTGAAAAGAAAGAGGTGGCATAGAGAACACTCAGTATTTTTCAGGTCAATGTCCTGCTGGTCAGCAGGTCACAGAACAGCAATTAAGTTGCCTTCAATTCCATTTTTATGAACAGTCCTAGGGAAGATACCAAATGACACTAAAGGACTTGGGAAGAAAAAAAATGTGAAGAAAAAGGGCATTTTTAGAGTAAAATAATGCATATCTGTAGAAATAGCAAAAAGGTATTAGTTTTGTTAGGTTTCTCTTTCAAACATTTCCTGAATCTACCACTGTAAAATAAGATAATCACCTCTTTCGTTACACCATATTGTTTGACAGGACGTGTTAAGCTGGTGTCCCTAATAACTACAGTAATACCTGCTGCTAAGGGCACATGAACATCTGAATGTAGCCAACAAACTACTCATGACTCGTTTCTTCTCTGCACATCTATATGAGAATCTTACGGATCAATTCATTTCCTTTAGTGGAGCAAAAACCAGCATGCTTCATAACAAAAGGCAGCTATAACAAGCAGCTGTGATACTCATATAATTCCTCACAAAAGAATGAACAAAGAATGTCTTTAAAAAAAAGTCAGTCTTCATTATTTTAAAGTATAAAATTCAAACTCACATCATTTTTTCTGTTCAATTCTCTATGGGAAAGTATGACCCAATCTGCTAGAATATTTATGTGTTTGGTAAAAAGCACTGAGGTTCCACTTCCCAGCCAAAATGTCTTCAAAAGAACTGTCTGTGGCATTACTTGCTGATGCTGTGAATCGGTCCCTTCAAGCAATCTGTAAAAAAAAAGAAGTGACAAAACCTGAAGCTTTATGCTGCCTTATTACTACAGTTACCAGAGAGAAACCTTGTCTTCTGTCAAAACACACACTTTTTAAGTATGGAAAGATCAAATAGAATTTCTAATGAAAAATAAATACCATAATGATGACTTTTACTATTAGAGTGGGGAAATTCTAATATTGTACTAATATTTACATAAGATAAAGGCCACCTTATGCTCATATAAAAGCAGAAAAACCCAAGATTTTTTTTATATTTCATAAACCAAGGAAAAATAATTGTTTCCCTAAGATAATGGGGAGATAAGTTAATTGAATTTTAAAAACCCCAAATAACATAAAATTCAGTATCTTCAAAATGCTGTTTGTCTACCTTAAAAGGTGACTACTGAAGTACTGCAAAGCTAAACATACAACTTTATGAGCAAAATTAAGTGCTTACTGAAACTTGTAATATAGTCAAAAAGCAAGCTGAAAAAAAAGGCCTTAAAACATGATTAGAAAAAGTCTTACAAATTACAATAAATAAACTAAGAATTGAGAAATATAAAAGAAAATTATAAATTGCCATCTCTGTAGAACAGTATCTTAACAGTGGTATACAAAAATTGGGATACAAGCTGCTGCAGGTAAAGAAATGTATGGGAAATTGTGAGGGGAAAAAAAGATAGAAAAAAACTGGTATTACCCTAGAAGCCCTACCTTTTTTCCAGAAACTCTACTTCAGCTTTTACTAAATCAAAAAAAAACTTCAATAATGTTTTGTGAACTATCTTCTGTTCATCTTCTCTCCTTGAAACTGATTCTGCATGGCAAATGGTTTTGCAATAAAGGCAAGACCTGAAAAATAAAACCCCAAAAATCCATTTGGATGACAGAAATCATAGTTTGATCTTTCGGCAAAAAAGTCAACTTTGAATTTTGACTGTTTTGACAAAGAAACTACTTGCTCCCCAGCAACATTCAACATTTTAAAGCCTAATTTTCCAGTTTCAAAGCTATTTTCAGAAGACGAAAAAAACCCCAACGTTTGTGACTGAGCTTCTGTGTCCCAGATGAAGATTTTGTATTATAAACTAAGTAAGTTCACTGTTTCATTTTTCTGTCTCTACTTGAGTTATTGTACAATTACTATATTTAACAGAACTTCTTGAAAATCCTTTAATACAAGACAATCTTGTAATATTTTATAGACATTGTAACATCCTACAAATTTTAGTTCAGATAACAGTTCACACATGCCATTTGACAGCACTACGGACTGTCAAACATGATGGAAATAATTCTGAAATAACATGCAAACATGTTTTTTGTCTAGAATTTTGAGTACTAGAACCACCAGGTATACAACTGTTGGGAATTGACACTGCCGAAAAGACAAACTACTTCATCCAGAAGACAAATTCTCTTCCATTCCATGTGACATGTTCCTAATAAAAACTAACAGATGTTCAATTACACCAATTCATGCCCTTCAAGACATGCTTACAATCATACACATTCATGTGTCTGTAATCACAGTTGTATCAACATGTTTAAATGTTAAAGATTTTATGACAGTAATAAAAAGAGATATAGTTCCTCTTTCAAAATAAACAGAATAATTAAATTCTATTGATGCAAATTACAAAAAATGAGTTTTTAAGATAAAGCAGAGACTAACTACCCAAACAACTCCTATGTACTGTAGATGTATAAAGACTTTGCAATAAAATGGTAGAGGTTATGATTAAAATAAAGGTACAACATGAAGCTTCATGTTCGGTAAGATAAAACCTGAATTTTCTTTGTAACTGCAGACATATATATGTGTGCGTATCTATACACACACATACCACGATAGGAATAATACACAGATTATTATAATCTGTGGAGAGCATAAAAAGTAAAATAAAAGATGTTTTAAAAGGAAGAAGGCTAAGAAATTGTACATCTTTTTTGTTCCAAAAAACCTCCATCTGCCTGTGAGCTAATGCTTTGTGAAGTATAAAGTGAAATACCTGAATCTGTTACAATTCTAGACTTTCACATACAAGTAATTTCTTCTGTTGAAAATGCAACTTTGATGCAATCAAAGCCAATCCTCCTTCCCTGTCCCTGAGTCTGGAGTAACATAACAATTATTGCATTCAGCACCTCATTAAACTTTCTTACCTTACAAGCATCTCTATCAAGGACCATGTACCTTTCTTACAGACAGGACACTGAAGAAGATCCAAATAATACTTTAACATTGACAGGGACTTCCAGGGAGGATCATGGTGGAGAATAAGGTACAAAACATGACAAAGTTTGGCAAAAAATGTGGCATTGGTATTTCCCTGTAGTAAGATGAGAAAATAATAATGGCTTCATAATTGTCAAATATCCATAATCACTAAGAATTTATTTATTTTCTTTATTCTTTACAATCCCAAGAAACTGAAGTAACGTGTAATTTAATGCATAACTACAAGCAGAAATAACAGTTTAAAAAAAAAGGAAGGAAAAATAATTTGCTCTAGTGTGATATTCCAGCTAAATGCACTATTTAGAACAAACCTTTTCAACTGACGTCTCCACCTGCGGCCTACTGGCATAGTAACAATGTAACAAAATGTAACAAAAAAAAATTTGTGGCCAAGCCTTCCACAATACGTAGAGAACTACATTCATATGGCTTGAAAATAAATACAAATTAAAAAAAAACTTTAAGTATTAATTTTTTTTGTTTTTGTAACACAAGCACATTGATGAACACAAAGACAAGAGTGAACACATAACTAAAAACTACTAAATACAAAGTCAGAAGCAAAGATCAGAATACTTCCATTTATTGCTTTAATTTTTAAAATACTTAGTCTTCAGCTCTTACCGATAGGACATATTCTAGAAGAGAATGAAGAATTTGCACGGGAGGTGTACGATACTTCTGATTTGCAGCAAGTTCTATGATTACATCCTGAAATAAATGCTCTTCCACTAATCCTTGAAGTATATACCAACTGCCTGTAGACAAGTCAGTACTTTTAACCTAGAAATGAGATATCTTTGTAAAAAAATGTAAATAACACCTTAAATAAAATCAGCCATTAACTAACTAACATAACCAACAGGGTTCTTCTAAGTAAAATACTGCTAATATATGTCCTGGTTCCGACCAGGACAGGGTTCATTTTTGCAGTAGCCATGAGGGGGCATGGCTAAGACAAAGAGGTTATTCTGGAAGTTATTCTCACATCACTGCTGGGGGCAGGGAAAAGGGACTCTTGCTTCTGAGAAGAGTGTTCCAAGAAAATGTGGCAGGGAGGGCCATCCACTAGGTCATGGGCTTTCCATATGGAATCCTTTTTTCTTATACCTTCTGTTAGTAATATTGTTGCTGTTACTGTTCATTTTCTTATCTCATTGCTGTTTTCAGTAAACTGTATCTCACCCATGATCTTTGCCATTTGTGCCTTCAACAGGTGAGGGAGGATGGGAAGTGGCCCATTATTTTAGTGGGAGTACTAAATTGAAGAATGTAATTCCTAAACCACAACAATATAACAGAAATGATTACAAACGAAACTAGAAAAATTACATATTGTCTGGTCCAATCTAGATGATTTTGTTTTAGAAAAGCCCTCCCTCTTCCTGAACTAGGCTTCAGGAAGACGGTTTCAGAATGTGCTTCTCTTCTTAGATTGGACTACATCTACCCTTTAAAAAACAAACTACAGTTCACACATTCTGTAATTTGTCTGTAATTTATTCTGGAAAGCTATGCAGAAGAGGTTTAGTATTTCCAAAAGTGCAGAGTACATCCCACAACATATGGCTGAAGCAGAAAGACAATGACTACCATGGAACAGCTAAGAAGGCCAGAGAAAAGCATAAACCCATGAAATACGTAACTTAAGGGTACACAAAAACCAAAACCAATGTAACTGTTGTATATCTCTATTTCTCCTACTCCCATAGAGAATGTCAGAGAAGCATCTAACATTACAGATTGCACAGGTAGTGATCCCAGTGGATTTCAAAACTCTAAAGATCTTAATGGCACAGGGCTTCCTGCTTGTCCTCTGCCACTCCCGAGAGCAAAACTTTGAAGGTTTTCAAAGAATTCACACGGATCTAACAGCTTTCATGAAATGGTGTATCTACTCTGCAAATCCCCTGTTACTCTCTGTACTCTCAGCTTTCCAAAAACCACAATCAATGATACTAATGAACTAATGAAGACCTCAGTTACATTGCTATTTACATGTTTACTCTAGTGCAGTTCAAGACAAAGCTGACGGATAAACCAGTTGCAGAAGTACTGCTAATTGAAGCACAGTTTCCCCTCTTTTGAAATCTGGCTTTTTCATTCGACCATGCAGTATGAGGCTCTGGTAAATTCAAAGAAACTGGGATAAGGAGTCACAACTGAGAGAAGTAGTAAGATCACAGATTGGACTGCTGGAAGTTAAATAGTTAAAAAAAATTATTGTTGCTTTAGTACCTGACAACTTGTAGACTTTTTGATCTCTGCCAAAAAACCTGTCTTTTAAAGCATATTAGGTAAAGTTACTCAAGACATGGAACCCCAGAACCACAGTTTAGGTTGGGAAAGAACTCTAACACATTGAGTCCAACCAACAATCCAGCACTACCAAGTCCACCAACAAACCATGCCCCTAATTGCCACATCTACATATCCTCTAAATTCCCCCAGGGATGGTGACTCCATTACTGCCCTGGTCATCTGGTTCCAGTGTTTGACGACCCTTTTGCAGAAGAAACTTTCCCATTATCTAATCTAAACAACCTGCTAATTGTTTTAAAATTAAATTTTACATTAACGTGGGCTTTGAGTCCAGTTGTGGATTTGAAGTCTACTATACTACTATAAGATGGCTTCCAAAAATGTCCCAGAAATAAGCTAAAAACATTTGGAGCTCTGTTAAAAAAAAAAAAAAAAAAATCAGAATGAAACTATAATAATTGTTATATCACAGCTAAAGTCTCAGGGAATGAACTCCTTAGCATTAGATACTCAGTTTCTCTTTTCTGATTTCAGTTTCATTATGATTCCTAATGCACATATTGTTATATGAACAATAAAGATGTTCACTTATAGTTTTCTTTTAATCAAATTTTTGTATATCTGGCGTTTGCAACTCATATTTACTTCAATTATTTCATTCATATATGCACCATTTTAACCTTCACTAAAATTTCCTTTGGAAACAATGGTTGCACTGATGCTTTTGTAATGTTAATTATATGCAAACAGCACATCTAAAGAACAATCAAAAACTGTTTAATGACAGTCAAAGAACAACTCCTCTGCTGCCTGGATTCAAGATATGTGAAGATGATTCTGTATATTGTGGAAGTACAAGCATGTTACCACTGGCCCACATCTGGTCGATTGCACCAGCATCCAGCTTTTTTATTGTGACAGAAACTTTTATCTCTTGAAAATTCTGGTACTAGAAAAAACAGCAACATTGATGCATTATTTTGAAAGCACACTGAAACAAAGATGTTTTGGAAAGAGAGTGAGGCCTTTAGCATTGCATTCAAAACAACTGGCTTTCAGCATATGTGTAAGAGGTAAAGAAGGATGATACAAAACTGAGGTGACAAATTTTTTTGTGTCAGGAGTCAGCTATTAGTAAAAAGGCTTAATAGTCAATCAGCTGTACAAAGCTCTACTGGCTTGCATTCTGACTGATGAGGAATCAGCAGTATCTTGTGAAGCATTGCTGGTACAATCATTAACAATTTGAGAAGAAACAAATGAAAAATTCAGGTTCACACACAGTAAGTTCTGTTTTACACTGCATAACGTGGAAGAAAAGCTGACAAAAGAGATAAAAATATTTTTGGGATAATGGTAGATAACAGAACAGTTAGCTGAGTTTAGCCTTCCTAACAGATGCAAACTGAGATGATGGAATATAGTAGGTAGTTCTAACGTGTTAATTTATTTTGTAGGTTTCATTTTACTTCATTACAATTATTGGCAATGTTTATTGGAGCTGTTTATAAAAGCCATAAATATGGTTTTTCATTCTGCCTATAAAAGTCCAGTATCAAATGCAAAAGCTAGCAATGAATATTCCACAAAGCAATAAAAGACAGTGATAGATCATGCATAAGAAAAGTACGACAATTAGGCTTAACATCTCCAAACTAAAAACGAAATTATTCTTAAGAACACAGAAAAACAATTTTGGCTTATGAGACAGATAAATTTTTTAACCCATTATTCAACAAAATAAACCTTAAGATTAAATTTCAATGCAAATCTGTTCAGAAGCAGAAATGCAAACAGGATTCTGCTGATCAGTGGTTGTGTTGAACCATGACAAAGGCATTTTATTGTTCATGCTTTAAAAGTATTTTTCTCCTCCCTTCCTTATTGTGTCAATAGAAAGAAATCAGACAAAAACATTTCAAGTAACTACTTATGTAGTATGGCTCATGAAGATACTGAATCTTTAGCTACCAAGAAATACAGCAAGCTAATAGATATTTTAAGCATTTCCCTTTTTAAGTAACAGAAGTTACCATATAAAGTACACTACTAGTAGCTTATAGTTACTATGCAAAATGTTTTTGAGCACTGAGACACGATGTTTCAAAACTGTTTAAAGCTTTATTCTTAGTGTTATAGATAGAAAAGGGAAATTTTTAAAAGTACTTATTTACCTCAGATATATAAAACAAAGACTTAACAAAACCTATTCCTGACCTGTACCTGATTTATGGCATATATTCGGCTTAATGGAAATTAAAAGAAGAAATTAAATAGTACAAAAATAAGTAATTATGAAACAGGACTGAAAACCAAAGTATTCTACTTGCAATCTATGCTTCAATTGACTCTAAAAACCCACATCATGATGTTTCAGGCATGTGCTGAAAGAACAACTACTGCTTCCTTCTACAGCAAGACAACCTTTAGCTAAAATCTGTCCCTACTTGCAAAAACAGGTGAGCACTGCTAAAAGTTGTGTATACTTTCATTTTACTGCTATGGCATAAATACCATGCTTGGATAATTTAAAATTTAAATGACACAAGGGCATCTTTGTTTCTTTTTTTCTACATTAATAGGTAAAGTTCCCTTAACTAGCAGGATTAAACAGCTTCTTTGTAATAACAAGGACAGTACTGAAAGTATAACAAGAACAAATAAAAATCAACATCCAGTGATGCTCTTTAATGCTTCAATAATTTTATTAGAGTTCTGCAGAGCATAAAAATTATAAAATGCTTCTTTGATAGCTAATTTTACAATGAAAGTATGTTTGCCTAATTTCATAATAAAATTCCATACATGCAACATGCCCTCTTTGTTAGAATTCTTACCTGTGGATCACATTTGTTCAGCTGGTTTCTTTGAGCAAACTTGTGCTTCACAGTCTGTAAAAGAGGATAAAGTCAACCTACATACTGAATACCAATCAACATTCTCAATAAATACTGCATAAAACTTCCCAGAAGACAACTTTTGTTAAATACAGTTTAAGCACAACATTCAACATAGCCGTCTATTTATATCTGTCCTTTAATATTTGGATGGTAAAATTATGAAATAGAGGATTAGTGACTTAAAAGAAATGAAATCTGGGCAATTTTTTTCTTCACATTTTTTCCTGTTATTGTCTGTTTGTTGTTATGGGGTTGCTATGACAGGACATTGTTTCTAGATTAGACATTAAACACTAAGTGTTTTCAGTTTTGCTATAGAAAAATGCAGACTTTAATGTAAAGATAGAACAATAAGTGCAAAAATATATTATTATTATTGCTATATTTAGTTATCACCTAGTGTCACAACTTTAATAAATGATGTTACTAAAGCAGTCTTTAGGAGAGACTGCCCTTAGGATTATGATTACTCCATCTGCACATTATTCCATAATAATTTGAATAAGTGCAGTTGCTAAGTGTAATATATATGAAAAGTCAACATTATTTTTTTTTTAAACATCTGGGGCGCATAGCCTTAATAAAACATCACCGATAAAAGATGTAGCATTTGAAGGTGCACAGATTTAAACATTAGTCTTCTATTTGCTGATCTTGTGTTTAAACATTGTGTACCTTGAGGACTTAAAAATTCTAATTCTTGTGCTGCTAAGAACTTAGACTGCTTCACGTTAAACAAGCTTCTACAAAAGTACTTACCATCATTTGCATCACTGTAACTTACCAAGATAATATATTGTAACTCAGGGTAATTAGGTTTTTTTCTAGATATGAAACAGTGGTTTTACTCACTAACATAGCACTTTTATCTATGTGACCATATAGGACAAAGGAGTGTATTAGCTTCATTTTTGACTTGTGATAAAAAACATTCATATGAATCAACAAAATACTAGGTCTAATCATATTAATTTGAAAAATGTGTTACTGTAAGACAGCTAGAAAACAGGCAATTCACAGAAAGACTAATTCAATTTTGTTGAACATTTCTTACTATCTATATCATATATCGCCAAAATTTCAAGTAGTTCACTGTGTCTTCTACACAGCCAGGTCAACCAAGTACCATTACTAAATCATATTTTAACTAATGGTAGATATAGTAAATATGGTATTCTTAAATATTGCAGGCTGAAAGGCAGTATTACTATTTCAAGCGGTTTTAAACTATCTACTTTATTAGTTCAGTACTATAATGAAAGATACGGTCAATAATATACGTTTTATATTTTATGCTAAGAAAGCATTAACTGTTACTTACCGCAGCAAAATACATATGTTTTATAACAGCATTTTTCATTTCAACAAGTTGCATTTTAGACATGACTTGGTCTCTTTCTTGTGCAGCCAGGAAATGGTTCATTTGCATATCTTCAGGATTTTGCATTTCATTCTGTGCAGAGCAAAAAAATACTTGCTTTGATTCAAAGCTAGTGGTTTATCCAACTTTTATGTGCTAAGTCTATCTATCTGTTCTATTGTAAACCTTTGTGTGTCTATGTATGTTTATACAGTTGTTTAAGGGTCTACATCATGTGCAGGATAAACAGCTGGTGGTTTGGAAACAAACTGGTGATGCTGTAGTAGGAAGCTGTAGCATAAGAACTATTAATGTAAGCTTCCCCCAATTTATTTTTCCTAACTGACTTTAACTCAGTCTCAACCCCTGTGGCTGAAACAAGAGCTGTGTTTCCATAATGGATTCTCTCTCAAGACTTTCCAAAAACTAAAACCAAAGTCCATTTTCAACTAGTCAAATAGGTAGTAGGACTTTTGAAAACCTTTTTTCTGCAATTTGTGTACTTATCTTACATGGACACTATAATGAAAAATTTCAGTTCTTGCCCATAAACCTGAAATAAACTAGTAACTTAAAATTTAAAAGGGTTTTTTGCCTTTTGGTTTTTTTTGGTTGTTGTTTGATTGGGGTTTTTTTCTATTTTTGTATGTTTAAGTAATTTATTCTCTGAGTCCAGCTATCATTTCCACAAATTTCTTCAGCACAGGGAATGCGTAAATATTTCTCAAATTGGTTTCCAACTCATTCTGAAACAACTCCGAGTGACACCACAAGGCAATACTTGTCAGTAAAAAATATCCACAAAAATACTTAAAATTTACTTCATGGATTGAGAACAATACATTTCAGTATGAGTTACAGTGTATGCTTTTCTTCAAATATACACAGATTAGGAATACAGTATCATTTTTACTTTAGGCAAATACGCATGTAACTACAAAATCAGACTCCTTTTGCAGTGTGATGAGTTAAGAATGTAGATACAGGTGAAGTGTTTCCTTGGTCATATACTGATATCCATCTTTTATTGTGAGCAGGTGTGGAAGGCTTGGTGCAGCTTGCCTACTAGTTTAAACACTTAAATCTGATGGATAAATCAAGTATGGGAAATATGGGAAATAAGAGTATGCAAAAAAACAGAGTACTGCATGCAATGGCAAGATGCAAGCAGTTTATACTTTTAAGTTTTAAAGTTTCAAAAGTCATAAATCTCATCTTATTTGCAGATTTTCCCTTAAATGTATAGTTTAAAACAAATACGTTTAGAATGTGCCTAATTGTATTTCTAAACAAATACAGTTTGTTGCACATTTAGAAGATGGTGAAGTAGTTTTGGCAATTAGTAAAGAATCTAAGTAACTTTTGATGAGTCAGAGACAACTGAACTGTGATGTAACTAGTCTTCCCTTCTTACTGCTCCTTGCGCAGACTATTTTCAATGTCCTCATAAAAATACTTACACTCAAACAATTTATGTACAATAATGGCAAAAATTTATGAACTCTAGCATACATCCAACAAAGCATTTAGAGTCACTGTCTGAGACTAGGTCTTTAAAATCATGCATGTGTTCTAATATCCTTGAACCAATAAATTTGAACACTCAGCAGAATCAAATCAATTATAATCCCACAGAGTATTTTAACAGTAGTTACCAGGCTGAGATAATAAGAATAGACACTGAAATATAAACATGAAGCAAAGACTTGGTAAAAAAAATTCACATAGTCTGAATATAAGTGCAGTTCCCCTGAAAAGAATGTAACAATACTATTTGCTGAGTAATAATGTTATTTTGCTGAATTTATCATTTGGACACATACATGGATGGTTTAGAGGATGAAGACAATTTATATTTTTTAGAAGTAGCAGACAAATAGCAAAAGTACAAATTTACAAAGTTGGAAGAATCTAATGAATTATGTGCCAAGTACTTGTAGGACAAAGAGAAAAGAGCATGTCCACAATATTCTTTGATATAGCCTAATATATTTGGGCAAGTGCTTGATTTGATTACCTATGTTTTATTCATTTCCTTTTAAGATTAGAAGTCTTAGCAGTTTTCACAGTACTTCAGATTCATTTAAATAGAAAACTAATATTCTCTTGGCTCTGGGAGGAGTTACTTTAATGAAATCTAAGGAAAAAAAAAGTTATGTGTGAGTTAATGGATAGTTAAGATGGAAAGCTGTTATCAGACCTGGAAGGAATTCAGGGTGCATAGTCAAGAAACACTTGATTTTGATAAAGATCAATAAAAAGTGAGGTAGTCATAAAAACTTGACACTTATTCATCTATCTATGTAAATGTCTATTTTAGCTGAAAGGTTTAAATGAGAACAGTTTCCCTGAACAAGTTTTATTACGAGCCCACATTGATGTGCTTTATTCAGGGTGTAAAAATTAAGACCTTCCAACCTTTTTTACCCTTTTGTAACAGCTTTATTAAAGGGATAGCAAAGGGTTTGATCTGAAGAATCCAAAGGATTTTCAAAAGGTAACAAACAGTTTTAGCTCCTACTTGCTTGCAAGGTAGTATTTTCAATTAGCAGTGGACTAAAGTCACCCCAGAGTCTGAGGAAGTACTATACTGAAAGAATAATCTCAGGCCCTTGAGTAGTTCCAGATCAAAATACTAAGAAGTTCTGAACAGTGCATCTGGTAAGCAAACAACTATGAATCACTGGGCATCTGTCTTAAGGAAGAGAGTAACAAAAAAACTCTAGTTCTAGTAAGCTATGCACAAGCCTGGGACCGCAGTCTTTACAACATTCGGACACTTTACAGCCTCTTCAGACAACCTGTCACAGTGTTTCATCACCCTCACAGTAAAACAAACAAGTGGTTCTTGACTTTCAGACAGAACCTACTGTGCTTCTGTTAGTACTCATTGCCTCTTATTGCCTCAGGGCACCACTGACAACAGCCTGGCTCTGTATGCTTTGCACCCTCCCTTCAGGTATTTGTATACATTCATGAGCCTTCCTATTTCTTGGATACGCAGTCCCAGAATCACAAAATTGTCTTAACTTCAATTAAATTACAAAACATTCAGGCTGATCATATTCCCCTGTGTTATTAACACTACATTATTTACAGTAATCAGCAAATTAATTTACTCACCTCAAAAATGTAACGTCCTAGATATTGCAAAGGGTAATATTGAGCTTCAGAGAGACATTTTTTCTTTTGCAGAGGACAAACTTTATTACTGATGAATATATGAGTTACATCGTGCTCTGCATCATGAGATGAACATATGGTTGCCTTTCCAGCTTCAAGAACTCTAAATAAACATATTTGAAAAGATTCGTTTACTGCATTATATTAATACTGCTTAAAGCTACAAGAGAATTCACATATTACAAGCTTGTAAGTGCAGTGGAGTAAGACATGTTTGTGTGTATAGCACTGCACAAACTTCATTAGAAAGATAAAAGGGCGCTTCACAGACTTCTGAAAATGAAAGAGCCCACTCAACAAGACATCTCTCTCCTCATAATTTAATACTATTAAATAAAATCAATGTACATCTCCTACATATCTGATAGAAAGCTTTACCTGTGCACTTTTTCAAATATCAAATTTGATAGCAGCTATAATTATTGCATTATCTTCCCCAAAATGATGACAGTCTTTCAATTAATTCTTCCTATAAACTAAGCAGTTTAGAAAAAGGAACACTGCTTTTTTGAACTGTAATACCATATTTTCATAACACATATATTTCCATAACACATTTCCAGTATTGGTGCTGTCCAGTATCATATATAGAAAAGAGATGTGTTTGCCTTTGGAAAACCATTACACACAGTTTTCCCAGGGACAATCTCCAGAGCTGTACTGCTGCAAGTACTTCTATATTTTAGAAAAGATGCCAGACCAAAAAGTGCTGGAAAAAAATAAGGTCTTGTGACACTCAGGTATGTAAAAAGAAAATGCTGCTGGTCTCACATACTTACCCATCAAACAGCTAGGCACTAAAAGCAAGAGCATATAAAGGGGAAAAAAGGCAAACTATTGTTAAATATTAGAGAAAAATTGGTCTTTTTCCAAAGCTATAGTGGCCTTTATGACTGAAAACAGTACTTGCTGAAGACAAAAAATATCTACCTGTCAGTGTTTTCTGATTGAGTAAAAAGATTCCCACGTTGAGTGTATGGGAAACTGCCTGGGAAAAAAGATCTTTCACAAAACTACCTTTTCACCTGTCTTGCTGGTGTAGTTCCAGTAAACGGTAAACAGTAAACAGACAATTGTGCAAGACAGCATTTCAACATTGTTATTGGGAAGATCTGCATTAGTAGTTTTTATGAAAAAAGAAGCAGCACTTTTCACAACTGTAGCAGGACATAATAAACTCTTCCACTCAGCCAAGAAGATAGCATACTTAGAATGCTTTCAGTTGGCAAAATCAAAAAATGGTAACTTCAGCTACACCTCTCTTCATCTTTATGAACTACAGACAAACAGGCATTCTGTGATGTAGCATACAACCTCATAGTATAATTCACCAATCTGCACTTCCCTTCTTGCTTGTGCATCTGTGACATGTCCAGACCTGAGCACTCCTAACTAACTGGGATTTTGACAGAAAGCAGGACACTTTTCGATTGAAAGGAAAGCTTTAAAACAGTCTCAGGAGATGTTTCTTTTACTGTACCAGATGGAAACAATACTTAAATATGATCTGCTTGTAATTCAGTGTAGTATTTAAACCAATGAATCCAAATGTGTAAATCCTTTACACTTTTGTCCTTCCATTCCAAATTATCTGTATTTACAACATATCAGACATGTCTGTTATAGTACACATTAGACCTTCAGAACTACAAGCTGTTATACAGATGTGACACAAAGGCTGATCAGGTCAGTAACAGTATGGCCCAGATCCATAAGACAGTCTCAGGTCACCCAGCCAAGTCAAATAAGATATCCTGCTCCAGCTACTATTTTAATCTGACACCCACACAAAATGAACACTCCTAAAAACTGTAAGTCTGTGTTTCTTGCCTCATGAGGGAAGTTTCTCTTAGCAGCTTACTTGACAAAAACGTACATGAATGGATGTTGGTTTTGATACTACACTAAGGGAAAGGAAGAAAAGCAGTGATGTTACGGACATAAAATCATTACAAAAGTATGGAAGTATGTTAATTAAAATAATTCAGAGTATGGAGAACTGGAGGTTGTTGTGGACCAGACTAACTGGAAGAACAGAAATGTCTTCAATCATACAGTAAGTACTCCACTGTGCATTAAGCTTAAAGACACATACCTTCTAATAGATGCAATTCGTTTATCATCTGCTTTAACAAGGAGGACAACTTTCCATCTGTGGAAGGCCCCTGGAGCACTAGAGAATGTTAGTTCTTCACGCCATCTTTTAGGTGCTGATTGCATTTGAGGTGAATAATGGGTGTCTTTTTCAATTTCATATCCCCATTCGTATATTGTTTCATCAAGCCATCTGCCACTTTCAGCACTATCAATTATGTACTCCTTAGTTAGTACCCACTTTCCTAAAAAACAAATGAACTGTCAACCAGAAGAGACTTATTTTTTGTGCAAATGACAATCAGCTGAAGAACTAATACAAAATTAACTTAAACCTTCCTTGTGCAAATAAAAGCTGGAATTATAACTACCATTTTAAAAACTTCTTCCTGTTATAGGAGTTCTCCACTTCAGACCTTAGAATCAAATACCTCACAAGGCCACTGAAAATGATTATTCTGTTTTTAACAATGAAAAAATAATTGCCTATGTCCTCAAAAATCTCCAAATACATTTTTTCAGCTTCACAGATTTGGTTCTTATGCATTCCACAGAACCTTGGCAAACACTTTAATAGCATTTGACACCTACACAAATGTACTAAAATGAAGTAATATTTTACTACCAGTGATTTAAAAAACCTAAACTTCTAGCATACAAGCTCTTTCTCTTTATATTCTTAATATCACTTGCACTGCTAGTGTAGTGAATATCACTATTCGGGGGACAGTTTTAGACTTTTTCTTTCCCCTTTCTTGTTTTCACGTCCTTTTCTCTCATCCCTTGGCTCCACCTCCTCTGTCTCTCCTCTTTCATCTTCCACATATATGCTTTTGATATAGTATGTAATGATCATCCCCTTTTCTCTGTCTCTCTCTTCTTACAGGTTCAGGTCAAGAGCAGTGGTTAGTATCCTGCTCCTGTACTGAAACACTACCTACAGAAGACACTGTAAGAGAAATTGACTTGAATTGTGTGAACCTAATTGGTTTCACAGAACAGAAGGGTTGACTGCTAAAATGTCTCAATGCAGGAGCACAGATGGTACTTTTACGAAACTAGCAAGATACCAGTAGAGTTATGACTGGAAAAGGTATATTGTGCACAACCTGTATATTAAAACCACTTCCATTCAAAGTTTCCATGTCAAAACTTCTCTCAGCATTACAACTGGCATCCTTTAGTATTACTGTTCGACCCTACATAGTTCTAAATGTTTTTATACATTATCTGTCTTCATTACTTGGAAAAACTTGCAGTAGGAATGAATACACTGTCTCTGCCACCACAAGTAAGAGCAATGATTATGCAAAAATAGCATCTCTTCAGGACTGAAAACTACTAGATGGTATTGGGGAAGATTTTTAAGTAGAGAAACATGACAGAGTTTTGCACTGCCATGCGGACACTATGTATACCACTTCCACTCTTTTCAAGAAAACATCTGCAAGAAAACATATCTCCAAAAAGTAAGAAAACATTAACTCAGAAGTTTACAGCTGTTCAAGTGAAGTGCTTTGCCAGAAATCTATATGCATTTTAATACGGTTTCCCTCATGAAAACTTTTTGTCACTTCCTTTTTGATAAAAATGAGAGAATTTTACGTTGAACAAGGAATCATCCATATATGTATGTAGACACACCCCTTACATAAAAGCATGAAGAAATCTATATGTATCTTTAAACCCAAATATATGTTTAATTAATCCTATTATCTCTTAATTTAAGATTATCTGTTCTAAAAATTTGGTATAATACAATATAGGGAAAATAATGATCGTGTTTAAAATTGGTACTGTGATATCTCATAATGACAAGATAATCTAAACTCATCATAAAATCTTCACATGTAATCAGTCTATAATGAAATCTTATAATACAGAATTCTCATCCTAAAAGCACTTTATTTGCTTATGTATGGGATTTCAGCATCAAGCCTCAGTTAAAGAGAAAGTAAGAGGAAAGACTAGAGGATTGTGTCAGAATGGCAGAAGTCTGGAATTTTTTCTTGCTGTAAAAACAGGAACTTAGAGAGGGACCTTTACCAGTGAATGTTGTGTGTTAATTTGGTGTCAAAAATCCACTCTGACTGCTGGTGTCCATACTATCTCTGCCCTCTTTAGCAAACCGTTTTTAAGTGTCCATGTAATTTGGGTATGACTTCAGGATCTAATATACAATGAAGCTCTCTGTTTGGCAACAGATGCAGATCCAACAAAGGAAGATAGCAGGAATACAATTAGGAAAAAATTCAAAACAAAAAGAAGTAAATCATAATCTGAACATAATACTATGTAAAAATCAAGCTTAACAGAAGAATGAAGGTTTGTAAGACAATTCACTCACAAAATGAAAACCTTGCTAAGGGTCCTTTCCAGATCTATGGTGTGATGCTACCAAATTTAACAGCAAACCTTTTACTCACCAGCAGCACAAGCAGCTAGGACCTTTTCACTGTTGCACAGCTTTTTTGCTACAAGATGTGTACAATTTCTGTATTTCTAACAAAACAAAATCAAAACAACACACTTGTATTACTAGAAATATATTCCTTGGCTATTTATACACAACTCAACTACTGCAAAGTCATTTTTTTTTAAGGTTTGCATTTTTACTTTTTCTTCTAACCCTCTTTACTGTATTTTGGTGATCAATACCTTACAATCTATAAAAACACAGCTAAGTTTGGAAAGACATTTGACCAGGATCTTTTTCTCTTGTTTTTCAAATCCAGTGATTTGGACTATCCGCTTCTGACTGCTGCTTGCCATCTGTTGAAAGAAGAACAAAAAGAAAAATTATCAAAATAAACACCATGAAACGTTGCCTGGAAGGTCTGACTAGTATTTCCTACTTCTTTTCCGTTTAAACGGGAAAACACACAGAGAAAAGAAAGCTGCGTGAGGCTGCATACCACATTTTACGCTCTCACTGCCCGGCACTGCCAGGACACCTGACAGGGGATAACAGGGCAGGCCTGAGAGCCAGCCCAGACGGCGGCCTGCAGCGGGCCGACCCCTCCATGTCTGGCATCCTGCCTCTGCACTCGGATGCCCGCAGGCTCCGCTGTCCCAATCCTTGCTCCGCTGCTGCGCGGGCCAGGCAGGCGCGGGGAGGGTCTTCACCCACCGCCCTCCGTGGGGGAAACACGCCGCCCCTCCCCGGCAGGGAAGCGCCGCCGAGGTGCGGCGGGCTGCCGACCGCCCCGGACAGATCTGTGGGGCGAGCCCCCGTCGCTGCGGCGGCCCGGCCCTCCGGCGGTCACGTACACAGGCCATGGGGTGGGGAGCGGGCGCTGTGCCAGCACCCTACGGTCCCCCGGTCCGCTCCGGTCCGCCCGGTCCCCGGGCCGGGTCCCGCCCCGAGCGCCGCAGCCCGCGCTGCCCGCCCGGCGCGCTCCCCGCCCGGCGCGCTCCCGCCTCCCCTCGCTCCGCCCCCGGATGTGGCGGCGCGGCCGTTCCGGGGCTCCGACACCGACGCTCCGCGGGCGCTGCGGAGGCGCTGGGGGAGCCCGGCCGGGTAAGTGGCGCTGGCAGGGCTGCCCTTCCCCTCACCGTACTGTGCGACCGGGCCTCGGCACCGAGCGGGACAGGGCGGAGACCCGCTGGGGCCGCCCGCAGGGCTCCGGGGTGTCCCACGGTCGCCTCGTTGGCGGCACGGCGGGGCGCTGCGCAGCTCCCGGCGCCGGGCGGCCCGGGCTGTGGTGGCGGCCCGGCCCCGCTGCGGGAAGGCGGCGCTGCTGCCCCTCTGAGGCGGCCCCGGCGGCTCGGCGCTGCAGGCCCGCCTGCGCACCGCGGCGTGGAGCGGGAGGGGGGCGGTCTTCCCCCAGACCGAGGGGAGGAGGGGGCCCCCCAGGGCTGGGCCAGGCGGGGGTGAGCTGGGGAACGCGCCGGTGCGGCCTCGGAGTGTGAAAAAACACCGTGTCTGTTGCTCGGCAGAATTAAAGTTGTGGAAGGTCTGATAGGGTTGTGCTGGATAACGGAAGAGTAGAGAAAGCTGAGAGGTGAACCAGGTGGAATTCTGTCTAGTTGCAAGCTGAAGTGTGTTTGCTCTGGAACAGGCTGGCTATGAGAGACAGGAAAGGGGCCAGGAAGTTCGGACCCTGTGTTGCATTTTCTCAGCATCTCGCAGAATGATGGTGGTTGGTCCTCCGGGCAGGTGACCACATACTTCTACAGCCAGATAATCAAACCACATATCGGGATTTCTGCCCCACTGGTGAATGGATTCCTGCCCTACTGATCGAGTTGATACAGACTTCATTATGAGAGTCAGGGTTTGATTTTTTTAAATTAGCAATACAAGGAGATCAAAACAATACTCAGCTTGTACCTCAAGCACTCACTTTGGAATTTAGAAATGGAGAAATGCCAAAATGATGATTGTTTGTCAAACTTTGTTTTGGTGTTCCACACTTTATTTTGGTCCCTTCTGTATTTGAGAGATGACTTTTAACTATTCTGTGTCATGTAATGCACTGAACAGATATGCAGAAGAAATCTGTCAATTCTTCGTAGCAAATAAAAGTAGCTTTGTAGAACACTGTTACTCTTTTTTTCTCCAGTTTGAGACTAGAAGACATGCATCCTGATTTAAATGGAAAAAAAAAGGATGATTGAATTGACTCCTTAGAGAACTGAGTGGTACATTCTCCCCTTCCTTATAAATCTTCTGTAAATGTTATAGTGGACAAGTCACTCTCTACTCATAGAAGTAGCTTTTTCATATTTAAGACTTGCAAATTGAGGTATCTACAGCAAAACTTTAACAGGTTTGTGTCACTGCAGTTTAGATCAAGAGACACAACGCTTTGAACCCACCACTCTTCCATTGTGAAATATAATCTGTCAGGTTTTATCCCATGGAAAATATTTTGCATTATGTGGTTAAAATATTTTCCATATCAGTTGACTGATTACAATTTCAGAGTTTAATAAAATTATTCAATATTTTCTTCTGTTATCCAACATTTATACTTTTAAAAAAGTATCATTTGGCAAAACAAACCTCACAATGCCATAGGCAAATTGTGGTCAAACATTTAGTAATCACAGCTTTGTTAAAAAAACCCAAAACCAAGCCTCAAAAAACACTGAAAAATCAGTCATAAAAGCTAAAACAGTATGAAGTATCTCCACACTGCCTTCATGTGGAGAAAAATCTCACTTTGTGCCACTTTAATTCAACTTTGTCAGTTCATCCTTAGTATGAAGCACCATCTCTGGCTTTGTTAAAACTGAAGGAATTTATTTTTTTTCTATAGTGTTAAGAGATTACAAGAATTAGAAAAAATAAAAGTCCACAGAAGCTTGAATATCTGCTTAGTGATGATGATGATGATCATCATCATCAACTTTCTGTAAATGTACCTCTTATTTCTTTCATGAATAGAGAAAGACGGAACAACCAATGTGAACATTGCTGCTTTTCTTCAAGCCTTACAAACTCTCAGTTATCATAACTTTATACTTTTAGAAACATCTTTTCAGGATGTATCATTTTTCAGGATGTATAATTTGTATTTCTTTCATGTAACTGTTTCTGTTCCGAAGAATGTTTATTTTTCTGTTTATTAGATCTCAGCCTGTCTTCTCATCTCCTTGCATTTATCTGCCCTTCTGCCAACTCATATTCTATTAATGTATGTTGCTGAATCAATGTTGATGGACTAATATAGAGAACACATAGCATTCAGCAACTTGTTCAAGAACTTCTATGCCTGAGACCAAGATATATATGTTATATCTATTAGTTCACTCATTAATGAGTTAGGGAACTGTATTTTATTAGTGTGCTTTTAGTCACTCATGACTTGGACTGAAGTTTTATTTGTTTCTACGTAGTGGAATGGTTTAATTTTGCATTTAATACTTAACTTTGCTAGCACATGAAGTTTAAATATCTCTTACTTGTCTGACATGAGTTAGTCCCTCACTGCTTGTACCTTCTTAATCTTGTTACTGTTCCTTTGCCCTGTCCTAAATCTGCTATAACTGCCTGGAAGACTTAATTGACCTAATTCCCACACTGACTTTCTAGTATTTTTTCCTACATAGGAGTTCCATTCCGATAGGATCAACAAATTTTCATTTATCGAAGTCCTTTCACCTTTTTTTCGTCTCTTTTTTTTTTTTTTTTTGAGAATGCCTATAAGCTCATTCAGATTGTGTTTGCTGATTTCTTATTTTTTGAGAGTGTTGTAAAATGCATTTTCTTTGTCTTGTGATTTTTTTTTCTACTCTAACTGCAGTTAACATGGTGAATATAGGTAATGCTAGTAGATACTTCTTTCTTAATAATTGTATGTTGTTAAATAGCAATATATATGCTATGAATATTCCAGAATGCTTTCTTCTCTGCAATAACACCTCTCTCCCCACCAGTTTTATTTCTGACTCGGCAATTGTCAACAGCGTGATTGATGTCCAGAATGGAGATAAACATGAGCCCTGGTTCACAAATACTAGAAAAGCAAATTAGTATAACCAGTGGGGTAACCTGTTGCATGTACGCTTTCAACTTTCTGTGCAGTTCACTGTACTGGAGCTCAGTACAGAGGGTAGGGAGTACGTGTAGGTTGTTGATGGAAGGAGAAAACAAAAGAAGTTAGGTGAAAGTATGGTGTAAATTATTATAGGGAATATAATGAAGGTGCAACAACTACAAGAAAGTATCAAATACCCTACTGTATGTGTACTTTATCAGTATGTAACTGGAAGATTATGTAAAGCTGTAACATAGATTTGCTCCTTAAGGTGAGGTTCATAGAATGGATTGGGTAGGGAGAGACCTTAAAGTAGTTTCAAGCCTCTATAAGCCCCCTTTTAAGTACTGAAAGGCTACAGCAGGGTTTCCCCAGAGCCTTCTCCACAGTGAACAACCCCAGTGTATCCATAGCGTGGATATTTTTCCGCTGTCATGGCCTTAGTTCATTAAGTAGCCAAGATCAGAGAAATAAATATTCCTTTATCCATTAACTTTGTCATCCTTTTTGTAGACTTCCAGCAAGTCCACATCCTCATTATGTTGGGAGCCCCAGAGCTGGATGCGATGCTCCAGGTGGAGTCTCACTGGAGCAGAGTAGAAGCTTGAGCAGTTAACAGGGTATCATAGAGGTTGCTTGCAACTGTTGAGTTGTCCCTTAAGGTGAAACAGCTGTTATCAGCAGATCATTCAAATAACTTGTATTCTTACCACTTAGTCATGCATCCCTAATGCTGCCCAACAGCAACTTACTCTGTGTAGTCAGTGTCTCATGAAATTTGTAGTAAAACTATTCAGAACTAACATGATTAGTGTGCATTGGTGTGGGTTTTTTTAGTTTTTTTAGTCTTATAAGAAATCATTGTCTATTAGACTCAAAAAATAGACGGCATTTATCAAAGAATAAATCCAAAATTGACTATCAGAGTAATCACAAAAATAAGTCTTATTAATGTAGTAATCTAGTGTCATAACAAAGTGGGTTGCTCTTCAGATGGACTTTGAGGTCTGTTTCACCCAAAATAAGCTGAACATCCATAATTTTAATTTTTCTCACTGAACCTTGTTTGATTTGGATGTACAAAAGATTTTGCCTAATGACTGATTGTTTCCAATCACACTTGAGGACTGAGTTAAGGGAAAGTTTGGTTATTGTGAGCATTACTCTATGATTCACCTTGGCTTTGGCATACCCAGATATAACATACAAGTCATCCTCCCATACAGAGATACCACTCTGTGGTATGAGGGACATATTCCCCCTTGTAAAGAGACAACAATGTCCTTTTGTATTCTGCAGTGCTAAGAGCTTTTTGAAAATTGTTGAGGTCCTTCAAATAGCAACTACCTGAAAAATCTGAGGATTGCAGAGAAGGTTGCTAAACTTTTTGCAGGGGGTGCTTCTGCAGTTGTATATTCACATAAGAATAAAAGACTTCATTTGAAACAATGACATAGATAAGGTCTTGCTGTCTTTTCTTCCACTTTACTCAAGGAAGTAATGAGATTTATTAGTGTAGAAGGTATTTGCTGTGACTGTTTTCACTGTGAATGTTTTCTCCCATCTGGAGTGCCAGTATTAACAGAAGAGCTTTCTGGTTAGCAACATTATTGCTCATAACGATCATCAGAAAGTGTTGAAGTAAGAGCAGGACTGAAATCCCTGATTGGGAACACTGAATACTTCAGAAATTGTTAGAAGCATTAAAGCTTTCTTTGGAAAGGCATTAGGAGTTCTTCTATATAAGAGTAAACTTTCTAAGGATATCAATCCTTTTCCTATCTCCCCATTCCCAGCAGCATCTTCAAAAGATTTGTTAGAGTTGAATTTAGGCACCCAAAGTCTTACTTCCCTGTTGTTTGGATGTAAACAGAAGCCTCCTTTACAGGGGCCTAAGCAATGCCTTTGAAAGAAGAGTTGGTAGTACCAACAAGTGTAAGTGGAATGATTTTGAATTTGGTTCACTGAGGGATTCTGGGCAGAGGTGGCCTTTGAGATGTGTCACTTGGAGTCTAGACACCATAGTACGCTTGTCCGTCTGCAGGTAACTCTTCCCATCTGTTGCTGGTGGAAGGCTTAAATAAAAATGTCTGTTACATATATGAAATGTAAAGACTATATAGTAGGAGAGAGAACAAAATGAAAAAAAGAGCAGGATGAGGATTAATGGGGAAACTAGGAGAATTATATGAGTAGCATATTGGAGACACATGATGTTAATCTTCTGAGGTGTTAGATGCTGATAGAAATGTGGTAAATGTGACTCCATAAAAGATACTCGGGTGTTATGTACAGTTACTTTCCCTCTTCTCCTTCAACATAGACACCTCCTCCTATGGGATTGTCTCTAATAGACAATGTGATTTGCCCTAAGATAAGAACACAGGGTGAGAATTTTCCTAAGAACGCAGAGTGGGAATTGCAGGAGGAACACTCTGGATGCTTGCGTAATGTATGTATTCTAGAGATGGGGGAGTTCTGATGATTATGATTGACTTTGGTGCACCTTGGCCTGCAGAAGGTTATAAAATGCCTGTGGAGACTGGGCAAACTGGTCTACCAAACTTGCAGGCAGCTCCCCTCTGCCTCCCAGCAGGGATGCTTGTGGAGTACATCAAGTTCCAAAAGCAGGGCAAGCTTGCTTTTGGGTGAATCACGTGTTCAGTCACATATGGAGGTAAAATCCTAAAGTAGCTTCAGAGGTACTTTGTTGCATTGTAATTGTGCATTTTGTGAGGTCAAAGACTGTAAGGCTTTATGTTTATAGTTGAGCCTGCTGATTTTATAACCCTTTAGACCTGCTTATATATTGAAAGTATTTAGATGCTGTATGAGCAATAAACCTAATCATAGTTATCCATATAATCAGTGTGATATTTCTTGTGCCTGACAGAGAGTCAGGCTACTCTGCTATAATTGGTATAGTTGACAGAATGGTGTAATCAGGCATGTTGAGGTTTGGCTAGGCCCTTTGGAAGGAAATTTGTGTATTCAAACATAGAAGACTAGAAATGGACAATATGTAGTCTCTTACAGAACTTTTAGAGCAAATTATTCTGTCTGGGTTTTTTTTAAACATTTAGAATTACTTCCAAATACTGATTTGCTGCAATCCTTCGAGGCATAAAATAGGCCTCAATGAATTATATTTGGAAGTGTTTCCATATTTAAGTTACTTATAAGCCTTTTTTTAAAAGTAAGACATCTGTCTCTTTAAATTTTCTCAGTAAGTGTTATATTGGCATGACTTTGTCTTTGCAAGAGACAGTAAAGCATTAATCTGACACACGTCATTGAGTTAAAAATGTATACGTGTACATGTATTTGTCTAGAAGTATGCAGGATGTTATAATCTGCGATTCATGGGCTTTTCTGGAACAAGACAAAATTCTTTGCTAATCTAGCTAATTTGTTGGAAAGTATTTGCACAGGGTATTGACGCATTGAAGTGTGATTATTCATTCTATGCAAAAGTTTCTGTTGTTTTGAGGTTTTTTCCAATAAATAGGTATAGGTCACCTTATAAGGGACTAAAAGAAAAATTATATTAGCTAAAGAATCCTTGATTAAAAAACTCTTTTTTGTTTGTTTCAGGTTTTTTTGTACGCAGTATAGTGTAGAATTTTGCTGAATATGTGATTAGTGGAATTCAATCATAATTTTTGTATGTTTAGTCCTCAAAAGTATCCTTTTTTGCTTTATTTTTCAGTGATTCAGCAAAGTTTCTGCACTGTGGTTTGGGTTTTAAAGATGTCAGTACTTACTTCTCTCTGATCTGAAGATAAGAATTTAAATGTTCTCATAGAAAACAATATTCTAAGATAAAATTTGATCAGGTTTTGACTAGTTACATGTTTTGTCTGTGGAAGGCTGCTCTGATGGGCTGTGCTTCAAATACCAGCTTCATTTTATTTGTGGGCCATTCTATAGTCTTTAGTCCTGTACAGATATTGATCTTTACCTAAAAATTTGAGTAAAGTAGTTAGCAACTCTTACAACTATGTCAGCTAGTCATCAGCTCTGTGATGTTCCTGATTTTCTTCTCCCTTGCAGAATTCAATTCAATATCAAATCTGAATACCAATGCAGAATGCCTCCAGAATGTTACTCTGTTGTACCGTGTAATTTTCTTTTTTAAATTTTATGTTTGATAAGGCTGAAAATCTTATGCATTATTGCTTAATTTTATTTTTCATTAGTTAGTATTGGTAAAATAATCAGTGTGATTATTTCTGCTTACAGTTTCAGTTTCAGTGAATAAGCTACTTGTTTAACTTGTCCAAACATGTTGAAGGTATTGAATTTTAAGGCAAAACATTCAGTCTGAAAAGGGAACACTGACAAAGTCATTCAAAAGGGAAAAGAAGAATAATTTATAAAAGGAACTGTAGCTAATGATGCCATCCAGTTGCTTTAAAGTGCTTCTGTCTCACCTTTAATGAATTAGATTTGTCGACAGCATATGTTTTATGCACTACTTCTAATGAAGTGGCATACCAGCACTACAGTGTACTTTGAGGTTTATTCCATCAAAGCTTTTTGCTGTCGTAAAGTAGACCTTTTTAAATAATAGATACTAAAAACTAAATAACAGTAAGGTTGTGACACAAACACCAAATGACAAACTTTAGGTAATTCAAAGTTAGGGCTGACAACTTGTCATTACCTTGCACTGTCATTTTTAAAAAAATAAGCACAATTGCATGATTTAAAGATTGAATGTCAGACTAATTTTAAATTTCTTGGCTTTTGTGGGCTAGAGTTACCACCTTACTGTCAGATTTATACAGTTTTTTTGTATCCTGTATTTTCAGAAAAACAATAAAAGCAGTGGAAACAGTACAGGCTTTGTTGTCTCTCTTTTTAATTTTAAACACAGATGAGAGACTATTGGGGCTATCCTGAAAGATAGATATCCTCACCTGAAAGAGCAGGAGCTGTGCTGTTGTCAAACTTAGATGCATAGGTATGCACATGTTCTTTTAAACTTCCTTTGCTTTTGTCATTGCTGATTTATGTATGGAACTTGGGAGTTACAGGAACCTTAGTCCTGGGATACTTCAGCTAAACCCCCAGAAATTACTAAGAGTTCCCAGTTCTTTTCCATATAAATAATCACTTTCTTTTTACTGAACAGTGCTGAATAAACCAAGAGGATACATGTAGAAAGCCTTGTTAAAAGATTTTTAATTACTTAAAATAATGTGAAACAAAAGCAGGTGAACAGGCACTTTTATTTTGTACATACGATTTCCCATTTTGTTGCAGATAAACATAATGGAACTTTCTGTTCAGGTATTTTAGCATGCATGTGGAAACACAATCCTTTCAGTCCCTCTACAGAGATGATTTCTCAAGGTCTGTAAATCTAATGAAGGCAGTCTATTATTTTTATCATTGTTTTGTAAGCTTAGTCTAGCATAAACTGGTACTGCTGCCAAGTGGTCAGGCCTGCATCAGTCATTCACTTCAGTCACCCGCATTGTGCCACCATCAGTTCTTATATAGCTGCTTGGTAAATAGGGATAAATGGTCTTGCACAGGCAAAGCAGCTCCTACAGAAGGTTGGTAGGATCTTGTGGAAGAAAGGTCAGAAAATGTGGCCTCTCTTTCAAGTAGGCTGAATGTCTTCTCAGTACAGTCAATCAATTTCTCATAATTCTTTTTATTGTGTTGCCATTAGTTCATAATAGCACAAAACACCAACTTGAATTAAAATTTGTGATCATTCCAAGAAGAATTGGCTTAGGGAGCTATATCATCCACTAGTACAGGTAAAGAAGTGGATTTTTTGAAATAAAAAATAGTAGTCTCTATAATTTTTTTAACTCTTCAGATGCCATTTGACTGGGAGCATGTAAGTTATGTCGGGTAATGCAGATATAGAGAATAGTGAAGAATACAATCATTTGTTCTTATCCTGTAATAAGCTTATCACTGTGATAGAGAAAGAAAGTGGAAAAATCATTTTAGCTTGCCTTGATACTGAAAATCAAAGTATTTGTTCAATGCCATTGCATGATACATATTTACAAAGCTATTGACTTTTGATTAATTTGTTTGGAACAAACTTTTAAGTTTCTAAGTAATGTATAGCTCCAAAGGTAAGGATGTTGCGATGTTACCAGCTTATCTAGGAAAAATATATCAATTCAATAAATGCTTGCCCCCTTTTTTATCCTTGAATACTTTCTTCCATATTCTGAATATGTGCCATTAACTACTTTTCTCATTGGATAATTTGTGCTTGTAACATCATCCAAATTGTTTTGTGGTGGTGTACCAGTGAAGGGAATCTTGATTTTGGAGTCTTGTTGCCTGAGTCACAACAAACATATCTTACAGATTAATAGAATAGGGTTGAAACTCTAAGGTTCACTGTAGAGCTCATATATAATAATAATTTGTTCACAACTCATGCTTCTGAAGGATATTCTGCTAGAGTTATTACTCTATTATTAAGTTTTAGGCACTTAAAAAAGACATAGATTAAAATTTAAAAATTGGATTGTAATATACACTTCAAACTTGAATCTTCTGTGGCTTATTAATTTTTTAATTTTTAAAAGAAGTTGTAAAATTCTTTGAAATTAATATTCGGAAAAAGAAATTTGCTAAAATGTTAGTGTGACCCTAGTAAAAAATTTGTACTGCCTTAGTTTGTGATGTCCCCATCTTTTTCTAGAAAATTGAAACCTAATCTTCCTTCAAAACAACAAAAAATTGATCTGAAATAATAGGCAAGCATTGCACATTGTTTACACTGTAGTTCTACTTTATGGCTGGTTGCATAACCCATTTAAGTCTTGTAATTGTAAGAATGTAAGAAATAATATAGTGCACGGTGTTCACTTATAAGATATTTATGAACATTTTCTCTCTTAATCATGAAACCAAAGGCTAAGTGCTTTCTGCACTAGAGAATTTAATATAAATTTTACAGAGGCTGTTTAAGGTATGCAGGAGGAACCCCTTTCTGCATCACAAATTAGCTGATTGTCTTTCCTTTTTGCACAGTAATTTATGACCTGGTCTTGTTCCAAAGATTTATTTCTTTTCCCTTGTGTGAATGCACTTAGTAATGATTCATTTGCTCACCTTTTTACGCTCTTGCCTTTATCATGTTTTGAAATGGTATTCTTGACACAGCATCCTCCCAGAAGAGATGGCTGAATGTATTAAAGCTTTCTGAGTATTCTTGAATCATACCCATATGGCATTTCCATGGCATGTATAGACTAATAGTGTAGTGGTAAATGAACTTAGCCATGAATATAGGATGTTTCTTTTCTGAGCTGACAGCTGCAGGACTCTTGGTTGCCTTATGATAAGGAGCTTCAGGCTGAAGTGTGAAAATATAGTTTAAGATGTCTTCGAGATGAAGAAAGTTCCTTTCACAGAAACTATGTCTTTATTTTCTTTTCTTACTTCTTCAACAGCAACGGAAAGGTATTGTAGATAAGTATTCTTTAAAATTGTTACTTGGTTATGCTTTTTTTTTGGTTTTGTATCATCATAATTAAGATGTCTCTCACTTCCTGTCAAGAAATAAAGAAATAAAAACTTATAATGTAAGTTATTGAGTAAGACAAAACTGGGTAGAAATACAGAGAGGGCCTCTGGGACTATAAAGGCTATCTATAAGGAACTAGATAAAAAAATTATTTAGATATAAATTGTAAATTAGTAAGAAGGTCCTGTCTTAAGATTTATTTTTTTGAATCTACCCTGACAGTTACAGAACTCCAAACCAGTTAGGCACAAGGTTTAGTTTTGCACAGTTATTACTATTAACTAGATGTGGTGTAAACCTACTTTTATATCAATCAGTATATTTGTACTTTAATATGCTATTCTACAGATGTATTTTCTATCGTCTGTTTCTATTCTGTTTGGTAGTGGTTAAGCCCTAAATGTTATATAACCTGTACTTTTTTTTTTAATGCATAAAGCAAGATGGTGGCAGTTATGAGTTCTGCTCTGAATACAAACAGATAGTTAACTAGAAGTCAAGACATAATCAAGACTAATCGCAACATTTAAAGGGGCTTAAATAAATATCCTTTTAATTAAAACTGGGAATACCATTTATATGTGTTACTTATATTTTTTTTCTCTTTCAAGGAATCTTTTGATCAGGTTTTTTTTTCTGTTTTTGGAATAAAACAACATACAGATCTAATCTGATGCAGACCTGTGGTAGAAACAATATACTGCTGATTATCAAGGCTGTTCTTTGACTAGCTGTACTAAAGAATACGGTGAGCTCTTAAAACTCTTACTCTTCACAAGGAAGGAAGACAGAATTAAATGGAGTTAGGAGGATGTCTGGCCATGAAGATGAGTGAGTGGTCATGAAGAGCCAGTTGTCAGCCCAAACTGTTAAAGGAGCACTAAAAGGCTGCTGTATTAGTAGAAAGCATAATTCTTTTGGTGCAAAACTGTGCACGTGATCTCTACATATACCTCTGTATTTTGTTGTGATTTTATAGATTTGTCAAAGGTTATTTTGGTATGTGCTTATTAGTTACCAAAGAATCTTTGGTAGTGGCTTTGGTTAGTCTTAAATTAGGCCCATGCATGAGGCAGTCATATGAGGTATTTAAACAAATGCTCATGAGGCTTTCAGTGGGAAGCATCTTGGTCATTCTGTTTTCTTTTTTCATAGGTAGTAACACTTCACAACCTGATTGCAATTTTAAGTTAAAATACTAAGAAGCAATAGACTTTCAGATTATTAAAACTTGATATGTCTGTGTGAAGAAAGTATTTTATATTAAAATGTATTATGGTCTGATTAATCACATAAACTTCAAATAGAATGCTAATTACACAACATTGTGCCTCATCAGAGAAATCAATTACTTTTAAACTGATGTATGTGAAGCAAAGCATTATGTTCTTCAGCTTCCTTTGAAGACAAGCCAACAGAGAGAAAAAATATTACAGATCACATCTTCCTGCAAAACTTACTTGCCTGAAACATATTTTCTGTTGTCTCATGCTAACCTTATACAGTTGCTGATGTTGAATATAAAGCTGTCCTCCTTGAAATTTGGATTTATATTACATGTTTAGCAACAGTCATTTGTTCAGTCTTAGAAATGTAAAATGATCTTGAAACATCCTATGAGATCTACTAAATTGAATTTATTTGTATAATAGTTTTTGTCATTCAATTGACTGATGACATGCAATTGTCATATTCTGCAAGCAAGTTGTTTTTTTTTTTTACTTGAAACTGCTGGCTTCTTTAAACACAACTACAGTTGTTGATGTGCTAATCCTGTGAGTCAATCTACAGTAAACAAGAAGCTTAACTCAAACCCTTGTCAGCTTCAGTGAAAATTCAAATGCATGCTTTACTGTAGAGATTGTCAAGAGTGGAAATAATATTTGTCCAGTTGGACAGCTTGCTTTTGTAGTCACTAAATGAAAGTTGAGATTCTGTCTCTTCCTTGAAAGCTTCTGTGTCAAGAAAATAATTTGGACTGTTTGTGGTTTGACAGGGATTATTGAAATCAGAGGAGGTGAAGGGAAGGAAGTGTAAGAAAGCAAAATTGACAGTGACACTCTCTATTATTTCCAGATTGGATTGTGATGACTATGTTGATATGATAGGTTCTAAATGTTAGGTTCACTGTGGGGATATGTAAGGTGCAGTTATAGATGATTTTTCTGACTTAACAGAAAGCCATCTGGCATTTATTTTCATTGGGAAATTTAGGAGGAGAAGTGTAGCAGAAAATGAAATATTAGAGGGGCAAACGGAAAAAGGGAGTGGTTCAGAAAATTTAATTTTCTCCTTTGTGATTTGATTTATCTCTATTTTTTTTTCTCATACAACTTGCTAATATACTTTAGAGAGAATAAAACTGGGGATTAAGAATTGATGGAACAGGTCATAAAATTTCTTTTTGCATTGACTTGAATTTGGTAGGAACTTTTTAGCATTAATAGTTTTGCCTAAAGTGAGCTCGAGTCTTAGACTGCTGTTTCACATCAATTTTTCATTACTTGCATCTTGCATGCTATTTTTAAATAGTGATCTTTTCTGCCACTTTGAGATAAATAATTTAAGCGCTCAAATTATTGCAATATTCATATAGCTGAATTTTTAATTGCTGAAGATACATTAGCTGCCAACTGTATCCATCTTTTGGTGTGTCTAATGAATATACCATTTATTATTTAATCTTAATCCTTTGTTTAATCTCTTAGCTGCATAGATAAACTTTCAATTTTTGAATAGGCAAGTTAATGCAGAAGTAAGACATCTGATTAGTGAAATTTGAAGGGTGCTGTAATTCATGTGTGGTTTCCTTTTCTGTTTGCCAATATGGAAACTTGGTGAAAAATTATATTTTGGGGCAGTTTTTAGTGTAGAGTACATTTTTACCGTATTTTGTATATTTTGTAGGAAATAAGGGAACTCAAAGAAAACAGGTCGTGTACATGAAACTGTTTGCTGTTATTTAGCATAGCCATAGCTTCATATCTTTCAAACAACATCGCACAACATTTGAACAGTTACGCCATGCCAGCATCTCATCCTTAGCTATATTCACATTAGAGAGAAGCATGTTAGCATTTGGGGTGATTCATCTAGCAGAGAAAAAAGGGATAAGGGGAACAGAATGACTGATAGAGAAGAGGTTACATAGCGTTGCAGACATGCAAAATAAAGGCTGTCATGGGAAGAGATGGTGGTACTGAAAACACAGTGGGGACACTGGTAAAGGAGGGACTCTGGTAACAATATGCACAGAGCTTGAGATGTGAGAGGAGGGTGCCAGACCCTAATGTGGGCTGCATGGGAAAATGTGAAACACAGACAACCAGCCTAAAATAAGAAGGCATTGAAGATGTTTGTAAGGGACAATCTTAGAGGGAGGTATGTATCATCTGCGTATCTTCACATTTATTTCTGCATCCATGTGACCATAAAGTAATCCATCTATTTGATGTAGGAAAGCCAGTAGATGTAATCTTTCTGGATTTCAGCAGAGCTTTTGATACTGTTCCTCACAGTATTCTGGACAAAATGTCCAGCATACAACTTGATAACCGTTGTGTTACATGATGATTGAGCAGCTGGCTCAGAGGTCAGGCACAAAGAGTTGCAACGACATCAGGCTGGCAAACAGTTGCTAGTTGAGTTCCACAGGGCTTCATCTTAGGCCCTGTGCTATTCAACATTATAACTAAAGACTTCGATACAGAACTTGAAGGAATACTAGGGAATACTAAATTGGGAGGAGCTCTTAACTCCGTTGAGGTCAGAGAGACCTTGCAGAAAGACCTCGACAAATTAGAGAGATGGATGACCACCAGTCTGAAGCTGTCAGGGGAGGTTTAGTTTAGATACCAGGATGCGACAGCATGGTTGGATCACTCCCCCTTCCCCTATCCCTCCTTGCCACGTGGTCTCCAAGATGTCCCAGGAAAGAGACACACACACAGGCCACAGGAGAGGAAGCAGAGAGAGAGTTTATTCCCACGGTCAGGGTATTTAAGGGATTTTAGGGGAAGTGAGTCACAACCAATCAAAACCGAGGGTTCATAGCAAATAGGGAAAGGGTTAACAATGGACCAATGAGGGGGCTTTTCACATAAACCTGTCCAGGCACATTTTTGCATACTAATAAGGGTTTTCTCAGGGGGTCCTGGGAAGAAGAAAGGTAACACACAGACAGGGTAGAATCCATTTTACAACACAGTAAAAGCCTGTTTTCAAAGCAATATGGCTAGTTTTCTCCATCTTCTTCAGAGACCCATCACTACACCAGGAAAAAGCTTTTCACCTCGAGGGTGGTCGAGCACTGGAGCAGACTCTCCATGGAAGTGATTGCAGTAGCAAACCTGTCAGAGTTCCAGAAGTGTTTTGACAGTGCTCTCGGGCATATGGTGTGATTCTTGGAGTGTCCTGCACAGGACCGAAGTTGGACTCGATGGTCCTGATAGGTCCCTTCTAATTCAGGATATTTTATGATTCTATGGTTCAGTGGTGGTATTCTTTAGATGCTTTATGTGCACAAGTACTTCCAAGTGCAGTGGTAACAGTGAATATGAATTATTTTGTAAACTTTCAGAGTTAATGTCAGATTCCTCGTTGCTTGTTCATGGTAGCTTGTAATGGTTGTACCAAATTTTATTCTTAATACAAACAATGGAAATGTATTTCACAATTCATACAATACAGTATTTAAACTGCAAGTATAATGCATGTTTACGTTAGTCTGTGAAGATGTAATTTAACATTTCATTTCCTACTGAGATGTGTAATTCACCTCACATCCATTTCCTTGTATAATTATTTTTTAGAGCAGAGCTTTCAGTTGTGGTGAAGATGTGTCTTTATAATTTTAAAAGAAGTTAATGTAGCACCAGTATTTGTAATTAGCAGAAGTTCTGTACCCCTTCTTCCTTCCTGCAAAGATTCACTCATATAAATATAAAGGAAAGTGCTTGAAATCTTTTCCTAAAGATATCTCCTGAGAAATGGGGATGAAGTATACCAAAGACACTTGGTAGGCCTCTACAGAGGCCACAATCACCAGACTCTAGTCCACACAGTGATTAACCACTTGTTCTCTAAGGGATGATCTCCTCTTTATGTTTCTGTCAGTGTTTTATGTAAAGGGATGCTTTGTTTTGGTAGTATGCAGTGACTGTTGTTTCTAGAACCACTGGAGTTTGAAACTAATGCTATATTTTAGTAAAATATTAATCTCCTGCCTGTTTCTGATACTGGCTGTTAATAACTTGTTGGAATAGTAAAATAATGGAAACGGAAGGAAATTTGTAAAACAAGAACATAATACTAAATAAGCATTTTCAGTAGTTTTAAAACATCTTGGGCAGATGTCAAAGTGGAATAAATTTCCACATTTCAGAAGTCACATAAGTAAAATTAAGTTGAATAAAAAGTACATGAAAAACAACAGCATTTTGTATTTTTCCCTATTAACTGTTACTGTCTGATCATAATTATTTTGATACTGTAAAAGATCTTCTTATGTATCTATCAGGGACTCCTATATCTCTTACAAGGCTTTTGAGAAAATCCTGAAATCTCTTAGTAGTTTTGAACTGAGGTGTTTAAATACTGAGAAGCTTTTAAAATTGATATCTGAAGAAAGGGATTCTATTACTAAATTATGTTCATTGTCAATAGCATGAATAACATCCAGATTGACTAGTTATATCTTTTTAACAAGTTAAACAGGAGAGAATTAGAGTTATTTTGTAGTACCTATTCTGGTGTCCATTATAATGCATATAAAGCATGCATATAATGCATGTAATGCGTATAAGGCATATAAAGCATGGTGACTTATTCGTATATTAAGAAGGGATCTGAAGTAGCAGCCTGGCAACTACAGGTGATTGAAGTTACATCTGAGAAATAAATGTCTAAAAATTGAGTCAAGATCAACAGTAGAATTTGTAAGAAAGAGGACAATGAATATGTGGTATTACAAAATACAGTTACTTCAAATGAAGATGTGCGCATCCATCAAGGGAGTCACAGCAGTTCATGTGCCAGTTTGCATAAGTAGGGATGTTAGAGGATGCAGTCACCCTCCCAGCTCCTGAGGCAAGCTTCCCTGGTGGGTTTTGCCCACCGAACTAGAATAGGCCCAGCAATAGATTCCACATAGTTGAAAGCTGTCACTAGAAAGAGCGTGGTGACTCACATGAAGCTCTCTCAGAAGCATGCAGCTGTCTGTATCTCTGACTGCAGGGAGTGTTTGAGCCTGGTATTAGTACCAGAGGGCAGCAGAGACAAGACCTGCATGTAGTGTGACCAGGTGAAAGATCTGTTCAGCCCAGTGGCAGAGCTTGAAGAGGAAGTGGAGAGGCTGAGGAGTATCAGTGAGTGTGAGAGAGAAGTAAACTGGTGGAGTCACACCCTTCCATCTCTGAGAGAAATGCAGCAGGTGGAATTTTGGTAAGAATCAGAGGAAACCTGGTCTTCTCTTCATCAGGCAGAAGGAGGGGACCTAAAAGACACGGGGTAATGGAAACAGGTCTCTACTTGGGCAGCAGGATAATCCCCTCCCAGCCTCACTTGCCTTCCCAGGTTGCACTTCTGAAATAGGTATGAGGCTCTGAAACTTGAGGGTCAGGCAAATGATAGTGAAGGTGAAAGTCTAGGTCTACCCTGGGGGTTGCCTGGAGCAAGTCAGTCAACCAGACACATTTCAACTACAGCTGCTGAGAAAGAAAGAAGGGTAGTTGTTGTAGGTGACTCCCTTCTGAGGGAATCTGAGAGCCCTGTGTGCTGACTGGACCCATCCCACGGGGAAGTTTGATGCCTCCCTGGGGCTTGGGTAAGAAATATTGCTAGAAGACTCTGTGGACTTATTCAGTCTGGTTATTACCCACTTTGAGTTGTGTGGGTCAGCAGGGATGAGGGATGAGGTTGAGAAGTGCTAGGACAATTAAAAAGGACTCCAGAGCACTGGGATGATTGGTTGAAGAGGCAGGACCACAGGTGATGTTTTTCTCAATACTTTTGGTAGCAGAGAAGAAAAGAAGAGAACCCATCTGAACCAACACATGGCTTAAAGACTGGTGCCCTCGGCGGAGTTTTGCCTTTTTTGATCATGGGGCAGTTTATGCAGCATCCAGCTTGCTGGAGACAGATGGTGTTGACCTGTCTAAAAGGGGGAAAGGGATTCCAGCCCCTGAGTTGGCAGAGCTGGTTGAGAGGCCTTTAAACTAGGTTTGAAGGCAGAAGGGGATAAGATCAGGTTCACTAGAGATGAGCCTCAAGGCAATGCTGGGGGTGAAATTGATCGCCCAGCTGAAGTGCATCTATATCATTGCACACAGTAGGGGTAAACAAGCAAGAGGAACTGGAAACCATTGTGCAGCAGGAAAACTGTGACATAGTTGCCGTCATGAAAAATGCAATGACTCGCATCACTGCAGTGCTGCAGTGCCTGGTTAGAAGCATTTCAGAAGGGACAGGCAAAGGAGAGGTGGTGAGGTGACTCAGTATATTAGGGAGTGTTTTGACTGTTCAGAGGTCAAGGATAGTGACAGTGAGGGTGAGTGCCTGTGGGAAAGAATTGGGGAAGGCTGACAAGGCACGCATTCTGGCGGGAGTCTGTTATAAACCACCCAACCAAGATGAAGAGGCAGATGAAGTATTCTTTAAGTGGCTGACTGATGTTTCACAACCACCAGACCTTGTTCTTGTGGGAGACTTCAACTTGCCAGATTGTTACAGTTTCAAAGTCTTTCATGGAATTTTTTTTTCTGTCCATTGACAACACCATGGTTTTGGAGTTGGAGGTCGGGACAGATAGCTTGTTGAAGCCCAGTGCGCACTTCCTGTTCACAGAGCCAGCTAGTTGTCTAAAGGCTAAACAAAGGGGATGGCTAATAGCTTTGCGTTCCAATGTGATGGCTGGGGAGAGGCTTTGGAGGAGGTGGAAGGGGGAGAGAAGTTTCCAGGTTTTTGCTGTACTTTCCTTCTCTGGCTGCTTTCTATGCCAGCTGCCGTTTGCTGGGCTGGTGGAGGCACTTGGAGAGGGTTCCCCTGGCTTGGCCCCGGTTCCGTGTGCCCTGTGCCGTTTTTTGAAGAGAACAGTCACCACTGCCTGCATTCGCTATGGACTCCCTGAGGCCCAATGCCATCTGCACAGGAGTTGCTAAACGCCCTCCCCTCCCCCAACGCTTTTGGACAAAGGACAGTGAGATGGTCTTTACACTCCCCACAGGAAAGGTTTCAGCCTGTCCCCTGTGGCTGCCATTCCCATGTGAGTTTTCAGAACCAGCACTTCCCCCTACCTGTGTTTTTGCCTCAACAGAGCCCATGGTTGTCACAGCCACTGCCTGCCCAGGTGAGGCATTGCTTCCTGCTGTATGTAAATATAACTGCACCAAAGGGGCAGAGATACAACTTGATTTGTTTGAAAGTTTTGGTTACGGTGTTGCTGTTTGCTCTGTTCTGGTTTTTGTTTGGGGGTTTTTGTTGTTTGGTTTTTTTTTTTTCTTTGGGTGATATATGTATATTTATAGTAAAAAACTGTTATCATTTCTCTCTACATTTTCTGGTTAAAGTATCTTCATTTCAAAGGTTGTGGTGGTTTTGCGGGAGAGGCCCCCCTTTTCTAGTCCAGAAGGGTTCCTCACTTTTCTTGATAGACATCTTGGTTTTCTATTAAACTGAGACACAGATACCTACTGGAAACTCAGTGGGGAGAGGAGGCAGTCTAGGAGGTTCCTGGAGCTTGTGGAAGATAACATTGCTGGTAAGAGAGCCTACTGGGGTAGTGCCCTGCTATAGCGACCTCCTGTTTATGAGCAGAGAAGGGCTTGTGGAAGATGTGGTAGTCAGAAGCCATCTTGGGCATAGCAATAACAAAATTACAGTTTTTGATTCTTGATGAAGTAAGAAAGGGGGACAACAAAGCCTCTGTCTTGGGCTTCTGGAGAGCAGACTTTGGCCTGTTCAGGACAGTGGTTCAGAGTTCTTTGGGAAACAGCCTTTACTAACAAAGGTGTCCAGGAAGGCTGAGAAGACAGAGATCTTCAAGGTGCAGGAGTAGGCCAAGCTGTTGGGGAAGAAGATAGACCTGGTTGAACATGGAGATTTCACTCGAACTTGGAGGGAAAAAAGATAATTTATAATATTTGGAGGAATGGTCAGGCAACTCAGGCAGAGAACAAGAATGTCATTAGGTAATGTAAAGAGAAAGAGACGCTTAGCTAGAACTCAGTCTGGAAACCACTGTCAAAGATAATAAAATGTATTTTTCAAAATACATTAACAAGGTCCCAGGAAAAACTCCATCCTTTATTGGACATAGGGTCGCACCAAGATTGAGGAAAAGGCTGAGGTACTTACTGCCTTGTTTGCCTCAGTCTTTAACAGAAAGACCTGTTCTCCTCTCAGCAGTGAGTCCCTTGAAGTGTGGTAGACAGGGATGGGGAGCAGAATAAGCCCACTGCATTTTAGGAGAAGGTAGTTAATGACATGCTGTGCCACTTAGACACCCACAAGTCTATGGGGCCAGATGGGATTCACCTAAGGGTATTGAGGGCACAGGCAGAAGAGCTTGCCAAGTCACTCACTGTCATTTTTCATTAGTCCTGGTTAATGAGGGAGGCCCCAGACAACTGGAGGTTGGCCAATATAATACACATCTACAAGAAGTGATTGAAAGAGAAATCAGGAAAATAGAGTCCTGTTAGCCTGGCCTCAGTGCTAGGGAAAGTTATGGAACAGATTATATTCAGATTATATTGAGTGTGATCTCATGACACATAAAGAACAACCAGGGAATGAGGTGCAGCCAGCAGGAGTTTAGCAAGGGCAGGTCCTGCTTGACCAACCTGAAATCCTTTGTATGACCAGGTGATCTGCCTAGTGAATGAGGGAAGGGTTGTGGATGTCGGCTACTGGGTTTTCAGTAAAGCCTTTGATATTGTCTCCCATAACATCAGGAGGATTTTCTTTACTGAAAGAGTTGTCAGACAGTGGAATGGGCTGCCAAGTGGTGGAGTCACCATCCCTCGAAGTGTTCAAGAAAGGACTAGACAAGACACTTAATGCTGTGGTTTAGTTGACATGGTTTGGTCGAAGGTCAGACTCTATAATCTTGGAAGTCTTTTCCAAACAATGAATGTATAGTAAGGTAAGTATTATTACAGTTTGTCAAGAACTATGTTTTATACCTCTGTTTAACTAAACTCTTCCATCTTTTTCCATGTACTTGAGAGTATTCAGTTTTAGAATGTACATTACTGCACTTCTTTCTGAAGCTGAAATAAGCCTGTAGATTTAAAAGCTGTAGACTGCAAAGTGCTCTCTGGTCTTGGAAGCCAAGATAAGTTACATGTGGAATAGCATTGTCTTCCTTTGTTGAACAATTATTCCAGTTATTTTTGATTGGGTACAAAAGTATATGGTTGCCTATGAAAAATCTTGAGATTCAGTCATAGAGCAGATATTGCAAGGTAGAAATACCAGGTGTGTGTTTTGAAAGATAACAAATCCACAGGTTTGTTAAGAACTCACGCTCTATTTTCTTTTAGTCATCTATTTGAAATAATATGACAATATTTGAAGCAATGTGACATGGCACAGATGCCTTTATAAAATAATTTAAAAAACCTCAATCAGTGGTACAAAAATTCATTTCTTTGGATCTATAACTTAGTTTAAAAAAACATACGTGTGTAAGTTAAGGAAGTGTGCATTTGTAAAGTATTAATGTTTATTTCCTTTCTAAAAAACTGTATAATGGTTCTTTTAAATTATAATTTATTCCATTTTTCTTTTTTCTTCTTCCCTAGTAAGTGTTGTACACAGATTTTATCTGAATGAACTTCTGATATTTGGAAGTCCAGCACAGAAACATATGGCCTTGGGTCTCATGATGAACTATCTATAAAATTTGCCATCTTTTGTACCATAGGAACTGTAGTCTGTTATCATACTATCTGTACTTTGGCTAGCACACAAGCCTAGGCAGTAATGTTTTGTGGGAGTTGAGAATTAAATGTCAGGCAAGAGAACTGTTTTTGAGGATTTGCTTGCCCATTTAGCCTGCTGTATTCAACAGAGTGGCCACTGGATGTAAGGAACAAAGCCAGTAAAAAACATGGTATAATTTAAAAGACCTCATAACCCTGGGAAGTGCCAACAGTTGATGTAATTGGATACTTATGTCAGTGTGGCAGCATTTTGTTATAAAGAGGGGACACAATGACATTTTATTTCTAAAATATTCTTTTTTTTTTTTGAAAGAAGTTAGAGTCTACAAAATGTTTACTGCAAAATATTTATTGCATAGCATTTTTTATAGAAGTGAACTATTTCTTATGTTATATAGGAGTTTTGAAGAAAAAAATCCCTTATGTGAAGAATTACTCTCAGTGCTTCACTTTTATCTTTTTTGAAAAAAGCGAAAACTGAAAAAAGTGGTAGAGAACAAAATTTGAGTATTTAAAATTTGGTGTGCAAAGTACTAGATGAAACATTCTCAATATAATCAGTGTTGCATTCAATATAATTGAAGATGGCAAAATGTAACCTTTATACTGTGATTTTAAACTACACTGTAAGAATTTTCTTAACTAAAAGGGGAAAAGAATAAAAACAACATGAATAAATCAGAAGGCTGTACAGCTCTGTTGTGGTTCTGGCAGGGACATGGTTAAATTTTTACAGTAGCTAGAAGGCAATGAGGCTAAGACCCGGATGTTATCTTGTACCACCTCACTTCAATGCCAGGGGTGGGGCAAAGAGAGTCTTCTGGTTGGGGGTAGTGTGGTGGTGGTTTGTATATTGCAAGTTTCCAGGTGGTGAGCTTTCTCATGTGTGAATTAATCACCTTTCTTGTATACCCTTTTATTACTATTGTTCCTGTTACTGTTCATTTTCTTATCTCATTGCTGTTTTCAGTAAATTTTTCTTATCTCTACTCATAATCTTTAGCTTTTGTGTCTCCAATTCTCCATCCTGCTGGAGGGGGAGGTGGGAGTGATCACACATAGTGTGATTTGGAGTGGTTTCAGTGGAAACACTAAATAGGCACACACCATTCCTGAACCATGGCAATATGGTAAAAGCATTTAGTGTTATTATTTTACTTATGGGCTGTGGGTTGTTTTTTTTTTTTTCAAGGAGAGAGAAACAGAAGCTTAACAGTGCTTTTGAAGATGAAAAACAGAAGCAGCATTGTGTGACTGCATTACCTTTAGAGTGAGAGTCATGTATTGAGCAATAGGTAGCATTGCATGAAACTTCATAACGTGAGTTATGCCAGCAAAGAAAAAAGTAAACATTTAATTTGAGAACTGAAAAGGTATATTTAATGAACATTTACAGTTACTGGTGAAATGTTTCATATGACCCTGTATAAAATTTATTAATAATGTAATAATAGCATTTGGGAAAAAAAAAACCAAATCCATTACATTTATGTACTAAACAAGCTTTTAAGACTGTGACTATAAATGTGGACCAGCTTAAGAGACATCTTTGTGGAGGGCTTCTGTATTTCATTTTGTTATAATGGACATTGTTCAAGCTCTCAGCTTTAAATTGACTAGTAATGAAAAATAGAATGTGTGGGAATGAAGGGACTGAAATGCAATGTGAGAAACAGAGCATCACCCATATGAATTTTTTTTTTTTATAAAAAAAGGTTTATTATATGGTAAGAGCAATACAGGTCTGAACACAAGGGGGGAGTCTTCGCTCCACCAACTTGTGTATCAGGTACAATGTATATCTGGCTTTTATCCAGCCACTTTATACATATTCGTTACATGGTATACATATGAATTTTTACATACTTCTCCTTATATGGTTACAATTAAGTCATTATTTTCACAACTGGTT
>JAWMRC010000089.1:3163548-3205211 GCA_035584755.1 Thripadectes ignobilis | reverse complement strand
GGATTTAGTGTTTTGACAGATTCCCTATCGTAATTCAGGTATTCCTTGATAAAGGTTCAGGGAAACTGATGACCTTATGTTTTAGTTCGAGAGGAGAACTAAGATATCTACGTTGGCCAAAAAAATAATTCCTCTCCTTTAAATTTAGAAAACAGAACTTTAATTAGGGGAAAAAAAATACATATATAAAATACATATATAGAAAAGGATAACAATTCTTAACCACAATACACAGATATATACATATATCTCTATATGTATCTATATCCAGAAAGAACCAAACAACAACAGTTCGTAATAAACCCTTTCACCCCGAAACGGCAAAAGCAAACAGTTAAATGTCTTTTACTTTCGCCAGAAGGGGGAGAAGATGCAATTATGTCTACGGACAGCAGGTGGCGATGTTGTGCCCGGCCGGCTGGCCTCAGTCTCTCGGGAATGGCGGCAGCAGTTGCAGTCAGCGCCCGTGAGGTCGGTGACGAGGAGAAACAGGAGCAACGCAGCCTCTGCAGGGTAGAAGACAGCCAGGTTCTCTCCTTCACAGATGCCTTTGCCGTGTCTGGGGGGGATTGGCGAAACCAGAGAGCAGAGTACACAATTCTGGCCCCACAGCGATGTCGGACTGGGTGTGTGAGTCTGTTCTCTCTCCTCAGCTCTGAGCCAGTGAGGTCCCGTCCTGCGCAGAAAAGCCCAGGAATGCTGACCCCCTTCCCCCTCAGGCTCAGGGAGAGGTCCGAACAAAAGCTCTGGCTAGAGCTGTTAACATCAGAACATGCATATTCATTGCGTCCTTTGTTAAACCTCTCTATCAATACCAAGGCGTTGGCTCCAAGCTTTTGGAAGGAATTCTGAGTTTTAAAACTATAACACCTTACAACGATTGGTTTTATTTTTTTATGAGGGTGCAATCAAACCGTTTGTTTCCCTACTGGCAAGAATCGTATACATACTTATTACATGCAACCTACCTTTTAAAAGCTGTGATCACAGGCATTTTTGATAATTCTTTTTAAATATAATAGTTTCATTGGAAAGCTATTTCCTGTTACAATTCTGTCAACTCTGTACCTGATGTACTGAACTACAACACCTTAGAGGTCTTGATATTTCTGTCTTTTAAATACCATAGTCCTTAAACAGTATTGTCTCAGGATGGAGGATTTTTCCAATGAACAAGAAAAGAAAAGGCTTTTATGGTTTAGTATAGAAGAAGCTAGTATGTATTTGTAAGGTTTTTAGGTGAAAATTATATACTTTTGGTTCTTTACCAGTGTGTTCAAAGATAAGCTCTTTCAGTACAGTTCTTATAAATCTGTGCAGTTTTAGACATTAATGAGAAGCAAGATAGGAATTCTGTAGCAGCTGGTTTTTTTTCTAAGAATACTTCTGTGAAGGATTTGGGGGTTAATAAAGTATTGCCTCTTCTTTCTGAGTTTCTAAGTGACACAAAATGAGAAAGCTCAAATCTTATGCCTAATATAATTTCTTACTGCCACAAATGGAAAGGCAGTTCTGCAGAGGATGCACCATACATACCTTACATTCTTCTACAGGAAAAAAACACAATGCCATGCAATCTGTGTCAGGAAAGTAATTATTATTGTCACACATTTTCTGATACCACTATGCAAATTTGGCTCAATACATATGATCCTCATCTGGAGTAGTTGAAAATAAATTAGATACTGTAGCCTATTTTGATATTATTCAATTTATTTTATATTTTCTTGGCTAAGAAGATTATTAGAAATCTACAGCATGTATTTCCAATTAATCTTCTAAGAATTACTTTTCTATGCTTTAGTGATTACTGATTGGTAATTACTGTTGTAATTGAAAAGAATTTCTAAAACATCATTCATAAAACTTATTTATTTAACAAATATATTGATTTATGTAGTCTTAACTGGGGACAATTCCAGTCTAATTCTGTATTTGTGTGTGGCAATGGCAGAAAAGTTGATTAGTGAATTTTTTTTGGTAAGGCCTTAAATCATACCTAAAGAAGATAACATTGCACCAGGTTTATCCCTTTTTATTAAAAACTTACTAAATATAATGGAACTGAAGGCACAAAAAAAAAAAAAAAGAATTGTGAGAAGAGGCATATCTTGAAAACCAGAAAAGGAAAAAAAAGTGCATTATTATACAAAGAGTTGTCACACTTATGGGTTTAGTAACTGTAAAATTAATAAGGAGGTAGGGAAAGCCACTAGATTTAGCAGATAGATTGCTAATATTTGTGGGCTTCTTGTCTAAGGGTTGTTTGTTTATAAAATGTTGAGTCTTGGATGTTGTACACTTTGGGATTCCTGCTTCAATAGCCAGGTGAGAGATAGGACTGTTTCACTCAAGAGCTACTCAGAAATCAACCATTTCTTCTTTACTGAAGGTTATGAAATGACGTTATCCTATTTTCCTTTCTTCTGACATAACTACTCAGCAGTTTCTTTGTAACTTCAGGCGGCATGTTCCTCTTTTGAAGTCACTGCCTTTGACCAATAGTGATTGTTCATATAAATGAGAATTCTCTCCTTGTCTTTAAACATCTCTTACCAGTCCCAAGTAGCAGCAAATCTAAAAAAGCAGTGCTTATTCCTTTGCTTTCTCTTCTCAGCTTTTCACTATGACAGCCGAGGGGAGATGCTCCCCCTTTCGCCCCCCCGCTCAGGGCCCCCGCGATGCCCCAGAGAGACACACGGAGACCACAGGAGGGGAAGCAGAGAGAGAAAGTTTATTCACATAACTAGGGTATGTATATATAGGTTTTAGGAGAATCCAAATTACTACCAATAGAAATCAAGGGGTAAATGACCAGTGGGAAAGGGTTAACTGTGGGCCAATAGAGAAACTTAAACAGACACCTTCAAGGACAAATTCCTGGGTGCTTGGCTACACAGATAAGGGATGTTCTGAGGGGTTTTGGGAAGAAGAAGGATGACTAAGTAAAAAAGACAAAGAATCTCTTTTACAACACAGTAAAAGCTTCAGTTTTTAAAGCATTTTGTCTAGTTTCTTCTTTTTCTTCAGAGACCCATCTCTGACATGATTTTTCCCATTTCTGCTACTGCAGGCTTTCTGCCACATTTCACTTTCTATGGCTCAAAGAATTGGAGAGAGACAATATGGAGAACTCATGATTTTAGTTTTAAATTCATGTGCCTAGAAATGCCTACAAAACAGGACTAAGCTACGTAGTTTGAAAAACCCACAGCTATTAAAAATATTAGCATATAGTATTTGTCAGAAATGTGCATTTTTTCAAGACTTTTGACAGTATTGGGATTCAGTGACTGCTATAGCTGCCTTAGGTTAGAACACTGGCTTCTGATATTACAGTTTTAGATGGAAGGCATAGCTTTCTCTTTCATCCACAGTGAGGACTGTGTTTCTGCAGTTGTATTTTATTCCCACTCTCTTATTTGTTGACTGATATAATGGCAGAATTTGGGAGAAAAACTGTATTCAGTAGGGTTACAAACTTAATTAGAGATACTTAAAATCTTTCTTTGAAAAAATATAAAGGAAAATGTCTTAAGTGTGTGGTGGATAATAATAAATTATTATAAAAGTAACATATAAGTATATGACAACAGCAAATATGGAAAGTCTGCAGGGGGAACAATGCAAGATGATTTTATTAAAACTTTTTTCAAAGTTCTTTGTGGCATTCAAAGTATTTAGTAAATAAAAACATCATGAATACTCTTTTAGTTTTTCTTTGTATGCATTAGATGTAATTTTTTACTGGAAGAATATGGTATTCTTTTTGTAAATGCTTTGTATCCTTCAGCAAAGTGTGGGAAATGGGTGAAAGGTAACTTGGAAAATTTAAATAGAAATCTTGAATACATATTAGCAGAAACACACATGGGTTATGTTCTTTTATAGAAAGAATTTTTAATTTTATTTTTTTTACAAGTCTTTTTTTTAAATGGTAATACAGTTTTTAAAGGAGAATGGGTAAAAAGCTTTTACTATGTCAGAGTAAAGTAGAGCTCAAGAAATTAAAGTTTTTAAATGGATTTCTTAAGTAAGCTCTATGTGGTTTTCAAAAAAATGAAATATTCAGCCTACTTAAATATTCAGAACAGTAGGAATTTCACACTGAACAGTAGTATCAGACCATTGCCATCATTGTTGCTGCCCACTGTGTGATTACAGATGACATCTTCTGTGCTTAAAGCAGCTGGAAACAGTTATGCAACTAAAGATAGGTAAAGGAAATAATTTAGCTGATGGTTTGAAAGCGTAAGCTGAGTTATGAAAAATCTTATCAATTCTCTCATCTCCTTTTAGCTTTGCTAGGGCAATAAAGAGATATATTCTGTAAGATAAGAAGCAGTATCAGAAAAAAGCTTCAGTGATTTGGCTAGTACTCTGTACTTACAGTGCTGCAGTTTGACATATTGCTGTTTTCAAATTATGGGTACATTGACATCCTCTTTTAAAAGTAGTGCCTAGTGGTAACAGTTTTCTTCTATTGTCCTGGATATGGGTGGAATGGGAGCTCTAGAGGTGAAACTTGCATAATGTTGAGGAAGTTCTCAAATATTTGGGTTGCCTGTAAAATAATCAGAAAATTTGATTGCCATGATGCTTCAGTTGTACCTAGTCAAAGCATTTTGTGCTGAAGCGTGGAATATTATAGATGGAAAAAGTGTTGCTAAATTAATTAATGTGTTAGGTTATAGTTTCTAAATATTTCATATGTGCAAGTTATTGTTTAAATTAAAAATATAAATGGTTATGTAAAAGTTATCTAGAAACCCGCTAAAGGTAATATTTGAAGTATTTGAAAATAAGGGTCTCATACAAGAATTAAAATAGTACATTGGCTTTAACTGAAATTAGTAATAGATCATGTGTTCTTTAACTCTTGAATGACTTCAAAGACTGAATTGTGAAGTTGTAAAATAATGAGATTAGTATTTGCAAATCTTGGTTTGGAAGAAAAAATATTAGTCTGCTGGTTTTTTATCCACTAAAGAAGCTTGTTTACTTAATATTATATGCCATAAGTTGTGGGTTCCATTAAATATCTGCCAGTGCATAAGTACCAGATTCTGTTAATATTTAGATAATGTCTTCACATTTTTTCATACACAGTGGTGTTGATACAAAAGTCTGCCTCTGGATTTCACTGAAACATTGATGATTTGTTTTGTATTTTTTTCTGAAAATCTACTGTGTATTTTGCTCAGGTAGGTACTATAGTGCTTAAAGACAGATATTCTCAGATTTGCATAATACAAAATTTTATACTGCCTAACACTTTGTATTTTATTTAGTGTTTAAATGAATGTATACAGAGCATGGAAGCACATGAAAGTTTAATATTTAGTTGCAAGCTTTCCAAAGAGCTATCGATCATTATGAGAAACCATGTCTAAATTTACACTTACTGCTTTAGTTCTGCTGTGATTTTCTTGAACCCATAAGTACTGTAATTTTTTTTCAAATGGCCCAACAGCCCCGCTGATTAATTTTCCTCTAGAGTTAAACAATTGATTCAGAGAAAATTCCAGGTGAATTGAAGTTTAAAACTGTATTAAGATTTTTTTAATTTATTTTATTTTTTAATTTTTTTTTTTTTTTTTTTTTTTGCCCCCCAAGGTGTTAAGGTGTTGTTCCAGGGAGAATAGGGGTCCGAAGGGACATGGACGCCGAAACTGAGACACCGCAGAAAACTTAACCTAAACAGTAGCTTTATTACCAAAAGTGGCCAAGTAAACAGGAAAGAAACCCAATAGAGAGAGAAGAGAAAATAAGCCTCAAGGTACCAACACCCAGACTGCCCAGGTGTCCTCCATAGAGTTGTCTCACTGACCCCCAGAATGCCCAGACTTCCCGAGCAGTGGCTGCATCCTCAAGGGTCAGCTGGCTCACAGGTGATGGGGGCATCCCCACCAAGGCAACATTGGCCTGTCCCGTGAAGCAAGTGAGCCCCAAAACATGAACCATCTGCCTTTTATCGAATTGGCCAAAGTGACGTTTACCTGAGCGACATGGCCAGCGTCGCCCAAGCAAAGGTATTTTTGCACCTGCGCAGTCCATTTCAAAGGGTCTTCCTTAACTGAGTCTGGGGGTTTGCTTCATCCTCCTCTCTTTCTCCTTCAAATGCCCTTGGAGGACCATCAGCCAATCATGACAGACCAATTAATTTTAGTTTACACAGAAATCTCTAGAGACCGTCTTTATCACCCTGTTTTCCCATAACTTGGCATGAGAAAACCCAGCTTCTCACAGGTGGTGTGGGCCAAACACAGACCAAGAATACCCACATAGAATTCTACCCGAATACAGGTGTCCTGTGTAACTATGATACAAAATTTGCCTGACGTTCTCTATAAGTGATGCTGTCCTGTCATATCGAGAATGTACTAAAGTCAAAGCAAGAATCTTAACTGGCTGAAGTGCATAGGGAAATAAAGGAGTAACAGTGCTGAGTATTTTCCAGTAGCTAACTCTGTCAACACAAATATCCTAAAAAATGCTGGAATAGGTTTGTATGCTATGATTATGACCCAGTAATGTTTTACCCAGTGTAATGAAGGACTCACAGCTTATACTCTGAAACAACAATGTGTGTGCTAAAGAGTGGGAGATTTCTATTAGCTGCATTTCTACAGTATGTTAGTCTATGAATCTATAGTTAAACATTGTGATTTACACTCACATAGAGGTATGTTGTAGATGTGCATGCATCAACAAAAGTGTTCATAAAAAAATCTGTTCAAGATTTAGGTCCATGCTGCTTTTACAAACTGTAGGCCTGAAAACAAATGCTTATTATAGTAAATATAAACATTACAAATTAGTCTTAGAAATCCCATGGAATTTCCTATGTTCCTTTGTACTGGAAGGTTTTCACAATTAGTTGATTGAATTGTTTTATCAGAATGAAGGAACATCCAACCGGATCTAAATATAATTTTATATAGGACTTCTATGAGTAGATTTCTTCCTTTTGGTTGACATTGAAAAAGACACACACACACACACACAAAAGTGCTCTTCCGTTGTAAACATTGTTAGAATTGACAAAGCAAGAAATATTTGTTGTATCATCTTGAGTGTTATGTAGTATTTTTTCCTAATAGGCCTAGTGTTTTTTTGGTAAAAATTGTTTCTTAACATTACACTTACTAGGAGTGAAAAATTGTTACAGTGAGACCGTGGGTTAAAATAAGAGACCTGAAAAATATTTCTTTTTAAGCTAATTTGTACATAGGCTAAATTTCTTGAGAAGCTATGAAAGAGATTGACAGCTACATCATTTTCATGTTGATGAATGGTCCGCTAATATTTTTGAAAAGAACTGGGCCTATTAAGATAGGAATTTAAAAATTTGCACCTGAAGCCGGTTCTCTAAGACCATTTGTCTCAAAACATACAGTATTTCACAGTAGCAGTAAATAGAAATATGATGGAATGATACTTTTTATGCAGCTTAGTATAAAGTGTTAATCTTTTTTACATAAAAAAGGGTTATTAGTGTCTAAAATACTTTGGCAGAATTTGGAGGTTCAAAACAGAGTTCTGCTCCCATATTATTCCCATTAATAAAAATTTCAAGAAATGGATTTCTTTCTTAACAAGCATTGGCTTTTTTTGCTGTCAGAGGAGGATTGTGTTGTACTAGCTCTCAGAGAGCAGCAGTGGCTGTCTACTCTTTGCAGCACTGGGAAAGGAGGAAAAGCCGAACAGCAGGAAAATGGGACTGTGCTAGCTGATGCCCATCCTGCTGCCTCCAAGGGAGGCACGTGGAGCAGGCAGCAGAACAGTAGTCTAATTCCACTAAAGAGTCCAGGCCATGAGGCAGTTAAAGTTTATTAGCGTGAGGAAGGCTCTGACACTGGTTCCACTAAATAACAGTATAATTTTTGCTCAGATCTCCTAATTTTTATCTTGATGTTCTTATTTTTTTAATTCTGAAACAGTTTTATATCTTACTTCTTCATATGATTAGAGAAGGTATTGTATTAGATAAATTCTTAGATTTCATAAGAAGAAATTAATATTAATCATCCAAAACAGTATTTGAAAACTGAATAGTCAAATGTTGCTTTTCTTCCATAAACCAAGACTGAAACGAATAATTGTTTTATTTTGACAAGTGAACCAAAGAAGTGTGACAAAAAAGTCTTGAAAGAATGTATGTATGAAAACTAGGCTGTCATGTTTACAAGGCGATTTTTTTCATATGGTGAATTTTTCAAACCAGAAACGGTCTGTAAACTATACTGGTATTTTTCTGAGGAACACAAGCTTCTTTTGGGTGTTCTTCACAGAAAAAAGGTAGGAATAAATACACAATTTTGCCTGTGAAGGTATTTTAGGAAAACTCCAAAGTATTCAAACTCTTACTAATTTTGCATTACATGTATCTGTTATACACCAATCATACACTGTTCTGCAAGAACAATTGAGTAAAAAATGGTTTTGAGCTATAGATATTGAAGGGAATTAGCATCACATTCTGTGTAAACTCCTTGAGGTCTTTCTGAAGAGAGAAAGGATGTGTGACCATGTGTTTAAGTAGTATCATACATGGAGAAAGCTGTATTTTCAGTATTCCTTTTCTCTAAGTTCTGTAAAGCACTGTTTAATCCTTTTCATTTAACTTCTACTTTTAATTACCGTGTCTTTTATTGCAGTAACATCTGTTAAGTCTTATATTCTAAGGCTGATCTGTCCTCGATATTTTGGAAGATACATTTGGTCTGCAGCCAAGCTTTTTCACGAGGAAAGTGACTGAGTTTCAGCTACACCCAAAATGTTGGAAGTCTTCGAATTGTTACTTGCAAAGGGGTATTCTCTGTCTTCTGAGAATTTAAGAAAACAGTATATCCATAAAATCTTTCATAGTGTTGTGCTGTTAATTGTGATGTGCAAGATATTAGACTTAAATGGACCTTCATGTTTGTTCTATCTTAGTTTTGGAAGAGCAAAACAGAAATGTGCAGTTCTGCTGCTTGTAGGTGTTATGCTCAAATATGACCAAAAACTATCACCTTGACCTTGCATCTTAAAACTCTGATGCTCTTTTGAAGCATGTGTTTTGTAGTCAGTTCACTTAGAAAAACTCCATCTGTTTTTCTAGTAGTGCCTCTAGATAAATTAACCACCAACACTGTAGTTGCTTTACAGAAGAACATTGCTTGCAAGAAAAATAGTGGACTTACTAATTTACTGTGTTGCCCAAACATTGTGTGTGTCTGAAATACTATGTTTGTTCTACATGTAGTTGCTGCAATATGAATAGTATTATTAAATACTAAATAGTAGGCATTAGATATACTGACTATTAAGAAGTTTCCACTTTTTAATGTAATTTTTTTCTTTACTTTTGGTAATAAGTCATCACTGGTTGTAAAAATGACCTCATTATTTCTCAAAAGAGATGATGCAGAAAAAAATTTAGAAAACAGGAAAAAATGCTTTGCCTCTGATATAATGAACTCATGGGATTTAGTGTATTAGTTTGAATAGGCCAGTGGATTTAACCTGTGTTTTAGCAACATATTTGTTGAGTAAAATGAGAATAAAGCAAGATAACAGTTGATTTATAGTACATTATACTGTTCTAGTCTGGATTTTTATGTTCTAGATATTTGCAATGATGTGCTGAATTTCCAGAAAATAGTTACAGGCAGAAATTGTAAGGAAATAATTTTACCCTCTAATGTATTTATTTTTAGTTTCCACTTATAATAGTGAGATTTTCTTTCTAAACTAAAAAAAAAAAAAAAAAAAAAAAAAAGAAGAAAACTACTATGGTGATTAAGGTAAAAGAAGTGATTTCTTTAGGAAACGCAAGATCCTATGAAATTTATCTCAACCTTTAATTTACTGGTTTCCCTCTGTAGCACTCAGAAGTATGCACAAGGTGTACAGTTCAACACTGATTTTATAATTCCACATATAACTGCTTCCCTTGTCAATATAATATTTCCAGGGAACAAAATGTCATATATGTTAGTACTTCTAATCTGCATTTTTTCATTATTTAACTATTTTGCTGTATCTGTTTTACAGATTCTAAAAATGGAATGGGGAGGAGAGTATTCTCTTGATTCTTCCAATTTAGACTGTTTGTTAAATGTCCTTCCTGGAGAATTGGAACTCCAACAAATCCTGAGTGATATTGATGAGAAAATAAAGAAGAACTCTTCCAGGTAAAGAGTATTTTATTTGAATCCAAAATATTAATGAAAGCGGTTAGGAAGACGTGTGGCTTATCTTTTCTAGTTGTAGATTATATTTCTGGTAAATATTTCAACAGTAATTTTATCTAAACCACTTGAGCATTTAACAGATTTTTAATGCCATGTAATTATTATGCTACTGTCTTTCTCTTTATGGTATTTTTAACAATTGAATCATCTTAATCTTAGGTTTTATTGCAGTAGGTGTGATAGTGAAGGAAGAAAATGTGAATTCCCATGTCAGTTGTATTTCCTACAACTCTGAGATAGAATTTTTGTTCTATAAAAGAGCTACAGAACTTGACAAAAAAGCAACATTTGATCTCAATATGATCTTTAATTATTTCTAATGGAAGTAGAAAAAGCAAGTTAATATGTGTAGAATTTCTTATGAAATCTATTGTTTTAACTATTTCAGTTAAAACTCTTGTGCTGCAATAGAAAGTTTTCTAACTTGAATTTGTAATATATTTCTTTGACCACTTCTTTGTAATATACTGATTTCCAGTAATCAGTGCAATAGAAATAGTGGACTTCTGAAAGAATTATTGTTGATGCAGATTTTCTGCGTGACTGCAAAATAATCAACTGAAGGTTCTGTGCCTTATTTGTGACGTAGCTCTTTAGTATCTTTTTAATACTTTGATTGTGAAAGATGCTCTTAAGGAAATAGACATTGTCCATTTAAAAAAAATAAGTGTACATTCAGAGGTATAACACAGGGCATGATTTAATATTGAATTTTGAAAATGTGTGCCCTTGGATAACAGTGCATCTTACAGAGCTGTATGATTTCAAAGAATACCCTTCATGACATCTGTTTTGAGATTGTGTAATTTTAATGTAGTCCACTTTTGTAAGAGATCTTTGCTGCTCCCAAATAGCTTCCTGAAGGATGGAAATAAACTATTGCCATACCTCACTTAGATCATCCCTGAGTTATTGTTGTATTGGTTATGCTGGGCTGCGAGATTTTTTCCAGGGGGTTTATTTATATTGCTCTCATGTAATATTTTAATTTTAAAACCTAGTGTTTAGTAAAGTTCTTACAATATTAATAATCCCAGGGTAACAACGACAGTGAAGATCTGTGAAATATGCTGTTGTGGACCACTGCATAATACAGTTTCACTTTACAGTTTTCCAGCAGTTGACATGAATGAAGTGTAGATACTTAGAGTTTAGTTGATGTCATAATACAGTTAATTACACAGGTAATTAAGTTTTTAGTTTCTGTAGTCTTATATATCAGGAAAAAACAGCATCAGCATTTTTAGCAGAACTGTTATCAGCTTTTCAACTACCAAATAAAAGTGCTTTTGTTGTCTTCATGCAGAGACAACTTGAGAGTTAGGAAGATTATTATCAAGATGAACCTTTAGAATGAATGCTTTACTACTATTTTTGGTTTCAGTGTGTGTAGAATGTATGCTGCTTGTGGAGAAAACATTTGGCTCTGGGAAAGCAAGCTAGCCCATTCGTTTTCATGGTACTTCGTATCACCATTTTATGTTACATTTTACATTAACATTACATTAAGAGTAACAGTAGAACTGTTCCTGTGTTCTGAAGAAGATTGATTGTCACTGTCTTAAGTACCTACTCCTCCAAATTAGAAGGATCTTTCACTGTAAGTTTTGTAAGATCCAAATTATACTTTATTTAAGGAGAGCAGGAAACTGGATTAGGATATGATACATAGCAATGCACGTTAGGAAAAGTTTTGTATTTCTGCTGAATTGACACCTAAGCTAGTTTTTAATCTAATCTTCACAAGGAAAACCAAAAAGTAGCTCTTTAGTTAGTTACCAGCTGATATTTTGCTCCTCTAATATGTCAGTTTCAGAAATGAGGAAGAGTTTAAAAGAAGATGGTGACAGCAGCTGCTGTGAATTTTGGACTAAAAAGTGTCCTTCTATTGCTAATATACTAGAGGTAGTATGGAATGAAATAATATTCAAGTTACCATTGATCTTTGCGAGTGCTATGATAAGAGTAGATATATGTGCTGTGGTGATACAGTTGGAATGCAATCCATTTTTCATCAGATAGATTTATGCTTTTATTAGACCACTGAGAATGAACACAATAGCATACAACATATATATATATTTAAAAATGAAACATTGTGTAAAAAATTGTGAGGCACAAGTGTATAAATCACTTGAATGCTCATTTATTCCCTTCCAATTGAATAGCTTATATAAAATGGTGTGACATGTGAAATCAGATATGCTTTTCAGCAGCTGAATTACCTTCAGTATTTTTCTATTGCACCAACTACATTTCGTCCTTTTAAAAAAAAAAAAAAAAAAAAAAGAAAAAGGCCCATCTGTGTGAAATTCTTTTATTTGTAAATTTCAAGGTAGTAAGTGGTTCATTCATTCACTATTATATAACAGAACTCTTTCTACACATAAATGTTAGCTTGATTTTTACAGCAGTTTATAGAATCAGGTAAAAAGGAACTCTCAAAACTATTGTCATTGCTAGCCAATTTTACGTACAGTGATAGTCTCAGGTTACTCTCAAGCATAAAGTTACATTCATCAGGATAGCCTTTTGTATTCATTTCTTCCCTTTACGTTTGCATTGACTTTTACTGTGTATCAAAACTGAGTATGTGGATAATTTTTCCTAATTGATAGTTTAAGAATTCCTAAGAGTTAATTTTTGAGTAATCCACAGCAATACATTTTTAACTGATATTTAATACTTCTAAGTAGGAAATAAAGTACTGAGCTTGAAACTGAGCTTATAGTTCATAAGTGATTGAAGTGATTGTAAGCATGAAATCTCTTCAGCACTTGATTTTCTTTTTGTATATTCAGTTTTTTCTTCAGTGAGTGGCTGCCTCTTAGTGGTGATAAAGCAACAATAGGTTTTATGAGGCTGTAGGACAATGTGAACTGTTCTAGGTCTTCATCAACAGGACAATTGCTCAGAATTCAACAAAATTATTTACTGATAATTTTATCTCCACAGTACACTGGAGACTATAACTTTGTGAGGCTTTTCACAGAGACTTAATTTAATTTCAATCTGTTAAACTTTCTCCTTATCCTGTGTCTAATTAGCAGTAATTTAGTCATCAAGGATTTTGAAGGTCTTTTTTGAAGGGCTTCAGTGAGGTCAATACTAATAAGTGCTTATAGCATTGCATCTTTTTCCATAAATGGTCAATATAAATTGTAATAGTTATTTGAGAACTAACAAATAGTTATTTGAGAACTAACAACACCATTTTCTTGTGAATCACGGACTATCTGAAAAGTACCTTAGTAAGGAACTTAGTATGATGTGCTCCAGCTGTTGATCATAACATTAGCCAAGAAATGCTTCCCACTTTCAACACCTATCAATGCAAAGGGATGGAGGAGTCAAATAGGATGTTAAGTCAAGCTATCTCATTCCATTTTCCTGTTTCAGAACTGGAGTGTGCATGGGCTTATGTGTTTTTAAACTGAGATGTGCTGCAAGAGTTACCTTTTCCTTTATTTTGAAGAAAATCTTGGCTTGGTCTCCTCTGGAGCTTTCAGGAAGCAGCTTACTTCACATTCCTTTTATTCAAGATGTTTAGTAAAGTCTTGGCACCTCCAACCAAAATCCAAAGAATGTTTGAGAATTTCAAACTAGGGCTAATTGCAGAGGAATAAAACCAGTAATTTTATTTATCAATTTTATTCAGACCTAATATATATCACAGGTCTTGAAGAGAAGTTGTCTCTTTTGTGTGAATGTAACCTTCTTGTTGCACAAATGTATTACTTTGGAGTTTACCTGATAATTTAGTGCTTATAAAGACATTAGAGTGACACTACTAAAATCTTTATCAAAATAGTAGCTGTCTAATCACTTCACCAGAGTAATTGCGATGAATAAGTAATTAAATTGAGAAAGGATGTAATTTTTTTACCTGTGCAGACTGTGTTGTCTTTGTGCATAATCACCAAGTTTGGAATAATTGTTCCTTAACAACTTGCTAGGTGGACACCACAGTTTCTCAGAAATTGGCATTTTATTGACACACAGTTTCTTTGCTCCAATATTTGGTGATTATATCTGAATATTATATATAATTGATATATTATAACTTAGGTGGTTAGTTAGCTTTCCTGTACATCTACAGAGTCAGATTTTTCATTGCACTGCAAAGTAGCCCATTCCACTTCATTTCATCTGAGTATATATGAGATGACATTTTTTTAACCATTATTTATCACTATTGTGTTTTGTTCAGTGGAGCTAAAAGACACACATTTTACTGCCAGTCTTCTGAAATAACTTATCAAGACAAAGTGTACATCTTGTGTTTTGGTTAGAGCTTGCTGTTCTTATATGTATGGTTAAGCTGTTGAGTACCTTTCTGTTTCTAAGGTGCAGCAAGGTCATCACCATTCTGTTTCTTAATACTTGCTTTACAGTTTTGGTGAATATGTTTTGTAAGGAGCTAAGTTAGAGATATAAGTAGTTTGTAAAGTCCTTTAACCATGTTCTTTGTCTTTGGTTTACGTCTTACGGTCCAAGACTTAAATAAGATGAATTTGAGAAAGTAATTTTTTTCAAGCCCTTTAGCTTTACAATAAGCCTGTAACTTTCAGGCTCATATTTTAAAGAATTACTGGTTTTAAAAAAAAGTATCAATACATACCTGTATTAACAAAATTTTTCTAAAGAGATGATGTGTTTATAGTCAGTATTGTCATCAGTTTCATATTGCTGCTTACAAATAACTTCATTCTTACTGGTCTTACTTTGAATAGGGCTCAGATACAAAATATGAGTAAGACTCATAGTAAAATTTTGAAAAGTTACCAAATATGTAGTGATAGCAAAATCTGTATTTTTAGCAATAGCTTTACTTTCTTGTTTTCTTCTCTGCTGTTGAGATGACTATTGTAAAGAACATAAAACATGAAAAGTAATTACATTGGTTTATGAAAATGGGTTAATGAGAGTAAGAAAATGGACATGCCAGAAAGGATAAGAGTAAAATGGAATAGCAGAAACGTTATAGGCCTGGAACTATAGTAATATAATTTTTTTTAGAATGTTATGAACCCCAAGATATATATTGTATCATGACTTTTACTTTAGGTTATCATAAGCATTGCAGGATGGTAAATAACCATTTCTTGAAAAACTTAATTTTTCTCTACCAGGTATGGTCATCAAAACATTCTTTTCATAATCCTTTAGGATATTCTTTTTGGTTACGTTGTACCTAACAGTTCAAAAATTGCAAGAAAAGGAGTTACTTATATTTTTGTTAAGTTGCTTTTATTAACACACAGTAGTGCTTAGGCATCAACAATGACATCATAGGACGTTTCCTTAATATTCTCATTATGACAGGTCAGTGATTGTGAAATAAAGCAAAATATTTTTCTCTTTATGGGAGAAAGCGTAACAATGAAAATACCTGTTGAATGGATACTGGTAAATGTCTTTCTCCAAATATTTTTACTACTCAGTGTACAGCAGGTCTTCTGAGACATAGGTTTCCAAAGGATATGACTTTTTTTTTATGCAAAATATCCTGTACCTTTAGCAGTCAAGCTTTTTAATGAGTAATAAGAAAGTATTGTGTTCCAGCTTATGTCTTCAAAAGCAGTGGAAACAATTATTCCATTTATTTTAAAACAGTCTGTTCTTAATAAAAGACATGGAAACTGATTCTGAAGCTAGATCTCCATAAGCATAAGGAGCATAAGGTTTAAAGCTAATTCCACTTTATAGCTTAGCAGTTAACCAATGTCATTGTCATTTTATAGCTGTTCCATAAGCTATGTGAAGTAAATTTAAATGTGCTTGTTAGAAATTGAATGGAGTTAGGAAATCATACTTTAACTTACTCACATAGTCATCTTAGGCAATGGAAAATTATATCTGGAGAGAGCAACCCTCATTTTGATACTGTACTTTTCAAAAGTATGTTTGGGTATAATCAATATAGCAGTGATTACACTATCAGTTACATTACAATACTGTTTTAACTGTTGGATTGTAACTGTTTGTCCGTAGAAAGCAGTGTCTCTACACGATGAGGTTATTCATAAAAGCTGTCATAACTTAATAATGAAGAGACCCTAGGGGTTCTCATATTGCAACTGTCTCCCTGCAGTGTGGGTAATTACCAAGTGCTACTCCTGAAAAGCACTTCATTGTGGACACATAAAACATAACAGAACTTTGATTTAATTTAAAAAAAAAATGAACCAAAGACCCTCACCTGTAAAAAGGGGAAGGTATTTCAGTGAAATCATTTCCACCTGCATAGTGGTATGCTAGTAGTACTAGCTATAAATAATGATGTTTTCAAGTTGTGAGACTAAAAATTATTGAAAAATCATTTAATTAAAAAAAAATCCTTATAAGCATAACAATCAGATTTCTTTGCTACAGAGAAAGGTAATTTTTTTTCTTTGAGATTTTTTATTCCACCCCCTGTTTAGTAGTTTGGTGACTGGGTTTTTTTCTGCTTATATCTGAACAGTTCTGCAGGTTCAAAAAAAACCCCAAAAAACTTGAAACATCTGTGAAAGATAAATTAGTTGAGGGCTGTCAAATTTGCACTTCCTTTGTATTTATATAGTATCAGGTGACATCATCTGTTTTAATGGGTTTTTGTTCAAAAAAAGATCTAATTTACCACACTGAATTTAAAAAAAAAAATTGCAATTAATGATAAAGGGATTATTGGGGAATAAAGACATATAGCAATTTATATAGCTTACTTTTGTTGTACTTTTAAGACTAAAATTAATTGAATGTATTAAGCATACTTTTTCACCTCAAAACTACATATTTTATTCATAGTTCCTAAAACTTAAACAAATTTCTTTTCTAAACCAAAGAAATCAAAGTCTTGTTCTCCCTACACTGAAATGAAACTATAGTTTTAAATACTAACCTATGTAGTGAGAATAATTTTCATCGTATTTAGCAGAAGTCTTACTTAAAATGCTTGCTTCTAAATCCAGATAATACACACTTTGTTTTTTTGGTTTTTTTTTTTGAGAGGTAACAAATTCCTAACTGTTTTGTTCATGTGAAGAAGTATGAATAATTTACCATGTTCCTGTATTACTAAATGCTGACAAATACCTTAAAAAGATATAGCAGGGGTTTTGAGACCTTGTTTACCTTACAGTATGCTGTTTGCTGTAAGTAAACAGGATGAAAATATTTTATTCAATAAAAACCAGTTTTAATTCTAATTAAATGTTTAAATTTTTGGGATAAAAGGATTACATAAAATGAACACACTTTTCATGATTTATACTTTTGGGCGGAGGCAGTGAAGTGGAGGAGAGGCACTGAAATGTATCCAGTTAATCCCCTTATCAGTATTGGGACAAATAACCAAAATGTCTGGTCTCGTGAAGGCTGTAGCCTATTCATAGCTTGTAGTTTATTAGCTTGCACACTTTGACACTTGTATGTCAAAGAAGAGTGTAAAAATTGGTTTGAAATTGTAGCACATCAGAACAGATATATCAACAGTCGTGACTTTTACGTTGCACAATGTTGTAATCTATTTGAATATGTTTGAATGAGACACATGAGAACACCAAAGTAAAAACATTTGATAGTGTCCCAAGAATCAAGGTGTGTGAAGAAGGAGTTTAGTTTCATAGTCCTGAGAACAGGTTTAACAAGTTAAAAATATATTTTTGCCAGTCTTTTGTCAAGCTTAGAATTGATATTCATGACCAGATAATTAGGCTAGTTCTGCCTGTATCTAGTCAATGCTATTTGCTAACTGAAACTACATTTAATATTAAGCATTGCTTTAGAAAAACAAATGCCGTTATGAAATACTGAAAAGTTTTTGTAGATTTATATATATATAAAATATGTAGAGCTGGGTTGCAATTTTTTGTTTTGTTTTCCCATAAGTGAGATAAAATAGAAGTAAATAAATACAAATAAAATAGAAATAGACACACAAATAGAAATAAAATAATTGTGGATATTCTGTTCTTTTTCTTGCAACTGTAATAACCTACTAAACACATTTGGTTTCATAAAATATGGTTATGATTCTAGATGAATGTTAAGGAAAACATTGAAAACAAACTGTTCTCTTTCAAGTATTCTAATAACAAGAAAAAAAAGATCTGCTTTTTCAGCACAACTGACTCTAAAATCCTTTTCAGCATTTTCTGTGATGTCAATGGGTCTTTAGGAAGTTTTTAATATATGTTAGGTTTTATAAAACAACTGCTGATTGCTAAAGGAGAAAAATTCTGTTTATAGTCTCTGCTTTAGCTAATAAAGCATGAAGGACCAGGTCTTGGTTGGAAGATGTCTTATTCATTAACTACTTTATTAAAAAGAATGAGATTGTTTGAGAAGTGAGGCCGTACTTATTCTTGGTAAGGATGGTACAGTTTCAGCTGAAGGAAAGTTATTTTAGCTCTAGATCAACTAATGTTAATCCTGCAAATTCAGACCTTATTTTTTGAGAGTAATTTAATCTGTGAATAAGAAGGGCTAGTGTTACATTGATTTTAAGTAGTTTTTGTTTTTTAAATGCAGAATATATAAAATGCTTTTATCTCCAAATAATGAAGAAAAATACTATGGGTTATTTTTTGTGTGTGTTTTGTGTTTGTTTTTTTTTAGCATAGAAAGGTGTCTTAAAGATCTGCAAAAAGAAGTAAATGAAATATGTACTGACAAAATTCTACAAAGCACAACTGACTGCATTCAATGGCTAAATAACTGCAATTTTAGTTCTCTCAGACCTTCTTCTACAGACCGTGGAGAGCTGATGGAGTTCCTTAGGACCCTGGTAAAAATTGTTTATTAAAGACTTCAATGTTTGGAAAGTTTGTTATATAATTAGAGGTGGGAGTGTGGGTAAGTTCAGTGAGTTTTCTCATTTCGGTCTTCATGTGGTGATGATAGCTCAGAAATTGTATTTTAAGGCCTAGTGTTGTTTTCATGTCTGCAGTAGGGTTGTTTCCTTTTGATCATGCTTTAAATAGGCAAACATGGGACAAAATCTTTTCACAGATGCTGCTGTGTGTTCAGCACTGCCAGGATTATTTTGTAATATACATGTTGGTAACAAACATTGGAAGTTACTGTATACACCACGGCTGTTAGTGTTATTGCATGTTCTTCACTTGTTTCAGTACAAATTTAACTCATCTAATATATGTTATTGTCCTTTATGCGCTTTTTAAGCATAAACTTCCTACCTGCTATGTGGCTAGAGGGGTAGGGGATGTGTCCCATTCCTGGAGACGTTTAAGGCCAGATTGTACTGGGCTCTGAGCACGCTGATCTATTTGGAGATGTTGCTGCTCATTGCAGGAGGATTGTACTAGGTGACTTTTAAAAAGTCCCTTCCAATCCAAATAATTCTATGATTCTTCTCTTTTTAAATAGAAATCAGATTTCACTTCAGTGAAAAATTCCACCATTTTAGAGAGTATATTTATTCAAAATTTTTATTATTAACAAGTTACATTTGAATATATGTGTGTGCATGGAGACCTGAAAATCGAATTGGCTAGATAAGTGAAGGATGATACCTCAGTACGTGACAGCTTGCAAGTTTATATATAATCTATATATATGTATGTGTGTCATATGATCTACATATATATGAGTGTCAAAACAAATAAACAGTATCCAGTGAATTATTCTTTGTCACTTCCATGTCATGATTTAGACCACAAACACCTTTAGGCTAAGGTTACTTTAATGGCAGAGGAAAATTGCTGTAGAGGAGTGGAGTATGTTCTCTGGCTAAAGTACAAGCTTCATCAAATCACCTCTTTTTTTAATGCCTAGAACTGCTTGTTGCTCTTTCCGCACCCTTGAATCCACTGGATATTGAGCTGTGTAGAATGAGGAAGTAATCTCTAGAAACACCTGATCTTTAATGTTCGTGTGGTGAAGTCATTTTGTTGCCTTCTGATGCAGCTGAGCAATATGAATGTTGCTGTTAATTTATCACCCCACTCAAAGGTGTCAGAGACTGCTACACATTACACTTGATCTAGATGAAATTAAAGACTCTCAAAAAATGCTGACCTATGAAGTTTTTAACTTACGAAGTCTTTTGTTATTCCTCTTAGTCCATTGAGATTCTTATTTAATTCCCTCAGCAGGTGGCATGGCAATGGTGACTTACTTGTGTCCATTCCCTGCTTTTTTGCTTCTCCAAGTTTTATTTAAGCCATATACCGGAACACCAGATGGCGGCATTTGTTTGAGAAACACTGAAATGTCCCATCTCTGGAATATCTTATACAAGACATGCTTTCTAGCTCTTCAGCTTCCCGGAGCTTACTGACTGCATGACAGTCTTGCTGTGAGCTACAGAATTTGGTTAAGCCTTGAGAATGGTTCTGTGGCAAGCTGCTAAAGAGACAGCAAAGTGTGAGAAGCCCTAAAGTCTTAATTCTGAACAATTTATCAGGAAAACATTTTTGGAGCTCAGGAACTGGGGCATCACTCTTTCCAGGCTCCTGGCTTCCTAGATAACCCAGCCTGTTGTGTAGAAGAGACCACAGATGAAAAGTGTATCTGTATTAGCATAGACAGTCCATCTGTAAGAAGTTATATTCACAGCAGATAATCTTTAGTTCCAGAAACAGGTCTGCAGTAAATTATGTTCAATAATATTCAACATTAATGAGATTATTACGATCTAACGTTTCTTAAATGTATCTCTCCACCTCTTGAACTAATAACTGTTAATTTCTTCTTGCTTGCTTTTAATTAAATATATACAACTTCCTTAAGAGCAGCCTTTTCTACTTTAGGACAATATCCCCATTCCTTGCTACCCTTTTATAATGTGTGTTTAATTTGTTAGTTATTTTGTTTATCTTTTAAGATGCTGGGACAGTAGAGAGTTCTTGTTGTGCTTTGGCTGGGGTGCTGTATTTAGGTTTATTGTTATTCTCATGAAATTGTGAACTCTTAGGAAAATACTGAGTTTCTTCATGAAGCCTGAAAATGTTAATTGTGTGAAATTTTGTCCTTTGGCATACTCTCTTACAATGCTAAATATTTAAAATCTGACTATGTGCACAAATGTGTTTTATTAAATTCTGTTATGCTAAAATAATGACAAATTCTTTTTTTAAGCAAGTCTTAATCTTGCTGTATTTGTATAATGATATGGTAGGTAGTAGTCTATAGTAGGTAGTAATCCAGTTGATAGACTACAACTGGTTTTCTGTATATCATTGTCACTAATTTTCTGTGCACATAAGGGAACTTTTCATTCTTGTACAAATCGTTCAATACTAATTTGTATCTTTTTCTCTGTAACAGATTTGACATCATCTTTTGAAGTATTTTTGCAGGTTATTTTTTAAATGGAAAAGCTTATATCAGTATAGGCAATGTTTTAAGAGACTTGATGACACTGTTTTCAGAGCTTCAAAGTTCACTTCAGGGACTCTTTTTGAGTAATACTTACTCTAAAATGGTGTCTGCAAACTCCCTGTTTTTAGTGCCTTAGTTTAAATTGCAAAAGTCTTGGAACTATTCTTAGATATATAAAAATATTTCTTAAAAAAACAGCAGTGGAGATTTGCTTAGAAGATCATTTGGATTCATCATCGAACATCATCAGTTACACTGATTGTTTTGACAGCTTCTCTTGTACATTTCAGAATATAGTATTTGAGCATGATTAATAAAAAAAGTAACATTTAGACTCCAGAAGTCTACCAGTGAAGACAACTCTTTAACACAGTGGTTAGTGATTAGGATTTCAGTTTACACTCTGAGACATACTTTCTTTGGGGCCACAAAACTTTATAGAATACTTCCATAAATAATAAAAGAATCAGATCAAGGTTATGTATATGCCTTTTTATATGTATGATTTAAGATTTTAAGACATATTTCACATTGCACATACTGCACATATTTCTGTTATGTGCACATGCTTTTGTAGGATGCTATTTGACTGATAATTTCCTTTATTATTCTGTCTTACATATTTCTTTCTTGTTTGTAAGTAAAATAAAAATAATAGTGGTTATTCTGAAATAAGGATCTAAAATTGAAGAAAAATAGGTTGTTTATTATTTTTAAGATCCTACTTTATGAGAGAAATCATGCTCCCTGTCTGGTGTTCAGAATTAGGTACTGTGATAGAACTGTCTTATTTTTTAATTTTTATCATGAAACACTCCATAATAGAGGGCAGTAGAAAGGTTAAACTCTTCTTTTCATGCATAAGAGCATAACAGTTTTGTAATATCCAGAACAAAGAATACAAGTTCTGATTTTGAAAATTGCTGTGACTCAAAAGCATAATTATCTATTGAGAAGAGCTTGGTACAGTTGAAAAATTGAAGAATTATTTTGGAAATGGTTGTATTTATGCGATACAATACTCAAATTTGAATTATCTTTCTCTCTTTCAAAATGGTAACTGAAATAAAACTAATCATTTCCTCAAATACTACAAGTTAAATAAATCAGTAATTCTGAAGGTGGAAGATTGCCAACAATTTCTTTACCAGCTTTTCTTTATAGAAGGCCTAGATAAAGGATATGAGTGTAAAGAGTTCCCCTGAGGTAGTTTACCTCAATGCTTTTCTCTGTTAGAGAGAAGCAATGGAAGGTGAGGGAGCAAGAGAGAGGGCTTCTAGATCCTTATTCACTTAGGGCTCGCAGACTGAGAATTAAGAGTACCACCAATTTCACTCAGTTTTCTTGTTACTGTGACAGCAACAAGATGCTAGCAACATGCTGTTTGCTGCATGACCTCTTGAGTTTGAAGCAGCTCCAAGGTCAGAGATCCTGACCCTTGACCAAGAGAAAGCTCTTCAGACTAGAATGAAGTAGGAACAGCACATGCATCCATGTGATTTTACCTGCTTTGTTAACTGACTTCCTTCTCCACTTCATGTGTATTGAGCTATATTTGGAGGTTGCTATATTGTTTATGTATCAGTGTGCATCTTGGTTTGACAGGACACACTGCTTCTTAGTCTTCGGTCCTGTATGATCTAAGCCACTTTAATTCTTAACAAGTTTTCAATTTTAGTTCTTTGAGAGGATCCTGGGAAGACTATTTTCTCCTTAGAATGGCCCTTTTGATGGTTGCGTGCTGAGCTTTAGAAATGGACCTGTCATTTGTGTAAATCTTAAATAATGTTTGATACTATTTTCTTTCAAAGATGTGTGTGTGATCAGAACAAGCAGCCTGCCAAGAGTTTCCCTGGAACTGTGGTCTAGAACTGATTGAGAAAATAGGTTGGGGATAGAAGAAAGATGGGAAGGGGGATACAAGTTATTGGCAGAGGCAGACAAGGAAACTAATTGGCACATAAATCCTGTTTTCCACAGGTTTTATAATTTCTTGTTTATGTAGCAATTTATCTTGTTTGCTGGTAAAACAATTAGTATTGGAAACACAGTCATTACTCTAGCATGAAGCTGTTCATTTAGTGAACAAGGAATTAATAAAACATCTCTAAAATAGTGTCTGATTTACCTTTTTCAGCAAAGCTTGCTGAAGAATGAGCAAAATCAAGAAGAAATGGTACTTCACTTCCTTCTGGATCTCTCTAGTCAGTGTGGTGTTTCATTTCCCTGCACTCCAAGTGGGACATCTTTTGAGTTAACATCTTCCCTTCATACCATTGAGGATGATTCAGCTATGGATGTGAAATCTCTTTGGGATGATGTGAGATTGCATCTTCGACAATTTTTAGTAAATAGACTGCAAAGTCAAGAAGAAAGAAACACTACTGCTTTGCAACAACAAATGGAGTTTAAAACTCAGTGTATACAGCAACTTGCATTTCTTTATCCTGAATCAGAGGTTTTAACAAAGTATCAAAATATGCAGAATAAACTGGTTAGCAATCTTCTACAGAACTGTATTTTGTCTAGTTGTGGTGAAACAAATTTTGATAAGGTGGTTCACGGTTACCAGAATTCCATACCCACATTGTGCGCAATGATAAAAGAGGATTTGTATATACTAAGTGGAACTATTGGACCTTCTTCATCATTGAAGTTTATTAATGAAACTTACCTGGATACCATCACAGAAGAAATGACAGTTCTTCTTGAAAGACTTTGTGAGCTGCAGTTCAAAGAAAATGCTCTACATATAGTTAAAGCAAACAAGGTTTTAAAGAAGCATAGAGGAACAATTCACGCTGTGGGTTAGTAATTTTATTTTATGTTCTTTGTAGTTAGATATTATCTTAATTATGTTACCTTTTTTTTAATTTACTTGATTATTTTCTATGACAAGAGAGACCTGAAATTATTAATTACAGCTTTGTTTTAATATGTTACCGCAGTTGAGTTCTAGACTGTGTCAGAATTGTGATGAAAAATGTTTTAAAGCAAGAGAAAGTAACTTATGTTTATGTAACTTAGAAAAAAATCATCATAATTCTTTGGATAACACTGTCATCTCATAGTAATTTTTTTTTAGCCTAACTTATTCCAATCACTGAATTATATAATTTAATAACAATCCAGTATTTGCTTCAGGTTTAAATAACCACAAAATCTTCAGTCTTGTCCCCCTACTTTTTTTCAAATTGTCAGATATTTAAAGGAGATTATCAGTAAGACTGTGCAATAATGCATCCATGAAACAGACACAGATTCATACATAAAAGCTGACTGAAAAGATTCCTATGCAGATTCTAATTCTAAAATAAATGAACTAACAAAGAAACAAACAAAATTTACGCTTAGTAAAATAAGTTAGAGTTAATACCACCTGGTCACTTCTTCTTGTTCCAAGGAATATAAGCTGGAAAGGACTCTGTTACTGATGTTTATTTCATACTTTCTTTTTACATTTTGTAAGTCTGATGTGCTAATTTCCAAAGGGAAGAATCAGCACTTTAGAAAAAAATTATATGGAATGAAAACTTTCATTACCTAATTGTGTGATTGTATGTAATTGCTCTTTCAATGCAGAGTTTAAGCACTGCTCTGTGCAGGAGCTGCTTGTTTAAAGCATAACTTTCCAAAAAAGCGAAGTGATTTGCATACAGAAAATATTAAAAGTTTAGAATCGTGAAAAATATAGAAACAGAAGATCTTTGAGTTATGGAACATACTAAAAGGATAAGTAAGGTGATGATTTGTCAGGTTGATGTAGAAGAAATTTACACTCATAAGTTTTAAAATCAGCATATAGGTTAGTGCAAGGGTACTAGAAATTACAGTGGAAAAATTATAGAGTTAATCTTTCAACAGAAGCTGAAATATGGAGTATGTGGACCATATGAAAGACCAGGTAAGGGAAAAGGCATGCAGACAAGTTGAAAGGATGAGAAGTTCAATGGAAAGCTGACATATTAAGGGGATGGAGTGTTGATGGGAAACAAGGAGGAGAAGTGTCAGAGTAGTGTTGAGGTGTGGATTAAACAAGAAGAAATGTATCTTTGAGTTGCATAGTGGAACAGGAGTTAGTGAAAAGACTCACTGACAAAAAAAATCCAAAAGGGGAATGGGAAATTTGTAACTATATTTTAAGATAGGTGTGGCTTGTCATATTTTTCTGTCAGCACATCTGTCAGGACAGACTTCCAGTGCACATTTTTTTTGTATATTCAGAAAAACAGAGGAAGGTGAAAATAAATGAAGTAAATCTCAGGAACCTACTTGCAGCTTTAAAACATTTTCTGCAATTAATTTGAATTTAAAAAGAAAAATCTCAGTATTTCATAAATATTAGAGCAAATTTTAATTTTTTTGAAAGTACAGTAATACTCAGATTTGCAGGTGCAGAATCTGTCCCATTGGCACTCATAAAATCTGTTTTGAAGTGCTGTTGTTAATATCATTTAATCCTCAAAGTTGCTTTCTTCACAGGGCCTGTCTTCATATTATTTTACTTCAACAAGTCAGTACAGGACACAGGCACTGATTTGCCTACAGTCTCTCTTACTATTTCTCTGCAAAATCAGGCTTCCCTAGATGATCTGTGGTTATAGACTGCCGGCAGCCAAACCACAAGGCACCAATAGTGAAGTCAGCAGACTAGAGCAAAAAACGGGGCTCAGAGTTGTGTAGGTTTGAGTATGGTTTGTTTTCTTCGTTTTTTTGGACATGTCATAGCCTATGATTTGTCTTTTGTATCATTGCTGAAATAATTACTATCTGATAGTTTATTTTATATGAGCTTCTTGTGTGAAGAGTCTTTTCCAGAAAGAGATTTCTCTGAGTGTTTGAATGTAATACCTTTGTACCATGATAAGTCACAAAAGGCATTTTTCCTTTAGAATTAAAGTGCTCACAAGGCAGTTCACATTGAAGTAACTATTTGGGGAAGAGAATACTGCAGACTATTTTAGGAGATTTTAATGGTAGACAAGTTCTTAATGTCAAGTAGCTTTTCCTGCTTGGCATTCTTACTAAATTGATAACTTTTCTGCCCTCCCATAAATAAGAATGGAATTCTGTATTTTTATATAGGTTAAGTTAAAAGACAGCTTTAATGGATTGCCTAGACAGGGATACCCAGTTAGCCAACTATGAAAAAAGCTTTATTCTGTAGTATGGAGGGAAGGAGAGAAAAAAAAGGGTTTTTTCTTAGCTGAAAGACAGACCAACATGTTTCTTATTTTTTTATAAAAGGCCTCTGCCCTCTGGGAACCATGAAACCAGCACATTGCAGAACAGCAAAATAATTTAATCTAGGACATTCAATTGTGAATGTTATCCCAGAGGTGATAAAAAGGTTTGTGTTTGCTTAGTCACCCTCAGGGTAATGTGGTTTTTGTTTGATTGTTGTTTGTTGTGGTTGTTTTTTAAGAACTGTTATAATGGATCTTTACTATGCAGCAGAGGAAAAAAATAACAGAAAATAATGAAACAGTGCCAGAACCTCAGCAAGTTCTATAGAACCTCATTTCTGTAGACAACCTGCATCTGCTGGGAAAATAGAGATAGTCTATAACAAGATTTAATAGAGTTATAAATCTTTAAAATATTTCATATATAACAGTCTATTTGTGAAGTAAGGAATTAATGTTTTTCTTTTCATATTGTATTAGAACAGTTGTGTGTCAAGTACTGTAAAAAGATTGTATCCATTTATCAGGACTGGGAAGTGCATAGTTTGAGAGAAAAGCTCTCAAAATTGCATGTTAAAAGAGGCAGATATTTTGGAATTTGGCATCTTCAATTGCCAGCTCTGGTGGAGGCGGGTAGTTTTATGTTATACCTTGCTCCTCTTCCGTGTTACATCTGTGATTCTTATTACCTTTAACAGTACAGTATTTAGCCATTAGTATTTGGGACAAGTTACTGTAGGAGGTTTTTATATAACATGAATTATAATTTCTCTATATACTCTCAGCACATAATCAGTGTTTCCAATCTGTTAAACTAATATCTGAGGAATGCTTCCCAACACCTCCCACCCAAAATGTTTCGGGGGTTTTAGGGGATTTTATTTTTTCAGACTTCCTATCTTATTAATTTTATGTCTTTGTAAAGTTTATATAATGTTAAGGCATTTAAAAATATCCTAAAAACATCTGTTAACATACTTAGCATGGAAAGAATCACAACTGGCTTTCAACTTATCTCTTAAGATTTCTTGCTTCAATTTCCAATGTGATATTTCTCAAAAAAAAATTACAGTAAGTCTATTAAATGTGTATTGTACTTTTACCTTTTGAACCTTTTTCTGTGCTTCTTTGTCTACAAAAATGTTAAGGTAGTTTAATCAGGCGTTACTAACCTATCTTAATTTTTCATCTGTTAGATGAAGAAGCAGTTAGTCATATGAGTGATGAAACATCTTCCAAAGAAACTTAAACTCCATGAAATTATGCAGTTTATGTATTAGTAGAAGGTTTCTTTGGTTTTATTAATATAATTTTTATATATAAACCGAGAGTGTAAATACATATATAGACTAATTAGCTGTGTTTTGTATTTTTTTTTACCTTTCCTGTGATTGAAACTAAGCAGAGGGTAGAGTTCTGAGTTTTATATTTTCTGACATATTCAAACTCATTGGCTTTTTTCAAATAGTCGTAGACTTTCCAAAGACCCTTAAACATTTAAGATCCCAAATGAAATTTCTTTTTGCAGTCTGAGGCAATACATAGTGTACTCTTAAAATATCACTAGTATATTATTTTTAAGAAAATATTACTGCAAAGTGGAGGTAAACTAAAGTGATGCATATTTGACTAAGTATATTTTTAACTACAGAGCAATTAAACATCAGAGATGTATTTTAATATTCATATTTTACACTCTTACTGCAGTATATTATCCTGTTACTTACATGTCCAGCAGCTTTCCTTTCTCTTTTCCTTCTGCAGAGTACAACCAAAGATATATTCAAATGCAAACTGTGATTTAAATTATGATATTATAAATTTATTATCTTTAATGATTCATGAATTTCTACAGAATACAGTGTGTTTGTGGAACACCTAATGTGAATTTTTTGTATATTTAAGCTTGAATAGAAGGACTCAGTACTGTTTAGCTGGATTTGTGCAGTAGAGTTGAGAGCAAGAGAAAAAGGGTCTGGAGTATCCTGTTGAAATGAGCACAACTTGGGGATTGTCTTACTTCATGGGGGAGCTAAGATATCTATGTTGGCTGAGGGAGAGAAAAAGACAGGTCTTCTTCCCCCAAGAAGATCAGCCAAAAAAAAAAAAAAAAAAAAGAAAAAAAAATAATCCCTCTCCTTTAAATTTAGAAAACAGAACTTTAATTAGAAAAAAAATATCAGAAAAAAGGTAATAGTTCTTAACCACGATATATATTCATATATGTATGTCCAGAAAGGGACAAACAAACAAACAAAAAAACCCAGTTTGTAATAAACCCTTTAAACAAAAGGAAAACGAATGTTAATGTCCTCCACAAATATATTTACAGACAGCAGATGGCAATGTCGTGCCTTGGCCAGTTGACCTCTCTCTCAGACGAGATGGCAGGGCATAGTCACCAAGTCAGCTCCTGTGGGATTGATGGTGAAAGTGGCACAAACCCCATCTCCATAGTGCAGAAAACAGGTGTGCTCTCTTCCTCACAGCAGTTCCTGCAGTGCCCACAGCCTCCCCACAGGTGAATGGTCAAGTTAGAGAGGGAGAGACAGAGTCCCGGTTTCTCCAGTGATGTTGGATCCAGCGTGCCCCTTCCCAGCTCGCTCCGCTGAGATGCTGAGCCTCCTGAGTCTGCACAGAAAACACAGAAACCCTGGCCACTTCCCCCACCTGGCCTGGGGAGGGACCAGAACAAAAGGCTCTGGGCTAAGTCATTACATCAGGATATGAATCCAGTCCTTTTTTTAACCATCTTTACAAAACTCAGGCATTGGCTCCAAGCTTTCTGGAAGGAATTCCAACGAAGTGCTGAAACTATAACAGGGATGGTAAATTTAAGTACTTGGTAAGAAAAATCTAATTTGATCTCACTTATCCTTACATATTTCCAGCAATTTGTTGGGCTAACTTGAAATGCAAGTTTTGGGTTTTGTGTATTGGTCTGGTTTTAAGACTAGCGGGAAATTAAACTCCAAATAAGCCGCTTTCCTTCCCTTACCTCTTCTGGTAAGAGAGGGACAAAAAATGAGAGACTATTGGTTAAGATAATAATTCGCTAAAAGCACAAAGCAATGGAATAAGACACAGACAATAACAACAGCAATATTAATAGCACAACTATACAAAAAAGAGAAGGTGTTTTACCCACAGAAAGGTCCTACAAGGAACAAAAACAAGATGATGGATGATTCCTGTAGAATGCATCCACATGGTTTCCCCAGGCAAGGGTAATATGGCAGGGAAGTTCCCATGGCTAATGCATCCCACCCGTCTTACAGCTCTCAGCTGAAAACAAACATGAGGACAAACAACTGCCTGGAAGCTGGGTTGTCTGAGTTGGGGTTGCTCAGCATTTCTGCTGAAGCTCAGTTCTGTGCAGGCTTCTATACTGTCATTTCTACTTCTTCACTGCACTGTAGGTTGATCCTGCAGGTCACTGCTGTTTTTTTTCCTACTGCTCAGCTGCACTCTTTCCAACTTGGTTTGGCAGGGCATCTTTCCTCTCAGCTTGATGAGCACAATTGGGTGTGAGTCTCCCCCAGTGCTGGTCTGTTCCCTTCTGGCAGCTGTCTATTCAGCACTACAGTCAGTTGTGATTTTGCTGCTGACCCTTTCAGTACTAAAGGTTCATAGTTCTGTTTCAGAGAAAATGGAAGGGGGGATGGCTGAATGGTAGAGGGACCAAGTCCACAGTAGTTAATGCTGACACATTCCCAGAGGACAACAAAATGGCTTACTTCTGGTAAGGGTACCCTGTCTTTTCCTGCTGAAACCACAGTCCCAATCGATGAGGTGGATGGTCTAGAATAACTTGTTCACACCCACACAATGCAAAACTCCACCCGCCTCTCTGTAACCAGCACACACGTTTAACTTGAGATTTCTCCACTACATTCATGTGCATATTGCTTTATTACTCCTTGTTTATAATTTCCGCTCTTTGAAATAAAGAACTTTAATTTCAGACCTTTTTTTATCCTTCCATTTATTTCAAATTCAGTTGGTTTGTGATCTCTTGAGCCATCATTATGGCCTACAACCAGTCTTCTATGATCTTCAACTTATCTATCAAAAATATGCCTACTATAACATTCATACCTTCTCTTTTAGTGACTGTGTGATAAAAAAACCCTATTATTCATGTCTGGAAATAATTAGGACTTGATAACTTTAGTATAAATTATTCTCCCATTTGTATCTGGAAATTAAAGAGTTCCAAACTTATATTCATGTAAATAATAGTTGTTTCTTTTCAACTTTTTTGATACTTTTGTACAGATTACAATTTATAGCAGATAATTTGCAATATTTATTTTGTAGTTAAAACTGGGTTTCCATCATGTTTTCTCACTTGTAGTACACTGTTGAAATCTGGTTTTTTAGAAGTATGATGATGAAGGGGGAAAGTGTCTTAGTCACTTATCTTACTGCTGTTCTGTCCTGGAAAGTTCTCTTGCATCTTTCTGAAGTGCTGGTAAGGCATGCTAATATAAAGTAGACTGTATGAATTACAGATTATAATATCCAGTATCACTGCCTGCTTCTGCAGTTCAAATTCAATCAATTGCCCAGGTCCTTGGACAGATTTTCAGGTTTTTATATCTATAATGCCTTGTTAAGGACCAAATATTTAAAAATATGAGATTTTGAAATTTAAATATGGAAATTATTTGAAGGGTTTTTTTTTGTTAATTTAAACTTTAAAATGTTTCAAGACCTCCATAAACATTGTAGTGACTTTTAGACATTATAATGACAAAAATCAAGGAATGATAACAGAGACTGAAACTTCTCCCTTCTTGCTTTGTTGCACATCCTTCTGCTTTTTCTTACTCCAGCAGACCCACAATAACCTGCATATCTCTTCCTGTGGACATGCTGGTTTTACTTCTGTTTGTACATGACAACAGTATCTTTATGTGCTTCTCTTGTATTTCTTCCTGCTTGATATTTTTTTCTCTCTTCTATTTCTGATCTCTCTGTCACTCTGCAGAGTGCCTGGTAATAGGCACTTTTTAATAGGAGCAGGGCTTTAGGGGCCTGTATAAAACAAGATATGAAGCAGTTGCTGGAAAGCATAGTACCTGTGTGCAAGTGAGCTTTGCAACTCCTGACTCCTTGTGCTGCATGTTGGAAGGGACCTTAAAGATCATCTAGTTCCAACCCTCCTGCTATGGGCAGGAACACCTTCCACTAGATCAGGGTGCTCAGAGCCCCATCCAACCTGGCCTTGAACCCTCCTAGGGATGGGGCACCCACAGCTGCTCTGGGTAACCTCTTCTGGTGCCTCACCACCCTCGCAGTGAAGAATTTCTTCCTCACATGTAATCTAAAGCTACCATCTTTCAGTTGGAAGCCATTCCTGTTTGTCCTGTCACTCAATGCCCTTTTAAAAGTGCCTCTCCAAATGTACTGTACCCCTTTAGGTACTAGAACAGGCTCTAAGGTCTCCTCAGAGCATTCTCTTCTCCACACTAACAACCCCACCTGTCTCAGCCTGTCCTCATACGTGGTGATCTATGGCACAGTCTTCCCCATATCTTACACAGGTGGAGTGAAACACTGTACAGTTTCCACCCATGAAAAATGGGGAAGTACCTGGTATCAAGTAAAGCTATAGAACTTTTGTGCATATATAACCTTCACAGAAAACATGAGGGCAACAGCAAAAATGACATGGTTATTACATAGGGATGGAGTAAAAATGCAGATACAATCATTACATTTTTTTCCTTCTATATACCAAAGATTTCTAAATTTTTTTTTTTTTTTATTGTGAGCCAGTCAATATTGAGATATTCAATAGATTTGTCACTTATTTAAAGTAATGGAACCAGTAGTGTTTGTAGGAATTTATATTAGGAAGTTAAAATTGAAAACCAGTGGACATAGATATGATGCAGATTTCTGAAGTTGTCTTCATTCCTTGGGAAGCCTATAAAATTTTAACAGCCATAGCAAGATCCTGTTACTCAGGGGGCACAAAATAATAAATATCCTTGAATATAATATAGGTAATAATGTGTTTTATAGCTTCTTTGTCACATAGTATTTACTTCTTATCCTTGCAAGTATTGTATTTGATTGCATCTACACAATTATATTGTGGAAATTTCAGTAGTACTGAAGAGAAAATAAAACCTTCTGTTTGAACCTGTAGAGTTGAAGTTTTAATAAAAAAGAGGTACTCTTTTGAAGGCCATATGAACACAGTATCCTAGGACCATAAATGTGTTTCTAATGGGAGAATGACATTTTCGTGATTATTACAAAAGCATTAAGCTTTTTACTTTTTAAGTGTATAGTAGGTGGTAAGATAACAGTATCTCAGTTACTGAAATGTCAGTTGAACAGACAGAATTTCAAAGCTGGCAGCGTGCCTGAATACCTTCCATCTTTTTACAGCAGGTACTTTGAATTGCTTATTAAGTCCATAATATGAAGATGGGCCATGAAATCTCGTTATTGAATCTGTGTCATATTAAAAATACGCCTATTCTGGAATTTTATTATCTAGTTTATTTAATTAAATAAGCAAACACTAACTTTACTTTTAAAATTATTTAAATATTTTTAAACATTAAGTTCTTGATGATATTTTGGTTTATATTTTCTAAACTATTGTGTCTTAGTGAAGTTCTTCCAGTTTATCTTTTCCAACTGGAATTCAAATCTGTTTTCAGAATTCTGTAGAGATTGAAATGGGCTTTCATTATTTGGTTGGTTAGTTTGTTTTTGTTTGGTTTCTTTTTTTTTTTTTGCTTTCAAAATGTCCATGATTAGCAAACATCAACTATCTTACTTTGTGCTTTCACAGCGTACCTGCATTTTCTTCAGCGTGAAGGGGGCCTTTAACTCACTATCCTCTCTAATTATTGTTTCCTCCCAAGTTTGAAAGATGAAACTGATTGACTCTCTAACCTTAACCTGATACTTTTGAGAGATATCAGAGGTCGAGATTTATGTAGTGTAGTTTTCTGTTTAATAATAAAAAGTGACAAAATCTGAGAAAGAATTATGATAATAATTTCTCTTTTACTTCAGAATATGGGTCTTTGTGAAGAACAGTGTGTAGAACTATGGCAGATAAGAGAATACTTCAAAAATGTATTTAGAAGAGGCTCCTTCAGTATTGATTCAAAGAAAGTTGTTACAAGAGTCTTTTCAATGTACGCATCTACCATAATTTAATCACAATTTTATTAGATGATCTTTTGTCCAGATAAGGAACCTCTTCTGTCACAAAGTTGTATGATAAAAAGTCAAAATTAATCACAATAATTTATTTTGAAAAAAAAAAAGAGGGATTAAATGGGGGGAGAGGGGTGCCACATGCACAAGTTGAATGTTACATCCTAAAGTAGAATATGAATTGCTTTTCACTGTGGCTTAGGTTTAGAATTTTTAAAAACCTCTGTCTTCAATTAAAGGGCTCCTCTATCTACTGAGTTTTTGAAAAGCAAGGCTTTCAGTCATTTTATAGTACTTTTCACTACATTTACTGAATAGAGCAAGGCAATGGGGATGTTCCTGTCTGACTGATCTAGAGAGAATAAGGGTGGTTATAACCCAGTCCAACTTCTTAGTTAGGAATTAGCAGTTACTGCCCATAAATGTTGGGGACTGTCTGAAATTAGATCAGTTGCTGTTATCAGACTTTCAAGAAGAGCTTTTTTTTTCCTCAGTAGATTCATGCACTGATCATCCTCTGGCTAGGAAGCAGATCTTTGTATTTTAGGAGAAGGTACAATGCACTGATTTTCTGTTCATGTACCAGGATGGTCCAGGACTTTAGCTGTTCTGTCACACACCATACTATCAGCTCATCTATGAACAGGTGTTTTAATTGTGTAGTCTCAGCTCAGGAAGCGGGAACTTATGTCTGTGCTGACAGATACGATTAGTCCTTCTTTTGTATATTAGTCTTTCTACAAAGCATTTGTTAAAAGATTATGAATTTGCAAACATTTCTCTAGGAGCTATTAAATGGCAGTGTCTGCCCTTTTTTCTGCATGTCTGGATTTATTTTTTATGTTTATATTCCTTGTAAAAGTAATCATGAGAACTTTGTGGTGACTTGCCTAACTAGGGTTTTAAAATATAAAGAGAGCAGAAGGAGAAATATGAGCCTTGACCGCAGCTTTGTAAGTTTGTTTTTTTTTTTTCATTTTTTTCACTTATTAGAACAAATTTGGACTTGCTCTGTTGTATCTTGGAAATTCCAGGGAGAAAGAGAAGCAAAAGTGACAGAGGCACTTTAATCTATTATTTAAGGACATGCATAATATCATATACAGCCTACACAAAGGAATTGCAAACACTTGATAGAAATTCCTGATTGGTTGAAAGTTCCTAGCAATCTAATTTGAGTAGTGAGTCTGATGTAATGAACCGATCTGTGAAAGACCCAACAATTCCTCTGTGAATGTAGATACAGAAGGATAATAATTAAGGTAGCAGACATTTTTATGTTTGCAGACATTAAGGAAATTTAAATCAGATTAAAATGAATACATTAATTATTGTGTTTTCAAATACAATGTAGAGTTGTCTTTTATCAGCCAAGTGTTCTAAAATGGTTTACAGGGAAATACATGTCAGGTCCTGTCAAAATATCAAAATTCAGGAGGAGGTTTGACAGACCCGGCAGTGCTTAATTTCTCTTTCAGCAAAGACTGAGGAAGATCAACTTTTAGAGTCCTTCAAGGACTTCTGTTTCAATATAGGTCTATTTTCAGTTTGCTGCAGGTTTTTTACTTTTTATGCTCTCTTCAAACAATATTTTGGTGTTTTCTGTATGTGAATATGAAGACTTCAGGAAATGCAATGAATCCCTGAGCCTACAGTGTAGACAAGAAAAAGAAAAAAATGTGTGTAGAACCATTTTATGTCATTGATAAGGCCAGAATATGGTTTCAGTTCTATTGAGAAATATTACCAAGAGCAGCATTTTGTCAATTTAAACATGGTAAGCATTCCTGCTGTTTTCTAAAAGGGTTGTCTGCTTATAGTTGCTACTTCAGAAGAAATTGTCAATTATAGGATAGCACCTAAAAATATCCATAACTGCTATAAACAACTGCAAATATATAGTCTATCTACAAGTTTTAAAATAATTTTAATTAAAGGAATGTTTGAAGAATATTTGCTATTTCAGTATCATGATCATTATCAGAAAATTCTTGAATACCAGCTGCTAAATTCCTTAAATGGACCAATCATTAGTTAGTTTTGAAATTCATTAATTTGTTTACTTTTGAATTGTTTAAAATATCGTCTACCAGGAATTGCAGTGCATAATCAGAATATCTTGTAATTTGTTAGAGGATAGGTGTGTTTTTGACAATTAAGGAGTAGTTTGAGTCTCTGGTTTCAGGGTAAATTGAGTTGTGTATCTCTGTATAAACTAGTTTTATTAAACATGATTACAGAGCACTACATCTGCAGACCATTTGAGGAGGTCTGTAATTTCATCAGAGTTGTAACGTAGCTCTATGCTGTCATGGAGTCAGATTGATGTGATGATGTGCTCAAGATTACAACATGAATTTGATGTCAGAGTGTGATGAAATGTTCTTCAGCCTGTGTTTCCAGCGCTGGCCCATCCTTTCATCAGTTGGTCAGTGAACATGACTGGCTAGTAAAGGTTTAATTTTGGTGAATACGTGTTAACAGCAGACCTAAGCATTTGGTAGCAGGCATCAAGCAACTTGATATGGAATCAACCTACACCATGATGTAGAAACTGATCTCATTTCACTGGGAAGACGTTATGGAGCAGATTTGATTAAAATTTCATGTATAGTGAATCTCTTTCAAAAGATTAATGTAGTCTTCACTGATGTTGTTTATTAGCTGGCAGTGACATACCTCTTGCTATGACAGACATACTCTATTAAATACATGCAAATACATGCATGTTTATACTTAAGTTGAGATCTCTTACTTCACTGCTTTATCAGATTATCCTGGAACTCCTGGGTTTCACTGGAACAAACAGGTAGCTGCAAAGCAAGACAGATGTTTAAAAAACCCCAGCACTTGGGTAACAGTTTAAATCCATGTGGTTACCTTTGCTGCACTAATAGTTCTTTCTAAGTCTGTCAGTTTCAATCAGCAGAGAGCACATGCGATCAGTATACCTGATAAACTTGTCAATACCTTTTAAAAGCAGGATCCCCCAGCCTATTCAATTCTACTCCCTCCTTTCCTTTTCATCATTTCAAGTAGAGTCGTGGTAAGACAGAGATATGTTGTGTATAGCAGTTGTGTATAGCTAGCTCAGGCTACAACTAATTTGTGCAGAAAAAAATTAAATCAGGCAGTAAATTATTTCATGATTACTCATTCCCAACAGAGTTGGGCATCATTCTGAAGAAAAATATCAAATAATTGGTTTCAGGCCGTGTCAGACACATGCAATTCCCTTCTCTAATGGCTATGTGAGGTAGCAGTAGGCCTCAGGGGTCACCAAAGAACTGAAAATAGCTTAGTGCCAAATGTAGCAATAGAGAGACAGATAACATAGGAAATGAAGCAATACATGCAATCTGTAGGGGAAATGTGCTTCACTTGGAATTTAATGTACTGCCTTACAGTCTGCCAGTAAACCAGGCAACAATTGTTTACATTTCTGTCAGCATCTGTATCTATTCTGCTTTGTAAATGATGCTTATCTTTCAGTCAGTAAACGGTGGGATCAATAACAACTGTAAAAGATTTCCTTTTCTTTTTATCATGGTTCATTAAAAAAATCATACTACAAACAATGTAGCCTTAGATTAATAAGAGACATTAACAGGATCAAAATAATTGTTTAGGAATATTTTATAGCTTCTTGGGTTTGCAGTAATTGTATCTGTGTGACTTCAATATATCTTGTAACCTATACAAACTAGACGGTTTAAAAAATGCTAGCATGCAGTGATGAAGATAATTTTTTATAATTATCTTAAGTGCTGTATGTAGAAAACTGCAGGCACTATTTGTAATACTTTAGTTCTGTGTAGTACCACATATTACATCTGCTATGCTGAAATACTAAGGTGCTTTTCACAGTATGGGGAAATTAGTGATCATATCCAGCAATACTAATTATTTAAACCTAACAGTTGCATTAAAAAACATACACCAACATGCACTTTGAAAAAACTGTGAGCAGATGTCCATAAAAATTGAAGATGTCTTTATTAAGTGCAAATGAAAGAATAATATAGCTTACATAGAAGCCCTTTTTAGGAGACAGCATGCAGATGAATGCTGTCTTAAATGCAAGATTGTTACAGTAGTTATAGTGTCACTTAAAAGTTAATATCATTGAGAGCTGAGGAATACATTATTGTTAATGGAATATATGTAACTCCCTGTGCACTACTTTGAAAATTTACCCATTAAAAAAATACCCCTATACACAGTGATTATCAGCAGCTGAGTTTGTGTTGCTTTATTACGCTATTTTCAGATTTTAACAATATGTTAGTTCAGTTTGTTATGTATGCAGATTGCATTTAGACTTTAAGTTTAATATTGAACGGTTTATGTTTCATTTTCTTACTCATATAGCTTTATTGGATGAAATCTCTGACATGGCTTTCTTGTGTGCCTTGTAGAAAAATATTGTAAATCTCTCTTATATAACATTGAACCTTATAAATGGGGTATATTTCATGTATTGGGAAGATAATTTATAGTATTATTAATTTTAAAGGGTTTTAGACCCTTGACTCCTGCTGACAGAGAAATCCCCACTGTAATCACTGAAGAAAACAATTACCAGGTTGCTTTCCAAGGATTCCATTATGAGTCTCAGAAGCAGTTTAGCCATGTGGCTTTGTAAAGTGAGTAGTAAAGGCTAATTAGTCTGAGAGCAATGCTGTCATAGTGTAGCTATTCTTCCACATCCACAGCCAGCTCACCTCTGATGCAGGGATTTCTGCACCACACTTTACTGTGTTACATCCCAGGATGGGTTGAAATATTTGGAATTAGCCATTCAGTTTTTAAGATGTTGTGAATTCAAAATTGTTTAAAATATATAAGGTGCCATGCTCATTAAAAAAAATAAATAAAAAAATTAGCGACAAAAAAAGTTAACATTTTGGGACTCATTCATGCATGTTTTCTTATGGCTTTTGAGATTTTAAATGCCTCGAGGCTATAACCAAGGAATTTGGAATATATCTTTTAATGGTTTCAGGAGCTACAGTTCTGAGGAAAGTATCACTTTTGAATCTTGCTATAAAATCACGAATTAGCAGGTGTACACAGGTCATCTAGATCTTTCTCAGCCTTTTTCTCAGGTTTCTTCATATTTGGAGGTGATGAAAAAATTATTAAAAGTGGCAAGATAAAGGCAGATACCTTGCTACTGAATTTAAGTACTTATGAGGAGCTCACTACTATGATCAAGTGCTTTGTAGAATGTGTGTCTCTTCATTCTATGTTGCTTGAAAAATGCTTTTATTAACTTACTAGCTGTCTTAGAATTCATATGAACACCTCTGAACTTCATCACTGGCTAAGTGAAATTCTATTGTACCATCTTTTCAATTCCTAAGATCTCCCCATGGTCATGTTGGTTTTCGGAAAATATCTTTATATACAAATATGTAAGAAAAACTGAGATTCAGTGTTTAAGACGTAGGGCTTCCACACTGAATTTAACCTTGGTGTTTGAATGACATGCTGATTTTTTGTTAGAATTAATGTTGAGTAGAATTAGGTCTGTAGTGTTCTGCTCTGCATTTGACACTTTTTTAATGTCATGAGTCTTGAATGAGATCTGAACATGCGCTTGACATCCAGTGTAGTCTGTCTTTTACCCTCATTTTAGAAGGATGGTTGATCAGCTATGTCATAGTGCTCACTCCTACCTCCTGAAGACTAGCATGCTTCTGTCCAGCTACAACCAGTCAAATACTCTCTTAAAATGGACTGCTCTATTCTTCAACAAGAGTAGCGTGTTCTCTAGATCTTCGGAAAATTTCTTCAGCTTCAGTCCATTCTGCTAAACTGAAAGGCCAAACTTAAAGATAAATAAATGCCCCTAGTTTCTCTGATGCTGGCACACAAACCTTGTACAAATTGATAGATATTCAATATTAGTTTTACGTGGGCCTTCTTCTTCCAGAAGAAAAGCTTTCTAAGAGTAGCCTTGTTTGGGACAAGTTCTACTGTCTGTCATTTGATCAGTGTGGTAGTAAATCAGTATTCCTGAAGAAATTAAGTGCCCTTTAGGTCCCCTTTGTGTTACAGGACATCAAGAGTACAGACTATCTAAATGCAGAGATGTTAAATGCATGAAAGTTTTGAGTTTATGTCTTTGCTTCCTTCCAGTTTTGTGTAATGAACCATCAAGATTTGTTTATTTGATGCAAATAAATGCAATGCAGGTTCAAGTTAATTGAAGTAATTTTTCTGTCTTTAGCCCTTCTTCCCCCTTCTACCCCCTTAGAAGGGACTACAGACTAGATAGTAGAAACTTTTAAGTATTTTCTCTTCTTTCCTCCTGTGGATGTTTGACTTGGCCAAATGCCAGGTACTTAGGCCTACAGAAAAGAGGAAGGGGAAAACAAACTACAGAAACTGGAATAACAAAATTAAAGCAATAAAGATATATTTACACTTACCTGCAGTTACAGATATATATATATGTCGTTGTTGTTGGGACGGACTCGAGAAGAAGCAGGCGAAGATCCCGAATAGATAAAAGTGAAACTTCTTCTTCTTTTTATTATTTCACGCACCTACTTTTATATATTTCGTAAGTGTACGTGCACTAACATTATTGGTGCTCATTACACACAAACAATCACCTATTGGCCACAGTTATAAACTACTGTCTCTGTACAAACTCGTCCAGGTTTCTTATCTTCTGCTTCTCCTGAGTTCTCTCAGTCTCTGCAAGTTGTTTATGTTCACGGCTACACAGCAGTCTGGCCAAGGTCAAATTCTTCTTGCTCTGTCAAGAAATCCACAGGCCTGGTGCAGTTTCCCACAATTCCCCCTTTTTGTATTTGTGCTACAAAGATGACTCAGACAGTCCGTTGCAGGGCCCTTTGCAACAGGCTGATTTAAAGAGGCATCATTAATAACAACTACAACAATTACTAAAATCACCAGGTCCTGTTTGGTAACCATGAAGCATGTTCGCTGTAGATATTTCCAGTGCTTAATGAGACATAATCGAGTGTTACGTGATGTAAAATTTGTTTCCAAATTTTAGCCAAATTCATAATACAAATCCAACAATAATTTTTATGACATTTTTGACGAGGGCCAAATGCAAATTTTTGGTTCTAAACTTGATTCATGCTTACCAGCAATACAAACTATACATATAAAAAGAGTAATTTAAAACATACCTCTTCTGTCTGTAAGTCGCTATTGTTGCACTTGTTCCAGGAGCAGAGGCCTTAGGTGTGAAGCGCAGGGTACACCTGTGTCTCCTTGACTGTGGCATGGGTAGTCATCAGTACTTGATATGACCCTCTTCCAGTTACCATGCAGGGGTCAAGGGGTCAGTGTCCCATTCAACATAGACTCAGTCCTCAGGCTAGAACAGATGAACAGGACTGTCCAATCCTTTGGGTCTGGATAACACAAATCTCTTGAGTTTCTGTAAAGTAGAATCTAAACCACTAAAGAATTTAGCAAATCAACTCACCTTAAGTGAATATGGGGATCATAGGGACTTATGTTGTCTCTCCATCTTGGTTGTATGTGGATCTTTAGTAAGGCTAGAGGCAAGGACTGACCCATGACATAGATGTCTCTTGATTATATAGAAGGGATTAAACTTTTGTAGAATGAAGAGGTTGACTGCCAGTCATAAATTTATAGGCCAGTTAGGAGCTTACTGAGGCAAGGTGTGTCTGGAGTTTGATGCAACACCAAACAACATCTTAGC
>JAWMRC010000089.1:3141452-3163448 GCA_035584755.1 Thripadectes ignobilis | reverse complement strand
ACCAAACAACATCTTAGCACTACTAATTGCTCACAGAGAGTTTGCACTCTCTGAAGAGATTCCAGGCCCAATCAGGGGCAGGCTGTCCTGTCCCAGCCTGCCCTGACTGCAGTCAGTCCTTTCTACTTCATGGAGTGGCAGTTCAGGTGCCTCTTGCCTCCATGCTACAAAAGCATCTTCATTAATACTAAAATGTATATGAATATGTTATGGCAAAAATTAGTCAGTGTCAAATTGGCTATTGACTATAACATTTTCATGTGTTGATAAACACATGAAACTGTGGTAAACATTACAATAATTGAGTACTTATTGCAGCTAGGTACAAGCTAAACAAATCATTTAAACAACAGACAAATCATCCAACCCATGATGTTATCAGTTCATCTCAAAGATTGCAGGTGAGATGCGAGCCAGCGTCCATGGAAGGGTTCACAAAATCAGTGCTGCAATCCAGGCACCTTCTTCCTTTCTAACACAGGACTTGTTTTCTGTGAGGCTCAGTACCTCACAAACTGTCCAATGACATTAGATGACAAAACATTTTAGAAACAGAATCAAAGTAGATGAATTTGATCTCACAGTCACACAAGATCCTGTGTGGACTTCTAAACCAAATCCAAGGAGATTTCTTTCACCACCTCCAGCAATCAGAGAGAAGACGTGGATATTCCAAACAATGCTTGCAAAATGCTGCAAAACTACTGGGACAAAACATACACAAATATGAACACTGCAGAACAATTAATAAAACAAATAAAAATTTACAATTCTACTACCACATCATCTTTGTCATGAACTACTTGTAAAGAAGAAAACTCAGTCTTACTCAGACCTAAAAAGAAGCTACCAATCAAATAATCAAGCTAATAGTAAAATGAAACCTAGAAGACAATAAAAGATAAGAGAAATACAATCATCACTGTACTGTCTGGTGTTTAGACAGTATTATTCAAATTAGATTAGCCATTCATCCTTTTGGAGTCTTTTCAGTTTGGATACAATGATCTTTGTCAGATCTGTACATGCTTTTTGGGTGTTTTAATTTCTTACCCCAATTTGGATTCAGATTCAAAGCCTGATCCTTGTATACACACCACGTTTGGAAGTCACAGGCTGATCTAGAGCCATTCAATTCTGCCAGAGTGCCTCTGGAGGGCTGGTAATTTCGTTTCATGATAGTTCTTAACTGTGACAGAAACTTTCCCACAAACTTTCCTTTAAGTATTTGGAGCCACATTTTGCTGTTATAACCAAGGCTCTGCTTAGGATGTTTGACTTATCCAGCTACAGATTCTGCAAACACAAAAGATAAATCATTTAAGAGTATTAATTTCTGATTTAATTCAACCTTATCTGCAGTGAGCTTACTGCTTTGCTTTTCTCCTCCAATTCCTGTTTACTTCTTCTGAGATCTTAGGAGTTCTTACCACAGTCCAGCACTTTCTGTTTTAGTGTATCAGATGTTAAGACCACTTGTCGTGATTACCTCATTTTTAGTTGTTAAGGCATGTTCTGTCATTCATTTACCCTCTTGCATGAATCTGCTTCCATCAATGTTACTTCCAGCCTGGGTTTTCCAGTGACGTATCCTTCAAGTGTGGCCTGTTCACTGCAAACAGTCATGTTCTAACAGCAGATTGTTAGTTCAGGTTGAGAACAAAAGTATTTCATCTTTTGGGTTTTCCTTAACAGACCATCCCGAACCCCTGCGGGATGCACGTCTCGGACCCAGCAGCGCCTGGGGTCTCTGTGCCCCACCAGCACCAGCGAGCAGCTCTGCCCACAGGGCTGGGGGGGTCCAGGTCCAGGTCTGAACCACCACCCTTCCCAGGGTCCCTGGCACAGCTGCTCCTGCCGGGCTTCTGGGCCACAGGGCCATCCCATCTGGGCATCACCCCTCTCCCTGCAGCTGCCAGCTGGGGCAGCTCTGGGAGAGCCCAGGGCTCCCCCCCTTCTATCCGATGTGGCATCGCTCTGCCCATACAGGTGTATCTGCCTGCAGCTGTGCTTGTGAATGCAGCACAGACCGGCCCTGCTCCTTGCCCTGCAGCACTGGGGTGCTGACACAAAGCTTCTCCCACAGCACCGGGAAAAGAAGCTGCGCTGCTCGCAGGGACCAGTCCTGCTACAGGTGCAGCGAAAGCCTTTAGGGCTCCGGGCTCTGCCCCCACCACGGCCGGCAGAACACATTGCGCTGCTTCGCTGAACGCCGGGGCTGCCCCTGCTGCCCCCCCGCCTGCCAAGGTGCTGGGGCAGCCTCTGTCCCGGCGGCGGTCCCGATGCCAGGGGCTGTGCCAGGGGCGGTGTCACTGATGGAGGAGGCAGTACCAGCCCCCTCAGCTCCACCTACACCCCCCGCAGCCCCCGCTGCTGCTGATCCATCCTCCACTGCTCCCCCCGGGGACTCCTCACCTGCCCCGCCACGGCCCCTGTGCCGTGAGAAATGCCTCCTCTGCCCGACTCTGTTATCTGGGTTTGAGCAATGGGGAATGTGTTACAGTGTTTCCTTTTACCTTTCTCTAATGCCCCATCCAAAAGCTCTATAGGTGTTTTCTCCGACTCACTGTTTTTCCTCAAATCTGGTCAGTCCAAGAGAAGGAGAAATAACTCCGGGCACCTTAACTCCCTCCGCTGTTCTTCCTTTCTCAAGGACGACAAGAGCTGTAACACTACCTCGCTCTGCACAGATCCATGTTTAGGCCAAATTTCTCCTTTTCTCTCAGTATAGACTGGCCAAATGTGTGTACTTAGTCTGATTAACTCTTGCCTGTTAAGTTTTGGTTCCAGGCCAGCTAAATTATACCAATGCCTTAATATTAACTCTAGGGGTGAATTTTTAGGGATTTCCTGTCCTTTTGATTGCCAAGCACCCATATTCAAGTGAAAAACAACAACAAAACCAACAACAATAAAAACAACAATAGCAACAACAAATACCAACTGGGATTTGACCTTACAACCCTTAGATTGCTAACTGCGATCACAGTACACACACACACACACAGATACTCCTTTTCCAAACGGAGCAGTTTGGGATACACGCAGCTTTTGAAATCCTGCCAAACCTGCCTGGGCGAAGTGCAGATTTTGGACAGATGCATTGAATAGCAAGATAGGAAGGGATTAAGAAAACAGAAGGACGTGGGAGAGAAGAAAAACCTCCCGAGTCTGTCACTGTTGGCTTACCTCAACAGGTATCTCAAAGTTCATCATGCCCTAGGTCCCTGCAGCTCTTCCCGGTGCATTTCTTTTTTCTTCTTTATTTACAAATATTGCCAAACCAGTCTCTGTCCCCCTGGCATCCACACTGGTCAACTCCAAAATCACGTGTAATGCCACGTCTAACATCACGTCTAATATCACATTGGGCTCACCATTTGTCATTGTTGTTGGGACGGACTCGATAAAAAGCAGGTGAACATCCCGAATAGATAAAAGTGAAACTTCTTCTTCTTTTATTTTTTCACACAGCTACTTTTATGTATTTCTTAAGTGTACATGCACTGACATTATTGGTGCTCATTACACACAAACGATCATCTATTGGCCACAGTTAAAACTACTGTCTCTGTACAAACTCGTCCAGGTTTCTTATCTTCTGCTTCTCCTGAGTTCTCTCAGTCTCTGCAAGTTGTTTATGTTCACGGCTACACAGCAGTCTGGCCAAGGTCAAATTCTTCTTGCTCTGTCAAGAAATCCACAGGCCTGGTGCAGTTTCCCACATATATATACCTAGAAGAGAAGGAAATTAAGCTACTACATGCACGTGCAGCAAGAACCAATCACAAAAAACACCACTTGGCATGGGTGCAAACTCCCCATGCACACACAGCAAAGAATAAGCAAAATACTCCCCAAAGACAAATGCTTCGGCTCCTCAGAGTGACCCAGCACACCACCAGTCCACCTGGACTGAGAAACAGCAACAGCTTACCCCCAGGCCTGCTCTTATCACAAGGAGCGGCTAGCAAGGAGCTTGCTCACTGTTTCGGTACCGGAAGAGGACTGACTTCCTCACTTCTTCCCCTTCTATTTGTATATCTGCTTTCATAAAGAATAGGTTAGAATACTTCCTTAGTTCTGATGTAGTTGCCAGGAAAAGGCCCAAACCAAAGCACTACATCTCCTAGAAAAATACTTGTGCTGTCCATGGTGAAGCAGAAAGACAATTTTCCAGGAATTAGCTGTTGTACTTGTTTTAGTCTGAAAACTGAATTCCTTAAGGACTATGCAACATAGGCCTGGGTGCATTAGAGGGCCTTAATGGCCCTGACCTGAGTCTTCAGAAGACTACACTGCAGCATACCTCATTGTACTGACTTAGGATATATCTACTGGCAGATTCAGCATTCAGAGCAGCTTAGAAATCATCAGTATAGGGGTTGGTTTTGTACAGCAGTATTTTTGTGATTCTCATTCTGCAGAGATGGAAGCCTGACCCTATGTTCAGGAGCTCAGAACCTTTTTTCACTTCTCAGTGTTTGTTTAGGTTCTGATCTCTCCTCTATTTAGAGCAATATTTGCAAAATTGGTCTGTTGGCACACAGACAAAGGATGTATAATCCAGTTTACCTTTATACTTCTCTGTAGCCTCTGTATCAGCTTTTCTGTCTCTTCTCAGAAATTCTTTTCACAAGGTATTTCTTTAACAGGAGGTCAACGTGTTGTTAGGAGACACTATGGACGTCCTGCTTGCTGTTTGCCTGTATCCAAAGATCGTGCTGCAGCTATTTCCTTTTACAAGGAATACTTATATTGAAGTGACACATGCAGAAAAGTCAGATTTAGAAGAATGATAGATAACAAACTGCAGATGGTTCAGGAAGGAAGTTCGTTTGTGTCATAAATTTCTCCATGCTCCCTTGTATTCTGCATTAAAATGGAATGCCATTGCTTTTCTGATTCTTGACCGGCTCAGACAAGCTTCATGTACTTTCAGTCACCCTGTGTATGGTCCTCTCTGAAGTGCACAGGGTGCTAAGAACAACTTCAGACCATTTTCATCATAGAAGTGTGCTTCTCTTGCTGTACAGTGTCACCTGGGTAAATGGGTTGTGTTAGTTCTCTGATCTAACACCCTAAGTCACAATCCATTCTGTAACCTTCTTGGAGCAACCCTACTTCACTCTGAATATGGCTTATTTTCCTCCAAACAGGTTGATGGCACTAAGGTTTGGTTGAACATACACCACAGTCAGTCCTCATATATGTTTCACATCTGTTCATATGTAGACATGTTCTCTTCATGACAGTCTCCTACAAGATTCGCAAACTTGTTTTGAGATTTTCTCTGTCACCTTTTCTGCTTAGCTCTTGGCTGTTACACAGTTTGTAAAGGTTTCTGTCCTGTAGTTGTCCTGCCAGAGCAATGCCAGAAAATAAGTGCCTTTTCCTTCTTCACTGCTAAAAAATAGACTCTGATGTGCATGTTCAAGCAGCCTGGTCAGTGGTCTTAAAAGTTAATTGCTGCCATCAGTATTTTAAACCTAACAGTCTGGATGTATATTAGACCTTTCAGTTAAACTTTGGATACTCAGGTGTGTGCACACTATTTGATCATGAGGCACTAAATAAATGAGTTGTCATTTCTGAGAAACAATAAAACTGAAATATACTTTGAGTGATCATTGAAAGTAAAAGTTTTTACTTTTTTTCTGAGTTTAGTAGTATATATTCTAAAAATAGCATTACTGTGGTATATCTCTTGTATTCTAGTCCACTTCCTTTCAGGGTAGTATCATTTGTGGCAATCAAATAATTGGAAGGTTTCTTTGTTCCTTGGGAGGGGATGCAGAAGCATCACAAGGTTTTCAAATTATAGGAGATAGAACTAATTCATTTTTATGATGTCTTTTGTGTTCTTACACTGCAGATTCCTGCAGTCATTTCATGTCAATTGAACTCAGTTTATAAGAAATCCAATGATAGAGATATTATTGTTATTCAGAGACAAAAGATACTAACAGAGTCTATTATGCATAACTCTGAAATGCAAGGGACTAGCATGAATACATCTGTTTGAAACTTTGAGGATATTCATATGTGGATGCAAAACCCAGCAATCTCTAAGGCTGCAAAACTGGAATAGTAAATTAGGGAATTAGTATTCAGAGCTCAGTTCTACTTCTTAGATCTATGCCTATTTAAAAGTGATTTGTGAATGCTTAAAAAGATATCTAGGAACTTTGAGGAAAACAGAAGGTACAGAGTACTTCAAATTTGCAAAGGTAAGAGAGATTTGACACATGAAAATACATCTCAATCAATTTCTATTTGTTTTCATCTTTCAGAGCTTCCTTTTCAAAGTACTCCAGCTTTCGCTCTGGCACTTGCTAGATAAACTGTTCTCCTGGTGTTACATCTGCAGCAGAATTGCACAGGAATGTGGTCGCAGCTTGCCACAATTTGCATAGAAGTGCAAATCTGTTGCATTTAAAGAAATTATAAAATTGAAATACTTAAACCCATGTGATTAGGTAATACTGAATAGTGGAAACGTCTCACAGGCATTTATAGTCTGATGTTCTCAAATCAGAGTTCTCTGGTTGATGTGACGTGATTATGTTATGATTACATGTGTTAACCTTTCAAAATAAAATGTTCAGTTTCTTCTTTTAAATACCAAATGCTTATAGTTATAATTCTTGCTGATATTTCCTCACTGACAGTCTCACTTGTTTTTAAACCCCAGATATTTAAAGTTGTGGAGTGTTAGATTGATGTTTCTTTTCACTCAAATGTCATCTTCATCAGCTGTATTGTGCTAGCAGATTGTTAAACAGACAAGGTGACTTGCAGAGTGACAAGTGCTGTGATGTCCCAAACCATTAAAATACAGTAATGATGTGGTTTTTTGCTTTCTGGCTTTTGCAACACAATGGGTTTTCTGTAAAACACAGGTGAGAAAGTTTCTGAGTAGATTCATTGCTTGGAATAAAATCCTAGTTAATGAAAAACAAACCCTGGAATTCAATTGTAACTTCCAAGTTAATGTAACAGTATTTTATAATGAGAAAAAGATACATTGTGCTTTAAGAAAAATGAAATTACATGGTATATTTTATGTAATTTTAGGGATAATTTTTTAAGCTACAATAAATGTTATTTTATTATTTTACTTGTACAGCCTCCCAAGAATACCAGAAAAAAGGAAGAAACTTCTGCTTAACATTTTATCAACTCAAATGTCTTTCTCAACTTATCAAACTCTTTTTATTAATGGAGGAAAAAATTGAAGAGCTCTCTGCAGAAATTTTGTTGCTGCCTTCATTTATGGAGCGGACTAAGAATGTTCAAGGTAATGAATTGTGAAATTTTTTATTTAATTTGTACAAAATTATAATCTTATATGGTTTTCAACATTAATTACCTAAATTATGTCATCAAATTTTGAAAATAAGTTTTTAACCGTATCTACTGAAAAACTCTTTGTAATGTGCAGATTTAGATTTGAGTACAATGTCTTTTGGATAAGAACTCGGCTGTGTGTGAAGATGGGATGTACTGACTGTAGATAATGATGGAGAATCATTGTGAAAAACTATCAAACACTGTAACATATCTCCTACTGAATTGTCTACAAAATCCTGTGTTTCATTTAGGACACAACAATACAAGGAGTCTGAATTCTTTGAAATTGACTGTTTCTGAACTTGTCCTTCAAAGGTGCCTTTTTCAAGAGAGGAAAGCGCTGACTTCAATATCAGCTTACCTGCAACTAAATGTTTAAGGATATAGTCCTGGTTTAACCTGTAGTTCTCACAAACACTTGTTGATATGTGCTATGTTTACTAGCATTTTTGTCCCGTTAGCTTCAGTGGATGTTTAATAGAAGTAGGCTCTACATCAATAAAATGCTCAAGCCTCAAGTTTGCAATTGCTATAAATTCCAAACTCACTCTCTTTTTCATTTAATTGTATTCAGGAAAACCTGATATCATGAAAATACAGGTGAATAACACCTTTCACGTCACAGTGTGCTCATAAATGTGCTTCTACTTTGCTACTTCTGGCAGTAGAGAGACTCCGAGTCACCAGAGGCCAAGCGGTTCCAGGAGCTTTGATTCTACTGCAGGAAAAGATCAGACCAGAAATGAGTCCAGGCTGGTCAGAAAGAGATGATAGGTGGAGTCAAATATTAACTATCTGCGTAGTCAAGCTGCAAGCTGAGGAAAAAAGATGTTTTGGGAATGTAGTCTTAAAATACTAAATTGATGAAAATAAAAATATTACGTAGGAAGAGTTCTGAAGCACACATTTTGTTGATGGATCAGTAATACGGACACTCTGGAATAAAGAAATACAGGTTAATCTATGTATTTTTAGACTATACATCAAAGCTCTAATAAAATTTGTATTCAAGTTCCAATTTTACTCTTGATTTCAATGTGTTTCTGCCTCCTTTAATCTCTCAGTTTTACCATTTCTTATGTTAAACTATGTTAAACTATTTTACATTATGATTTGTTTTATGGCCTTGATCCAACAAAGAGGTAATAGAGTAAACTTCTTATATTGTGGAGTCCTTATCATGTGTAGGACACAGTATACATTTAGTAAGGGTGATTGTAAGTCTTCTCTTTATTAGTGTATTCTGTGATAAAGTATAAAGAAATTGAAAAACTCTTGAGTGGCATGTTTTTTTTACATTTTACTAGCTACACTCTAAGACAAGATCTCCAGTAATTGAGAGAACTTAAAGATTTCAACATTAACAAGAAATATTTTACTTTTCAGGAAGTGCATTTAGGTCTTTATCCTGCACACATTTTTCCAAGCTTAATTACCTGCAGAACTGTTTCTCTAAAGTGTGTTAGGCCTCCTTCTTTGAGAAACATTCTTCTAGGGTAATTCTGTCTATGACAGTTCTTAATTGGTACCTCTACTTAATCACATTTGAATGGGAAATATTATTAGATCTTGTTAGAGGAGGCAGTCCTTGGATAGAAGGTCAATTTTACCCTGAAAAAAATAAAGGTAAGTAAATATTTTACAAGTGCTTTTAGTGAAATCATCAGACATACCATTGTTTTTAGTGTTACTGTTCAGATCGGGTAGTTCTATTCACGAAACTTTGCTAAGTTTTATGTTTACAGGTAGTATGTGAAAAGAAGACATGTCCAGAGAAATTTTTAATGTCTGACCAGAAGAAGGGTTTATTGTGTAATTTTCACTTCATATTGTGAGAAATCTCAGCTGTAGTGATGAAGTGAAAAATCATCTAATGTGGGAGAATGAGAGCTATATTTCCAGTAGTTCCAGGTTCTGTTAAGTTCCAAAGGGAATAGAAGATTTTCTCTGTTAATGTCCTATATTGGACTGATAATCTTATTTTTGTCATTGATGAAGGCTGAGTTTTGATAAGAAGGATGGATTAGAATCCTTGTTTAATTTTCATCAGAATACATTATAATATGTGACTAGAAAATATATGGCCGTCTTCTGTACTTCTTTAGAAGGCTTATTACTAGAAATCTCATTTAATTTAACAGAATCTAGACTGTAGATATGTCCAAAGCAGCTTTAAATTAACTTGGGTACTAGTATCAGGCTTACAATGCAGCACAGACTTCAGAACCACCGTAAGAAGCAGAGCAAATTAGCCCAGATTCAGCCATGTACTTCTGGTACTAGACAGTTACCTGTACTCTCAGTGGGTTAAAGCTAGGTTGGGTGTATCCAGTCTACCCCTCAGTCACTGGAGTGAGGGATATCTGAAGCGCCAGTCCTTTGCAAGTAGTACTGGGAAACTGGGGGTAACTGGACAATTCATAAAAGGTAGGCTAATGTCCAAGTGAGCTCAAGTTTCCCTAGGCACCACATAGACAGGAACCTTGTGCTAGCTTCCTTTGCTTTTTGGTTTTAGTATTCACAAGAGCCTTTTTATCTATGTAACTCATGCAGAGATGCAACAGAAGTAATGGTTTTTTCATGTGCTTGTGTCTATACCTGTTTCATTGGCAGTTTTAATTGTGTTTTTTTTTTTTGTTTTATATCCCATAGTACTTCAATCTTGATATTTAGAACATGTGTCAAGTTCCATCAGAAACAAAGTAGTTCTTTAGATGGTTTCTCTTTATAATTTTTTTTTTTTGTCCCAAAGATGGCATCTGAGTTTTATCTAAACTAGACAGTTTCTTGGCCCTCATTTTTCCCTAAACCCAGCAATGACAAAGAGCAATGGCTGCATAAATTGGATGTAAGAAGAACACTTAGGGTTTATCACAGAAGAATCAAAGATTTCATATCTTCTGACAGATTGTTTGTACTCTTAGGGGGTCTTAAGAGGGGTCAAATGGCTTCTAAGAGTTGCTTAGCTAGATGGTTAAGGGATTGTATTAGGGAGGCGTATGTAGTTAAGGGTAAAGAGACTCCCAGGGTTTGTAAAGCTCATTACACTAGGACTATAGCTGCTTCTTGGGCGGAGAGGTCGAAGGCTTCCACATTGGAAATTTGCAAGGTGGCCACCTGGGCTTCTCTTCATACTTTTTCATTGCATTATTGCTTGGATGTAGTCTCTTCTGCAGATTCTGCTTTTGGTGGGAGGTTGCTTGTGAACCAAAAAAAGAACAGTGAAGAAAAGAAAGACATGTAGTTCAGAGTTCTAGCTGGCAAGAAGACAAGTTTCTTTGCAGTGTGCACAATGGAATCCTATGAAGACCAATTTAGGCGGTTGAAAATAGATATTAGAGGGAAGTACTGCCTACCAGTGTTCTCTGATGGTAACCCTGTGGCAGACAATAGCACCAAAGGAAACAGTGAACCAGAGTGAACTCTGTAGGGAGATGGATGTAGAGGGATTTTTTAGGTGATACTGAATTCAGTTTGAGAGTTCTGTATCTGACATCTTCTGGAATATATTCAGAATCTTCATATTCACAAATTGTTTTTCATAAATTGCAAAAAAAATTCTCTGAATTCATTTTCTACTCTTCTTTTCACTGTTCTCCATCAAGTTCTTCATGATTTTATTTTTTGGCTTGACTTTACTAGAGCTAACTTAGCTTGTGTCCCTCAATGAGCAGTATGTGCATGTCAAGTTTTGAGCTTGATTTGAAATTTGATTAGCATTATCTAAGCACAATTTCAAAGAAATGTAGTATAAATAAGCATTTTATCTACTACCAGTGTATTGTTCAGGTTAACCTTTAAAACATTTAAAAGGAGAAAATAATGAAAAGTTCTTGGATGATCAAATGATTATGTGGTTTTGTTCCATTGTAGACATTTAACCCTTTCTTCTATAGATATCTTGTCATGCCTACTGTGACGAGATAGTCTACTTCTCTATTTACATTCAGTTGAATTCCTGAGGTGTTCTGACATACCTAGTTCTTGCAACATTACAGGGTTGTTCTCTTTGAAGTAATCTGGAAGATGGTCAACTGTAGTCAAGGGTTAAGAAGGAAATTTTGGTTTAGAATCCTGACAAATAGCGTTCTCATCCCATCTTTAAGGATTTTCAGAAGCCTCTTGTTGGGACTTTTAAAAAATCGAGTACTAATGTACTTTCATTTGCCTCATTTTTTTTTCCATGCTGGTGACAAAGGTGAACTTCGGACAGCTCAGATAATGAGTACCAAGAAAGGCTTTTTCTGATGGAGTGCTTTGAAAATTCTGTGAGCAAAGTTGTCAAGCCCGTAGGTTTACAAGCTTTGCCCGACGGGACTGGGAAGATTTGCAAAAGTCTTTCCTTCACACCACAAGGAGAAATCTTTAACTCTATATCCTTTTCTGGAAAGTGTAATAAAAGGAATGTGAAATTTAATGTACAAGATGCATCTTCTTAATAGACTTTTATCGCCAAGTTGCAATATTGCAACAGTTGCAAAGATTGAAGAAAGTTGTGATTTTTGCTGTACTCTCAAAGCAAGATGTGCAAGTAGCTTCCTTAAGAAATACATAGCTTCGATGGATCAATCCAAAGTGAAGATGGAATTTACAACAGGATACATTTTCTATATTTGTCTGATTGCAGTTTGCACAGTATAGTACAACAAATAAAAAGGTCCATTATTGAAGATAGAAAGCAGAATGGGGTTTTTATCTACAGCTAGTCAATTTTTTTATGCTGCTTATTTATGTTTCTGGGGAAGTGATATTTCCCACTTCTAAAAGACATGTTATTTCCAGTCCAGTTTCAATAAAAGTTTGGGATAAGCTGGCTGAAGTAAACCACTTTGATGGCACTGATACTTAGGTTATGCACAGGTGGTGAGATGTCTTACAAAAGTTTTTCCTGATCTTTGCTATTCAATGCTCATACAAGATGGCATCTCAGTGAAAGGGGGGAAAAAGGCAAATTTAAGATAGAAAGCAGGGAATAGAAAAGAGGGAAAATACCCCATCAGGTTTTTTAAATTCTGGAGTAATTTCTAAAGAAAAGTCTGGGAAACTTCATAAAAATACATTAAATACAAACTGAAATACATTAAAACATACTGAAAAAAACCATAAGTCATGATTCTGTCTGTAATGTGTTGAATGATCAGATAATTAGATGACCTGGTTAGTCTCTTCTGGTTTTACGTTCTACCGTTTTATCTTTCATTTTTCCTGGCTCAAATCTGCCAATATCTTTTGAAAATGCAGGAAAAAACAGTACTTGGGAAAAAAAAAAACCAAAAAAAACCCCAACCAGACAAAACCCCACAACCCAACCAAGCCAAAAAATTCCACAAAACACTCGAAGCTCCAGAATGCTGTATAGGTGTATGAAAAGCAGAATGTTCATTTTCAGAGCAGAAATTGTTTAGGGGAAAGGTAAAATCCACTTTGGATAAATTAAATCCTATCTATAGGCAAATACTGGAAATTCTATAAAAAGAGAAAATCTCTTTAAACTTTGGCCATGTACTATCAGTAGCTTCAGATCACTGAAGATCTATAAGTTTATGGTTAGACGATAATCTTTAACAATGCTTCGGCAGCACCTGGTCATTTAAAACCTCTTGGTTTTAATTTCACATGAAGTACATTACATTAGGAATATTTGGGCCACTGTTGTTTACCAGCTTTATGCCACAATGCAGATCCTAAAAATACCATATAGTTTTATTGTTATATTTCTTTTTAAAAATGGGCTCACAGATTTGCAAAATAGTTGAGGTTGGAAGGATGCTTTCAAGATCCAAACAGCTCCTGTTCAAGCCAGTTGTCCACTATCATGTCCAGACAGCTTTTGAGTATCTCCAAGGATGAAGATTCCACAGCCTCTCAGGACAACATTTTACATTGCTGCCACCCTGAGCTTTCTCTTCTCTTGGATAATAGTCCTAGTGCTCTCAGCCTGTCCTCATGGGAGAGATGCTCCATTCCCTTTATCATCTTTGTGGCCCTTTCTTAGACACCCTCCAGTATGTTCATGTCTCTCCAGGTGTGGTCTTACCAGTGTTGAGCAGACAGGAAAAATCATTTCCCTTGACCTGCTGGTGGTGTTTTGCCTGATGCAGCCCAGATACCATCAGCTTTCTTTGCAGCAAAGATACATTGCTGGCTCATGTTCAACTTCGTGTCCTCCTGGACCTTCAAGTCCCTTTACGCAATGTTTTTGGATTTCAGTAGAGCTTCTTGTACTGTCTCTCGCAGGATCCTTCTGGACAAAATGCCCATCACAGATGGACTTCCATATGTTGAGTTCGATTAACTTCTCAGGTTTTCTCAAACCTGATCCTGTTCCACCAAGGGTACATCTTCCTTGCTCAAACCTTGTCTCCTAGTCTCTGAGGCCTGGGATTCCTGAAGGCTGCTCTCACTAGTAAATACTAAGACAAAGAAGACATTCACTTCCTCAGCCTTTTCTAGGTTCCCCATCTTTTTGAGCATTTGAACATTTCCCCTAGTCTTCCATTTGTCACTAGTGTACTTATAGAAGCCCTTCTTGTCTTTGATATCCCTGGCCAAATGTAGTCTCATTTGGGCTTTAGCTCCCCTTTGTCCATACTCAGATACTGTTTGTGTGCCCCTCCCAGGTTATCTGTCCTTACTTCCAGCGTCTGTATGCTTCATTTTATGTTTGAGTTTGGCTGGGATGTTCTTGTTATCCATGCAGACCTCCTTGCATGTTTTTTTTTTTTATCCAACTCTTTTGAGCTTGGCAGAGGTGATCCATGAATCACATCAGCTTTCTTGTGTCCCAGCACCTAGGGTCTAATCCTGTGGTACTCTTCCAAGCAGAGGCCCAGGTCTGCTCTTCCGAAGCCTCGGATTGTGAGCTTGCTTTTCACTGTCCTCCCTGCCCTCAGGATCCAGAACTCCACTATCACATGGTCACTGCAGCAGAGGCTGCCTTTGACTTTCACATCCCCAACAAGCCCCTCCATTTTGCCTGTATTGCTTGAAAGAGGAAGTTATCAATGCACTTCAGGAACCTGGATTGCTTTGAAAAAACTAGTGAAAGTGTTGTCTACCCCAGATACTGGTTTGTCCTTGTGAAAACTGGGGCAATATTCCCAGTACTCCAATGTTTGTGAGCGAGCTTTTTACCAGCCCTTCTTAAAGAACTTCACTTGTTCCTCTTGCCATTATTTTGCTGATAGTAACTGTACTAATTATCTTTTTTTTTCTTATCACATTGGCATTTCCAAGTAGTAAAAGCAGTAAAGATACATTTGTGTTCAATTCATACAATTAATTGAACAAATAATAGCAATTAATTTCTGCACAGCTCACTAATGTTCTATTCTCCCTAAGAATAAGTGACTGCACAATCAGTATAAAAATGAATTAATGACATAAGAAACAGTATTTTACACATTATATGGGTGTTTGTATAAAATATTATTACAATGGGATGTGTATTTCATTATGTTATGTAAAAGGAAGGAACTGTACATAACTTGGATTTGACTTTATCATATCATTACTGTTCCCCTAGATCTTGTTGAGGGTTTTTTTATGCGTCATATTGACATATCAGAAGGTTGTGTAGGCTGCTGACTTTTCTACAGAATTAACTTTGATCTCTTTTACTATACTGTGCAGGAGTTCTGAAGAGAGCTAGTGGGGAGCTTTTAATAGGAGAAACTAGAGCAAATGAAACCAGTGTGCTTCCTGAACAGTTACTTCAGGTAGAAGAGGTGAGTATGAAAGAGTTTTACACTTTGTATAGGATTTTCTTTTGTGTGTGTTTCCAGTGTAGTCTGTCATCATGTTCATTATAAACATATATTTCCATAGTTTCATTGCTTTAGCTACTGTGGTTAATTTTAGATGCAGTCTCAGTTAAGATGAAATAAAATCTGGCATTTATGAAGAAGTGATTGGTATTTAATATTTAATAACAGAAGTATAAAATACCTCATAACAAAACAAAAAAATTGGTGAAATATGATAACTTTTTTGTCAAATACAGCAAAATCTTAAAAAATAAATTTTTAGAATTTGATCATAGTGACTCTTCTTTAGGGGATAGGTACACAATGTGTAGTTTCTTTGATGCCAAGAAACTACCATGTAGTAAGCACTATGTTTTGTAGAATATATGTACAAGATTAAGTTTTGTCTGGCTGCTATTTACTACTACACACAGTTTTATTGTTGATTTCATGAGACCTGAATGCTCTAACAAGTCTGATACTTTGTGATAGTGGAATTTAATTTTTAATGGCTCGATTTTAATGCTGAAATTTTTTTAAATGTGCTTTGAATCAGTTTGTGAGACTAATGTTCTTACAGATTACAAAGAGGAATATTTTGAGTAGGGCTGCACTTGATCTCCCCCTTACCCCTCCCAAAAAAAAAGGCGGGAGTGCAAAAGTGTTTCCATGGGAGCTGTCTCTGTGCTGACTGGAGTTGAATGCTAAGAGTGAAGAAGGGGAAAGGAAGGAGGATACAACTCTTCAGTTGAATTAAGGTGGAAGGCTTTAATTTTGTAGCCCTTCATTGCCTTCCAATGCAGTATTATAACTGTAAATTATTGGGAATCCTTTTATCTTTTTCTACTATGCCCTCTGGGTGGAGATCCAGTATTTACTGAACATCATTTTATGTCATTAAAGTATATGGAAAATACAGTGGTGCAACTCTCAACTGGCCACTTCTGCTAAGGTTTAAGTCTGTTGTGTGTCATATGAGCAATGCAAAGTCAGATAAGTTGAAAAGTAATGATGTCCGAGTGTGTTTGCGTCTGGTAAGTGTTACGCTTCAGATGATTTCAGAAGCCTCTGTTTAAAAAAGGCAGGGACTGATGTAAACCATAGTAAAAGTCAGCATTGGCTAAAAACTACAAATCTCCATTTACATTTTAAACCTTTGCTGAAGTGAGCTCTAGAGAAGAGAAATACAGTATGGCTTTGTTACAACCAGCTTCTGCTAAGTGTTTTCCATTAAGTTTCATGGTTAGTAACTTCCAGTGAAAATTACTGCAAGTTATACATTGCTAGACTACTTGTTATACTATTGAAAATTGGTATAAATTCTTTTGACTTTGGTAAATAGATTTTGTTAAAGATTATAAATCAAGTAAAGATGAAATATGCTTCTTTAAAGCTGTCTAGTTTAAACAGGATTTTTTTCTTAAAAATTTGATGACAGATTTTTGTTATGTATGTTCATTTTGTTGAGCGTAAATACTACTTTTAATATGATTTCAGTACCAACAGGCTATATTTTATAAAGTTCTTGGTGTCCTGTAATACAATTATGGATGTGCATTTAATTTTCAGACAGTAATAACACTCAGTAATGACTTTGGATTGATTTAGTCTTAATATGTATTTCAGCCTATTTTACTGAACTTTAGCTGGAGAAATGCTTTTAAAGACCTGTCTTCTTCTGTGGCTCACTGTATAACAATAGCAATTGAGGATTTTTCATGTAAAATTCTTCAACATGAGCAGAAAGAAGAGTTTTCAGCTTCAGGCTGTGCAATGAGTCTTGTAAACAACCAGCAAATGAGGGAGTCCTGTGGAGCAGTCCAGCAGGAGGAGCAACCAAAACGAATTGCTAAGGCAGGTATCAAAAAGATCTGAAGTTTAAGGGGAGACAGAATGCCAAGGCTGTTTCCATCTACACTTTGAAGTACTTACAGTATTATTAATATTCTATATCTTATATAAATGGAATTAAAAAGAAAGTGAGAAGCATTACAATGTGAAGCTGAACAGAGCTTTATAGCCCATACTGGGTACTTGAAAGAATTAACTTTTAAACTTCACTGGCATTATTTTTTCAGCCAAAAAGTTTGAAAACTTTCTGATTTATTCTAACATTCCTTCTAACATTATGTTCTGTTACCAAGTGTTTCAATAGGAAAATGTTGAAAGCTTTGAAACGTGGCTATAAAGGGATTACTTGTATTCATATCATTATGCAAAGCATCCAACTAATCATAACCATTAATATGGCCAATTCAGGGTTCTTTGATTTGGCTGAAAGTTCACTTATTAATTCAACTGTTTTTCTGAGGGAATATATGTTTGAAAGTATTTTAAAGCAAGCTTTGCAACTCTTCTAGCAGATTTGTAATGCTCTTAATGAATGTTTGCTTAAAATAGCACATAGGCTTTTGGGAGATAATTTTAGGAAGATCAGTGTATGAATTTATTAAGCAATGACAAGTTTGTTTCCAAATTCAGTTTTAAGAAATTTGTTTGTATGTTTTTCAAAATAAATTAGTTTAGAAAATTATCTTTCTTTACAAGGAATTAACTTTGCTTTGAATTTACATTTAGTGAAATTAAGACCAAAATGAAGGCATTAGTAGCATAAGATAGTTTTAATTTTTCCCCCCAATATACACTGTGTATCCTTAAAGGAAGAAGGAATAAAAGAATAATTAATTTGCTGTAGATAAATGTTTGTCCCCTGTTTAACAGAGTAAAATGTCTGTAAAACTGAATATATATATATACATATGTTTTGTGCCAATCTATTATTCAAGAATCTGAAGTGTGTATAAATTAAACAGCACTGTCAGAATACAAATAATTCAATGCCACATTTATTTTCTCAGTTTTGTTCTGACATCATGGAAGAACTTGACACATTGCTTCCATTGGCTCTGGCATGCAGAGATGATTCTCTTCAGGAAATTAGAGCAAATTTTGTAGAGGCCTGCTGCAAAGTGGCAACAGCTGTCCTGACAAGACTAGAGGAGAAAAGCAAAGATGTTCCATCCAAGGCTCCCCTACAAGACTTGTATGCTGCCCTTTCCACAGCAATTTATGTCTTTCAGCATTTTACAATGTATACAAATTTAATGAGTGAAACAAGCAAAAAGTAAGTCTTCTTTATTTCTAATGTTTAATTCAAACATAAGTCATATGTGACTTCATTCCATTTTGATGCTACAGTATGGTGGTAGTTTTCCAAATTGCATCATATTTTTTAGTACACTCAGTGTGTGTACTATTTATGGAAAGACCTTAATCAAAGTTACTGACAGTCTAAAGCCACCTCTACAAAACAAAATAAATTTATGTTCAAGTTCTACATTTGATTTGTGATCAATATTTTTTATTTATTAAGCTTGAGAAAATAGAATTGTCCAGGGAACTTAATGTACTCTGCTCTCATATAAATAAGGGGATAAGGCCTTCATTTCCTTTTCTGACCTTTGTAATAGTTGAATTTTCATAAAATCTGATTTAGCCCATAGCAAATCTTAGAGGACAGTATAAAAATACATTTCTGTACCTTTTTCTTACACCAGCTGTATTCAGGCATGTAAATTAATATAGCCAATATAGTTTTATAATTTATTTTTTGTGGCATGGAGAATAAAAATTAGAGGAGATATGAAGTAGGAGTGTACAGTCAAAGACAGTGTTTGACCGGGGGGGGCAATATAACTTCATTTTGTGTGCTATTAGGAGATTCAGGCTTAAGATACTAGGAATCTCTTTATTGATCCATATATTTCTGACATAAGTCAGAAAAGTAGCCTTTTGGGAGGGACCCTGAACTAGCACAATTTTCATAGAATGTATGATTTCTGAGTAGTTGTATGCATAGTTGAACAACTTTCCTGATGTTTTACTCTTTTTTGCATGAAGTATATCTTTGTGAATGGGAAGTATGAGCAAAAATACTGATCAGTAATTCTACTTAGCTGTATTATCAAAACGTTTTAATACATACCTACCAAAAGCAGTCTCTGTACCCTGTGCTTATATTTTCTTTATCATACTCAGTGCTGATGTAACAATTGCTGATGCAAGGATGCTGCAATACAGAATCTTCAAATAAGGGAATGACAAATGTGCTTTTCTCTCAGAAAGTAGTATGAAGTAATTTATTTCTCAGTGACTTAAGTGAATGGAATTTATAGACCAGCAGACCTATTTAAAGAACTTTTGAAGCAAAGCATTTCAAAAGTGAATGCTAGGTTCAGTCTTCATGATCAAGAGGAAATTAATTATTGATGCCTACTAATCAAGACTATTTGCATTGCTGGGGATTGTTGCCTCCTACTGTACAGCCTTTCAATCACTTTCTTTGATCATTCTCTCTGAACAGCCCCCTGTTCGTATTGACTGTCCAACAGTATCAGGAATTCATCAGCATTCTCCAGTTTCAAGTTACGAACTACTGCATCAGAGTTTGTGCTACAAGCATTTTGCAGGATGCTGAGAGCCACCACTGGGATGACTACAAAGCTTTTTATGAGGTGTGAGGTTAAGTTTACTATGCCTCCCTTTTACAAAATGTGTGTTACTGGTTGCCAGCTCTCTGACTAATCAGAAGCATAAGATCATAAAATTGTTTTTACATAAGGATTGTTGGAATTTAGTCTTTTGAAATACCTATTATTACGGGCAAATGTCTCTCTAGAAATTACATAGGAAAACATAGTCATTTAAAAATGAGATAGATTGTTACCATGAAGCGTTTGTGTCATTTGCTTTGTAAAATACTGTGTGTGAAGACATTTATATAGAACTCAGTAAAGAAGACACCATCATCTTAATTGCTAAGAACTTTATACTTCTAGTAGAAAGTGTAACATTCGAAAATCTTTTTCTGGGAAATTTTTAGTCTGATTCTTTAATTTTTATTTTCAGTTGGTTCCCTGTTTTACTTTTGAGAGTGAAGGATGTAATATTGACAGATGGTCAACATAAATACCTTAAGCATTCAGCAATATATTTCTGCAATAAACTGTGCCATTTCACCTGCATTTTGAAGTCATAGGTCTGATCTATAGCTATAATCCTAATGACTCAATGAAAAACAAAAATAAAGATAATTGTTTTCATTTGTTGGGTTTTTTCTTCATTGCAGTTAAATGCAAACACAGATTGACATACACTGTTTGAAATTATTTTCACTTGATTTCAGAATGATGTTTCTTTTTAATCAGAAATAACTGAGATCTTCTGGAGACAAAGTCCTGTCCTTCCTTTTAAAATTTTTTGTGTGAGACAATTAAGCATGTTTTTGTTAATCATTTTCTAGAATTCTTACATGAGAGAAAATTCTCTTTGATACATTCTATAGATGAGGTATAAAAGGCTTCTGAGTCATTGACAAAAACCTTTACTGGACAGGGCATGCAGATCTTAATATGATAAATCTATCAAAATATCCATCCCTCAAAGACAAGTAAATAAACATTTTAATTTTGTTTGAATGTTGGCTCAGGTGATAAGGTAAGAAGTGTCGTGGCCTTTGGCAACTGGCAAATCATGATACCATCTTCACTGTCAGTACTCCATATAGTGCTGCTTTCTGCTGTTAATGACCCAGTAAGTTCACCATGGATGAATCATGATTGTGAGAAATAATTGTCTGAAGACAAAAGACTATGGAGTAGCTAAACACTTTTATCATTACTGAGCAGAACTGATGTCTGTAGGAAGGAATAAGGAAAACTAGTTTCTCACCTCTGTAGGTTTGCAGGACCGGACGTGGAAAGTATGTAATTTTATATCATCGCACTATGCTTTTTACTGGGCCATGGGAGATGGACGAAGTGTGGACCTTGATCTGCTCTGAGAACCTTTAGGAGGCACAATGCTAGGCAAGTGTTGCTTCCATTGCCTTCCTGTAGGCATCCCAAATGAAAGAAATTGGATTAAGACTTATTGCTTGTTACAGAGGCAAAATTCTGCTGAAACTTCTAGCAGTGAGAGGTGGCTTCTTCTGAGGTCTAAACTCAGCAGGAAGAGCGTGTCACCAGGCAAGCTCATCAGATTATGTTTATGAATGAAGCTTTTAGTGTAGCAGATATCTGATGTAGCTGTGGGAGCTTCTGTTTTCTAATAGTCAAAGAATAAAGAATTGTCTGTTTAGAGATAATAGAGTGGCTTATATAATAAAGCACAGCTGTTTTTTTCCTGACATATAAGCTAAATAAAAACTCACATCTGTTTGTATTATATGAAGCCTGCAAAAATAGCCAATATTTGTCAATAGAATTCTCTAGAAATGGCAACAAATACAAAAACAGGTCAGGGGAGAGCACTGAATCTCATTTAAATCTTCCGTGAAACTGTTGCTTCTGCAGGGGAGGTCATCATCATGGCTAGGCTTCACGAACCAAGATTTACAAGGGCTCTACCCATGCTTGCTGCAAGCACGCTGGTGGCTAAAAAGGCCAATGTGAGATAAGCAAGTCCAACTGCAAAAGGGACAGTTGAAAGTCTCCATCGCCACTACTGGCGAGAACTACTGTTCTTCCTTTGTTGCCATTTTTCCTCAAGACTGATTCTATGTGTGATCTCAAGGGAAGCAGCAGCGTTATGAATAGTGTGTCTCCATATGTCCTGATTGGAGCCCAGAGCGGACCACTGATGGTGGTCAATATGGCCAAGGCTGAGGCATTGTTTCAGGGAGTCCTTGTATCTCCTCTTTGGGGCCCCTCTCTTGCGGCAGCTGGTGGTGAGTTCCCCACAGAGCACAGTCTTAGGGAGGCAGTGATCCTCCATCGTGGAGATGTGCCCTGCCCAGCACAGCTGCATTTTCAGCAGCATGACCTCGATACTGGTGATCTCTGCCTGTTCAAGGACAGACACATTAGTCACTTAATCAGACCAGTGGATGTTTAGGATT
>JAWMRC010000089.1:3052277-3137230 GCA_035584755.1 Thripadectes ignobilis | reverse complement strand
GGGAGGGGATTGTCCCACTCTGCTCTGCACTGGGGCAGCCTCAGCTTCAATATTGTGTGCTGTTTTGTGCACTGCAATATAAGAAAGATATTAAGCTGTTAGAGAGTGTCCAAAGGAGGGAAAAGGAGATAGTGAAGGGCTTGAAGGGAAGCTGTATGAGGAGCTGCTGAGGTGACTTGGTGTGTTCAGCCTGGAGAAGAGGAGACTGAGGGGAAACCTCACTGCGGTTACAACTTCCTTGTGAGCGGTGACAGGACCCATCGGAATGGCCTGAAGTTGTGTCAGGAGAAGTGTAAGTTGGATATTAGAAAGAGCTTCATCCAGAGAGTGGTTGGATGCTGTTCACCAGGGAAGTGAACGCAGCACCGAGCCTGCCAGAGTTCAAGAAGCATTTGATTGATATTCTGGGGCACATGGTGTGACCTGGGGATGGGTGCAGGTCTAAGAGTTCGACTCAATGATCCTTGAGGGTTCCTTCCAACTCATCATGTTCTGTGATTCTGTGTTTTTGTGAAAGCTCAAGTAATTGCACAAGATCAACTTCTTGGAATGGGTAGGAAAAACCAAAGTTTTATTTTACATATAAATATAGCTGTTTGTGTGCTCTATTCCTGCACTAATTTACTGTGGTTAGGCTCTTCTGTATCTTTTGTTACTGAGAGGTTTCCTGGAAACTTTCCTATAAGGGTTTTTTGGGGTAAAAGTGCCCTTAAACATGAAAAATACAATATATCTTAAATGTAGTATTAGTCAAGTCTGTGTTATTTTACTTCAAAATACTGAACCAGAAAGAACTTTTTACATTGTCCCTTTGTAGAAAAGTTGTTTCATTCAATAAGGTGATTCTTGAATTTTCCACTAACTAAATGGAACTACCCAGTATTGAACAAACGAAAAAATAATTTACTCATTATATAATTCAATATATTTTTATCACATAGGTTTTGAATATTTATTTTATATTGCTGTGGTGTGTGGGGTTGTCTTTTCTCCCAATGGTAGTTAAAATGTTGGAGAATGCAGATCTGTCATGTAGACAAATGTCTCTTCATGTGTGTTTGCCTAGATTTTTAAAAGATAAGATGCAGATGATCACACATGCATCTATTGGGTTTTAGGTACTTGAGTGCCTTTTTCAATCCAAACTTATGCCTCCCATATATTTTGTGTTATCCACCTGTTTCATATGTGTTGCATGTCAGAATAGTCATATGAGATTTTATTGTTGTAGTTTGGGTTCTTGCTGTTGTTCAGGCTGATGACCCACGATGCTCTGCCAGGCAATACCAACAGGCAACAGATTACCAACTCCAGAATATTCCACATTGTAATATATTGCATGGTAGTTAGAGTTTTGGAAATTGAAGTTCCTTTGTCATTACTTTTTTGCTCAAGCAGGATTTGAAAATAGTGTGTACATTCTAATTTTCTGTTGTCATAAAGAAAAAAAAAATAATTTATTGACTTGTAGTTTAGAAAGTAAATGGTTCTCACCTAGTGACACTGTCCTTTGGAAAATGACATTTCCAAGTTTTCAAGTTTTTTAACTTCTTTTAAGTCATTTAATTAACAACTTTTCAGTGGAAGTGTTGAATTTTTACAGAGTAGTGGATTCAGCCTTCCTACATCACTAAAGAGGAAATTTAAAGTCCATGCTATGATTTAGGTGTTTTATGTTGTCAGAGGAAAGGTCTATTTGATTGAAATTTGCCACCATCTAGATGTCCTAAGTAATTTTATTCTTTTTTGTTTGTTCGTTTGGCTTTTTTGTTCCTAAAGAATTGATATTGCAGCAATTTTGATGTGCGCTGAAGATATGCTCTGGTCAATTTGTAGTTCGGTACAGGAGTTTCTGAATCCACATGAAGACAGAGATCTCAAGATCTGTAAAATACATAGGCACTGCAATAGTCTGATCTCTGTGCTGGCTATTTTAACTTCACCACTGAAGAATTTGTATGAGTGAGTATGAAATAAACATTCAATTTGAAATAAAATTGTTTTTTGACCTTGAATGGATAAATCTAGAGAGTGAATATTTGTGTTGAAATCAAATACAATGCATAATGTTGACATATAATCTTTGACAGTTTCTCAGTATTGTCTTGAACTTAGCTTTATGATCTTGCCTAAAGCCCAATTATATCTGCTGGGATTTTATTAGCCTTGGATAAAACTCCTCTGCTGTACAATTTTTTGTCTGTTAATAACATAGACCATAGTGATTGTCTAGATTGATTTGCTCAGTGACATTAACAGTAGAATTTTGTTATTATTCACTGTCCCAGATTTGAAATTTACTTTTCAGATAGCATGTTTTATTTTTTTTGGAAGTTCAGTCTTATCCATCTAAAAACATATACTACTGTGGTACCAAAGACTTAGTTAAGGTTTTCAAGGACTTAGTCATTCATCCATTGAGAAAACAATGATCTTACTAGTTAAACTTTACCTACCTTTAGCTTCCAAGTAATTAGAATGTTCTACTTTCATCCTGCAATATTTTTATAAGTACTGAAATGTAAAGATAATTTACTGGAATGATCATCTGGTTACATGACCAGTGTGCTTCAACAAATATTAATATAGTTTAAAAGAGAAAGAATATAGAATGGCCATATTTATAAAATCACATCCTCACAAGTCACAACTGTAAACAGAAGGACACATTACTTGCACTGAAATTGAGTCTTTCATTGCTAAAATTCTGTAAATTTGGTGTAAGAGACAATACAAAGTGAGATCACAAGTTAAAAAAATAAGGACAACAAAACTGCAAACTAACAAAGCCACGTTCTATTAAACTGTCTTTTATTTTATTATTCTAAATAAGAATATTCTAGGTATTACTGTGGTGGAGACCTGCGTTTAAGCTTCTCTAACTAAAATTTTTATGTCATGTGTGGGCTCTTGGTAGTATTTGTGGGCTATAAAGAACATACAAAAGTGGATTGTAGTAGATGTTTGATTTTTACACAATGCAAGCTTATGAAAAAGTAGCAATTAAGAAGGTGACTCATGAACAGATTAGGTAGTCTGGCTGTGGCAGTAGTAAGGGAGGAAGAATGGATATTGTGGTAGCTGTAAGTGTCAATTTTGACACTTCACCTTTCTTTTATGAAAGACTTAGAATGATGGTACAAACTAAATATATAATATAATTTGATTCTTTTAGCTAGTCTAGTCTCCTCCACTAATCAGTGTTTTTTACAGATTTATCTCTACCTGTAATGACAAAATATGTGTGCTCACTTGAGGAGTCACTGAGTTTCAGAACGAAGTACCAATGAAGAAATGACCTGTCTTGTATTTGATGTAAAATGCTACAGATAGACAACTTGGTCATATAGTTTTCATATGAATTTCAGTATCCTAATTTGCTTTCTAGAGGTCAAAAATTTGACATGCAGCAGGTTGTAGCAGCTCATTTAATTTACTACAAAATAGTCTGCAAATCACAACCAAAATCTGGTAGTTTTGTTTAAGAGTAGTACAAAAAATTGTCATATTTTGTTATATTGGTACAAAAATAATATTAGCACTGAAGAACATTGCTATATAGATGATGCTTGTTTTTTTAAGTAAAAAAGGATTTTTTTTTTATGAACTTATATTCACAACTTGAGTTTTCAGAATCTGTGAGGCTCCATTATCAAAACAAGTCTTTTACATTGTATATTTCATTACAGCCAGAATTTGTCAGGTAACCTAATACAGTCTCCAGTATACTGAATGACAATATCCAATTTGGAAACAGTTTAACTCCTAGGTCTGTTGTTTGCTGAAGTGTGTGTAGTTCATCACATTAAATATCTGTCAATAAAAAATTTAGAAGTTATGCTTCATTTTAAAGGAATACTTACGTTTCATTAGTTCTCTATTCAATTATAGTTGTGTAATCACAATTTCAATCTGTTAGCTTGGCTTTATATATTTCAAAATTTTGGTAAAGTTAACTCGAATTGAAATAAAGATTGTTCTTTTAACTCTGTAATGCTCTCTTTTGATACTAGAAGTTTTCCTTGCAGGGACTAGGTGTCAATTAGTCTTTAGACTTCTCAGGAAAGTTTTGTGTAATCATAAAGGTGGCAAAGACAGAACATTGTTTTCCAGGAGTTGTCTAATAATAGGACTGGCTCATTTCTAACTTTCTAGAGATGCTGTATTAACTATTGCTTTCAGGGAACTAAAATTATTCAAATTTTTTTATTATGTTTTTGAAATCAAACATAATAATAGTGATGCTGAAAAATTAATATTATCCTTAATTCCAGCTAAAGGGATTCTTGGCATTTGCGTTCTCATTCCTGATTTTGTGATGAAACATGCTTTCAGCTATCACATGGAGTTTCTATTCTGTATGACAAGGTTACTTAGACCTGGTCCAGAATTCACCTATGAATCTTGGGTCATCAGTTTTTGATATTCGTTCATATCTAGTGCATACCTTCAAAGCTTCAGGCTATGACTTACTGTATCACATCAGCCCCCACTGAGAAAAGTTTGTCAGTGTTGTCTTTGGCTGGTTGTAGGCTTCCATTAGATTAACTGACCCTTTAGCCACTTCTTCAACCACAGTAAAGGAGCCTAGATCCCTAAAATATTTCTAATAGGTGATTCAGTCTAGTCTTTTTCAGTTTCCTACCATCCTTCTTGAGCTGTCGGCCCAACACCTGGACAAAATATTCTAAGTAAGGTTTAACTGTTGTCAAGTGGATGGAGCAAATCAATGTCTTAATTTTGCTTGCCATCCTCTTTGTGGTGCAGTCCAGTGAATGGTTTGCATTTTTTCTAGTGACAGTACTGTTGCCTTGTCTTCAACACTGCGCTGGTCATAAATTCCAGGCTTGGTGTTGGGAAGGGTTTGTATTAGATTAGCCAGTTCCCAGCCTAAGTTACTATAATTCTGTGCTGGATTAAACAGCAACTTTACCTCAATAAACTTTGCAAATTTCTATTGGCCCAATCATCCATGACTTGGCACTCTACTGTTTGTTAACTACTGTGTCCAGTTCCCCCAATTTAGTGCCACCTGTCCTAAGCATGTGTTCTATGTCCACTTTTGTCCAGATTGTTGATGACCTGTTGAACAACAAAAGTCTCCAGAATTGCTCCCCAAATTTATACAGTGTTGGTATTTTCTTGCTGCATACTCAAACCTCTGAAAGAAGAGGATTTTCATACCTCAGAATTTCCAGTCATCATAGTCTTATTCACTGACAACCTTATTGTCAGTTACTTAGTTCTAGTTTTTGCAGTGGATTGAACAGTTTCAATGCTGCCTGTGAGTTACACAGGAAATACTGTCAAGATGCATCTTGTTGGCATCTCATTTCTTCACACCTGCACTGAGGCTTACAGGGTCAATTCTCCCCTTGTTATACTCTGCTGAAGAATAAAACTACTGTAACTTGGAGTCTTGCTGTGGTATTAAATGCTTTCACAGATGCTATCCACTGCTTTGAGACTATAGGCGTCGGCATTAACATAGCTTGAAATAAAGCCAAATTTCTTACTAGCTATTATTGATACTTCTGTCAGAAGAGTAGTATATATATATATATATAGCCAAGAGTGAACATTAAGAAATGTTGGCATAAGAATTACTGTATTATCATTAGATATTTGATGGTTTTTTAGTAGTATTTGAAGTTATTCCAGTATTTAAACAATCTCTAAAGTACTCAGATTATCTCCATCTTACTTTCAAAATTTCTATAGAAGTTTTGTTATAAGCCTCAGAATCCCAAGTCTATCATGCATGTCTCCTTAGGATACAGCTAAAAAGACATACTTAACAAGCTGCTTCAACCCAGAATTCTCTCAAATAGTTCCTACAAAATCAATAGACAAGATATAGTCTTTTTTTGTTCGATTGCTACCCAAAATGTATTTGTCATGCTTTCTTATAGGATTTTTGCTCTATGCTTTGCTATATTCAGAAAAATATTTCAGTGAATGACAGACAATAGGATTTCTTTTTTGTTTTAATGTTCTCATGAAATTGAGATTACTGTCTTTAAAATAATTATTTTCCACTTTAACCTCTACTTTTATCTATATTAGAATCTCAGCTTTATTTTTAATCTTCAGGTTTTCACAAATTAACAAAGAACATTGTGCTAGACCTTCTGCTCAGATATTGGTTACTTAAGATCACTTAGATGCCTGTAGTAAATTGATTCTACTAGGCTTTTGTTATTAGTAAAATTAATTTCCAAATAAATCACCCAATCTTTTGGAGAAGATCAGAAACTTTTGCATCTGCCTTACTTGTTAAACAAGTGTAATTCTCTCTCCTCTTTCATCTGGGGCCTTTTAGGCAGACAGAGACCTAAGAGACATGTAGCTACAGTTCTAAATTACTTACATGGAGGTGTGGAAAAGAGCTAAAAAGTAACTTTAACTAAGTAAATGATAAAACGCAAATCCTTTTAATGCCATGACAAAGCACCCTATAAGAAAGGGGGATTCTAACTTTAGGTTAGGAGTTCCTGAAGGGTGTATTCCAGAGGGTTTCCGTCCTGTCTCCTGTTTTAAGTGTTTAGGTCCACTCTCATTGTTTTAATTTCATGGCTGTGGCTTTTTTTGGTCATATAAAAAAGTAGTCTTGTCCTGAGAAAGTCCTCACCCCTTTTCCTGAGGTTCTCCTCTTAGTGCAGTAGAAAGAATGCTGACTTGAAAGTGGAAATGACATTGATTCACTTCAGAAAGTAGAGTAAATGTACCATAAAAGAATTCAGTATCAGTGGGCATTTTTAAAGGTAGTTACCTTCTTTATATAAGTTAGAAAATCAGTCATGATACATAAAGGAACAGTCTTCAGAAAAGGAAAGTTATTAAGGTGAAAATTCATAGCTACATAAGATGAAAAATAAAGTGCTTGGGATGTGATAATTGTTTATAGTCAATAGAGGATGGATGTAACAGGCTATATCCTCTCTGCTGGAATTGTATTCAGTGTAAATGAGCGTAAAAAGGGAAGAGCCCAAGGAGCATCTATTCCTATCACACATTATAGCATCCTAGTGGTTGCTACAGGATTGTGCCAATATTATTAATGTATTACTAAACAATAGTTAAAAGGCAAATATTAAATTATAGAATCCTGTTCTTACATATATTTATAATCCTTTCATATAATTAAAATAGTTAATTTTTAGCATCAGTGGATTGGACACATCTTGATTTTTGCTGCTCATGTCCTTTGAGTAAGTGAAGTACTGCTGAAGTGGCATCAAACTAGCTTATCTAGTTCTTCACCAGTTTCTTACATTTGAAAGAAACTGGTATTCCATTTCTCACAAACTAGTGAAAGTCCAGAACTTCTGGTTCAAATTTTTGTCCCATTTAATCCAAAGTGTACATGCTTGTCAATCATTATCACTTACAAAGATACTTTGCTTGTCATTGTTCTAGAAGTATTTATAATACAATGCATTTGTTATGCAGAAAAAAAAAAAAAAAAGAGCAGTAGAAATGAATGATTGAAGAACAATTTCAAACATAGTTTGAAAACATACTATATAGGAGTAAAAATATGAAGAAAACATTAAGAATATTAGTTATCAAATTTCAAAGAGTGGAAGTAAATAAAATATATAATGATATTTTTAACAGTACATAATAGAAATAGATTTGCAATTAGGTGTATGTAATTGTAGACTAGTACTATTTATCATGCTGTATTTTCTGTCTTCTATTTATATATATATATAAATATGTACATATTTGGTTCTAGTGATCCAAAAGGATTTTCAGTCCCTCATGTAATTCAGAAATATCTGGTTTCTTTCAGGACATTATTGAATAGTTGTGGTGAACATCTCCCTCAAGAGTTTTCAGAAGTCTTTTATCATCCATCACATTGGTTATTTTGCATACCATCATCCTGTTTTTTCCTACTGAAGTGAGTATCATAAATTGATTGTTGTAAAGGCATCACTAGACAGTCAGTATTAGTCAAATACTATTCCAGCATTTTGAAAAGAGCATATCTGAATAAGTGTCTAACTAATATTCTGATTTTAAAAAGCCATAGAAGCATTTTTTAATTCATTACAGATTTATCTAATCTTTGAGAGCCAATAAGAAAGGTCAGACTGAGAGCAGTACACTGTGTTTTGCTAGTCTAGTCATTATGTTTGATATTTGAATTATCTCTAAGGTTTTCTGGCTTTAATTAAAGAGTGTATACTTTTTAACAATAATGTAGTTCACCACAGTTGCTGTTTTGAAGGACTTATAATTTAAGGGGAGATAAAGAATGTATGCCTTTCTGTTCATGATTGCTGGTTAAAAAAATCTGATATATAAATGACTCATTGAAAATTAATGCTGCTTGATTGTAGTTGATTTTTTTGGAAACTACTCAATGATTAGAGGCAAAAGCTTAATTTCTTTCCCTGTGTCTCTTCATATAATGACTAGTTACATATGAGATATATGCTACCAGCTGTGTGGTCATCCCCTTTGTAATTTTGAAGCTGAAGCACTCCCACACCAGTGTAGATCATCTTCTCACCTCTTCACCTCCTCTTCCTCCTCTTTAAAGTTAATTACTGAGAGATTTTCACTCTCCATTTTCATGAAAAGCTGTTTTTGTGAGCTCTTACTCTGTGTTTACTGAGGAAGTGTTTTTATATTTTGTAAGAATATATTACCATGAGTGGTGACCTATGGTGACTTACTGATGACCAACATGCTGTGGATTTATTATTTTTTCCCTTGTACACACAGTATCTTATACAATGTACATAAAAATATTTTCCCTATAATTTTGCCCCATATGACACAAAACACACTAATTTATCTCCACAGCATTCACTCGTAGCTGCATGTCATCAGTACTGTTATCTCCTTCCCTGGTGACTCTAATATCTACTGAGCCAAAGGCAATATATGTTTTGACTGCATCAAAGTCTTATGGTTGGCTAAGTAAGAATCAAGCAGAGTTGAGTAACTGGTGAATTCAGAATGTGTTGTTTTCCCTACTAGAAATAGTAGTTTAAATTCCTCTAAAGCTTGAGAGATCATGTGTGTTTACCTCTATCAAACTTCAAGGAATTTTGTCAGTGGCTTTTTAAGTTATGTGTGGCTGGAGAGAAGGGAGAGGAGAAGGGGGATATAGGAGAGGGAGTGACTGCATGATCTATTAGAAAGAGATCTACTCTTTTACTGGGAAAATTTATGCTTTGTTAAGACTTTATTGTAGAAAAGACAATAAGCTTTTTGATGCCCTCATCCAAGGCCAGTACTCAAAATTTAAATTATACTGTGAATTATGAGTTTTGGAAGATGACTTCAAAAGTGAGTACCTTATGCTGTATAAAAGTACATAAAGGTACCATAAAGGTACCACCAAGTCTGACATGATTATCTTTTCTGAGGTGGAATGATGATAAATTTGTCTTGAATAAATAACAGAAAACTATTCCAGAGCTATGCAATATCCACTTATTTTCCCTAGATGAAAGGTGATAAAATGTACATCCTCTTGATCAACAAATGGAAAAATGAGGAGTAAAAAAGAAAGCACATATCTGAGAAGATACAATTAGTGTACCTGTGTGAGGACAGTCCATATATAGAGAGCCTTGTATACTGTCCTGGTGATAATAAGTGAATTATTTTGGTAAAATATTTAATGTTTCCTTTTAACAACAAACCTTTCACCTGCTCAGAAAAAAAAAACCAGTGAAGGACTGTATATGTAATGAAGTAATTTGTGTGATGCCTTCTGAGATGTTCTAGTTTTTTCATTGCTTTTACACTCTATGTAGTGAAGCTTTTTTTTTCCTTTAAGTAATTGTATTTCAAGCATTAACAAGACACATTATGTTTAAAAGTATTGCAGCAAACTGTATTTTAGAGCATCTTAATTATTCATGGATTGTTTTCTGGGTTTACATTTTACATCTAATAAAATGTATATATTCACTCTCCATAACCAAATTGGGAGCACAGGCCATTGTACACCTCTCAACTGTAGCCACTTTAACTAAATACTCTAACCTGTCATACATGTAGCTATTAAGTATTTACTCTTCCTAAATACTCTAACCTGTCATACATGTAGCTATTAAGTATTTACTCTTCCTAATCTTAATATTTCAAAAGAAAGTTTTGCAAGTTCCTGAAATTATTTTGTTTGCTATATAACCTGATTTACTACCCTTCTTTACATAACTGAAAATGGCTGCAGTCTGTTTTATTTTATCAGTTCGACCCCAACATTTTGTCAAGGTTGTTACCATGAATCAGCGTGTTTATTTGCCTTAAAAAATCTTCAACTTACCATTTGAGATTTTCTTGCTTTCTGTCTTGGATACTAATCAGAATAAAGTAGTTGGTTATCAAACTAAATAATTGCAAATTATTTATATTACAGTTCCTTTAGTAGTAATTTGGATTCTTTTAGTGGTTGTGTTAGTTGGGGTTTATAGTCATACCATTTGTAAATCAAAGGTTTTTTTTTCTTTTACTCTATGAAACGGAACATTTATATGTGTTCTATGTATTTCACCTTTTGTCACTTTTTATGAGGCTAGTCTTATTTTCACTAGTACTGAGCTATGAATATGGGAGAACATATGCCTCTCCATATGCACATTACAAAACTTCTCAGTGCATTTGTTGGTGCTAGCTTCATGGCTGTAGGGAATGTCTGCTATATTTTATTTTTCCTCCAAGTGAGTCACACCATTGTACACTTCAATTTGCAAGATGCTTAAAGAGCCAAGAACTGGTGTATATTACAACATGATAATTTTCCATCTGGTCAATGACAGACAAGTTTTTTTTTCAATTCAAATATTCTAAAATTATAATTTATTTCTATAGCATTCAAAATAATATCCTTCATAAATCTAATTGATCAAACTTGTCCCTTATCTTACAGTTTGAAGACAATGAGTGACCTTATTAGATATGATTACGTGATATTCAAAGGGGGGAAAAATATTAAACTGGCTGGTATATTTTAAGTGAATGAGTAAAGTGTTGAGTTTGCTGTCAGCCACAGCACTAATTCTAGTGAGAATATAGTAATTGCTGTAATTTTAATTACTAACTATTGATTAGTTCCTAACATGCATTAGATAATACATATATATATAAAACTAATCTTGAACATACAGAAATTAAAGTCATTCTATTAAGAATGCAAAGCCCTAATGTTGAAAGTTTAAATGCAATATGCAATATATGTTTTAAATATGGAAAAGTTATCTTGACTGCAAGTTCTGTCTATATTTTAATGTATATATGTGTATATTTTTGATAAATATTATTAGAATGCAGTATGTGCTAGTATGTAAATATAATTGCAGAGCAATTATATAATTGCATTGTTAGTGATTATATATAAGGTACCAAGTGAAAGTCACAAAAGCTGTGCATAAGCTTTTGTGGGATATATATTGCTTATCAACTCAGAGGTATTTGCTGTACTGTTGAAATTGGAAATGCTGGCATGTATAAAATCTTGCTTACTAAATTACTATTACAGTGAAGTTTTGACATAATAGGGTGATGTAGGGGTCTTGGTGGGAAATGGTGCTATGGAAGCTCGGTTTTCTTAGGTTACTTCAAGATTGTCCTGCAAGATATGTGGCATACTGCTTTTTCTGGTAATGGAAACAAAGAGACATCTGAGGGGGAACTAAATTAGTGGAGTATGTCAGCTGACATTTTCATTTCCAGGTGTTATAGGTTTGTACTGTGTGTATTGTATATATGGTAACTTTAACTGAACAGCAAAGTGTGCAGTCATCTCTTGTCTTTTTCATGAGTGCAGTTAAGCAGAGTTAGGCAGTGACACATTTGGCTGAGTCAGGTGACTGTAGAAGTATGCAACCTAATGAAGAGATTCCGCTCTGTTAGAACAGCAGCATGAACCCAGTTTTACTCTGTCCCAATAGTTGTGTGTGGCACATAAAGTGTTTGAGCAGAATCATATAAATCCTTTTCTATTCTGACAAGAAGTGTCAGACTGAAAACATCCTGATGAAGATTTTAGCTGATGTTGAAGGTGTTGTGTGCATACTGGCAGATAATATTTATGCCTGCACAGTTAACACACCAGTATATACACAGTTTTTACACTGATGCATGTAAAATTTATGTGCATAAAAGTTTACATATGAGGTGCATGAAGTTTCAATGTTGGCAACTGTATAAACTTGTAGCCAAAATAAATAAATGCAGAGGTTAAACATCAGTTGAAACTTAATTTCAAAACCTTCAAATTAATAAAAAAATAAACTTGCAAGAAAAAAATTATCTATGATCCAATTCTGAACACTTCTTTTTAAAAATGTTTCAAGAAGAAGAAAATACTAAATACAATAGGTAATATACATCTTGCAGAACAGAATTTTTTTTTTAAACTGTGTTGTGGATTCAGTGATTGGTGTTGGGTTGTTGGCTGAGTTCAGATGAACCTGTAGAATGTTTTTATTTGGGAACCTCAATTTTTGCAGAACATGGAAACCACAAACAGAAAATAAGCTGCAATCTCTTCAAAAGCTAATGAGTTTGTACTACACTTTTTCACTTCTCCCTGCTGGCAAAGCAGCAACTCAGACTAATATTTCACATGGATTTTTCAGGATATGTAAGAATTGGTCAACCTAATGTGGAATTTTGCAACCCTTTTGAGCATTTTCTGGATTTTTTTAGGAGCTTCTTGCACTTCATTAAGAACAAACACTTCAGTTCTTTTACTAAACAATTAATATAATACTGAACTAAAAAGTAATAGGCTTAAACTTATACAAGCACAGAAAAAAAATAATCTCCTTTTTACTGGGAAGAACAAGGCAAACCTGGTTCCATGAAAGAGATAAGTGAAGTTGCTTTGTACCAGTTATAACTTGGCAGACTACCAAATGTTAATTTGCTTTTAGGTAGTTGAGATTAAATGTAATTCCTTCCCTGAGCTGCCTTAAAGTAAGCAAGCATGAAAGTGTTTTCAGTGTAATTTGGGAGGAATTGACATTTAAGGGAGTTAGCATTACATGTGCAGTTTAAGGATATTAATTTCATAGATAAATTAATGACATTATTCTGTCTTTATCTTACATTTTACAAGGATTCCATCAGCCAGAGAAATGGCAGCCCAGGGTCAGCTGAAACTGCTTTTATCCCAGCCATATTGTAATTTGAACTTGCTTTTGGAAACATTGCTACATCATGACTGTCTCTTAGTGAAAATTTTGCTGAGAAGCTCAGGTAAGTATTTATACTGCCAATCCATGTAAGAATACCAGTGAAAAACACAAACTCATTCTTAACTATTTAAATGCTGAAGAAAGGCTGTCAACCATTCTGTCAGGGTTTAGGTAGCCATTTAGTAATCAGTAGGACAGTTCTTGAATGGGTGAAAAGATAGAAAAAGTCATTGATTTTTTTATGAGAATGTTTTGTGCTCAATCTGTGTATTCATAGTTTCAAAGCAGACTACAGTTTGATAAAGTTAGGCTTCTATCATAAGTCCAAAGGAGTTAAAACGACTTTGAACTTAATGGTGCTGTGATACCACAACTACTTTGCACAGATTTTTAAAAGTGTGGACTAGTAGTCCAAAAGATCCCTTTTGAAATTATATTTCAACAGTGAAAAGCTTCTTAGATATTTTGTTAAAGTTGTTACATCTTTGTCACTGTAGACATTCTAGAATTGCACTTAAATGCTTCTCCTGTTAATCCTTCAATGCCGTTTTGAAAGTAGAACAAATAAAGGGATGGTTTTACAAGTCTGTCTTTGTATTCTGATAGTGTTGTGTTTGAAGCAACGAACTTTATCACATCTTTCCTTTAATATCTTTCAGATATTGTTGAAAAGCTAGTAGTATAATCGTGTTTGACATAATTTTGCAGGAGTAGTGAATGAAAGTCTTGGTTTCTATATTTCTTTGGAAAAAGAATTCTTCCTACTTATAAAAAACCCTCTTATGTCCACATAATATCATATATAACATTTTTTTATTTTAAAGTCATCTAATAATTGTCAGGGATACAACATAGCTTCCACTGCTGTCATGCATCTTATTGAGAGCTGCAGTGCATACACTTGCCTACTCAAACCCATCAACTTTTACAAATACTAGAAAATGTTTCATCGGGGTCATATTCTTACCCTAATGTTAACCAGTATTGAATTTTACTATCTATTTAAATTATTACAGGTAAAAAGTGACAGAATATTAATCTGTTGACTGACCAGCCTTTTAAGCTTTAGGGAAATCCATGTTACTTTGAATTACGAAATGTGCTATTTACACAGGCTTTATTATTGCAGCTACAATATTGGTATTAATAAACTTTCAGTTGATATCTGTAGTGATCCTTCTAAATTTCAACAGAGTTAATTGTACAGTGGCAAAATGTTTGTATTCTTTATGCTTTGTCCTATACAGGTAAGTATACCATAGTTTTTGAGTGTTTTGCTCTAGTGATAACAAAACTCCCTGGTATTTAACTATATAAGAATTTTTTAAATAGCAAAAGCCTCCTCACATTTTTTTACAACCAGTCCAGAAGGCAAAATTTCTTTATAAAGAGGTGCTTATATGTAGATGTTTTTAAGTTATGATAATTTTTTTCTGTATTGTACTAATACTTTGGGATACTCAAAACAGACATCATTCAAACACATTTACTTTCATTGCAGTTCCATTTTTCTTAGGGTTGTACTATGGTGAGGTTCAGAAACAATGTATATTCCCCATCACAGAAGGGATATTCTTGGAAGAAAGAGTATTTTGGGAGAATACATGCGTCTTGGTTTATAGACAGGAGGCAGGACCTGCAGTGGAATAGAAACCCCTCCAAGTTAGAATTTGAAATTACGAGAGGTTCAAGTAAAGTGTAGAAACGAGTAACAGTTTTTACTATAAAACAGAATGAAAAAAACAAAGCAGCAAAACACAGTAACGAGAGGGGTACTGGGGGAAAATTATCTGTCTCTCCACCCCCTCCCCTAAAGATACTGGAGACTACCCAGCCACTTGGCTCTCCCCTGCCCCTGGCCAAACAAAGGGAATACAGGGAGGATGGCAGAGTGCTTTTCCCCCACTAATTCTACCCTTCTAAAACAAAACAAATCCTGGGTCAGGTGTCTGGCAGCAAAAGCATGGGGGGCCTCCAGGGTCTGCAGGTTGGCCAGCTGGCTGGCATCCAAAGCACAACTGCAACACAGCTGCAGCGGCAGTCAGGGACTTCCCATATTCTGTCCTAGAAGTGAGAGAGAGCAAATGGCTATTGCTCACCCCTTTTATTCCCCCTAGTTCCCATGATATCTTCATTCCAGGGATTCCACTTAAGTTCCTGAGGTATTTTTGCTTCAGACATCCCACTTCCCCAGCCACCTGCCCCTCCTCAATACTGCATAGTGGCATGAAAATTTCAACTAAATAATCTAAACCACAACAGCATTGTGTGGGTGATTTAGTGTTGCTAAATATTAGAAGAAGGTTATCATATTTGTTGAAGCTGTTGAAACTCTATGTATGTAACTATATGCTAACTGAATAGGAAGGTGACAAATTTTGACTTCAGTCATTTTTTTGTGCACTATGAGATCTGAAATGTACACAAAAAGTAAAATATGAAAATAAGTAGTTATTGCATCAAAAATACTAAAGGCAATAAATCACATTACCCCAAACTGAACCACTGATTTGTCTCCAGTGAGTATGGCCAATGGATAAAGGCAACTGTGAAAAAAATAGTTGAAAAATTAGATTTGCATATTTGAACACTATAACTTAGGCTGCTAAATAACCCAGATATGTTGAAGTACAGTTAATTACAGTCATATAATCTCAGAGTTATTTTCGGTTGGTCAAGCATTCAGAAAATTTGTTTCTATGGCATGTTCTTGAGTGAGTGAAGGGTCTGTGGTATTTGCTGTGATTTTGTAGAGAGAAATAATGAAGGTAGCTAGTACTGTGTTAATTTTCTGACAAAAAAAAAAAAATTGCAGTTTACTTGGCAGAATTTTTTACCATAGTTGCTTTATCATCAATTGATGTGAAACAGAAATGGATTATTTTGACAAGCAACAAATAATAAAGAAAGTGGTGCTTGTATAATACGGGTAATTGAATCCAGCAGATGCTGATAAGAAAGTGTGAAAGAAGTAAGTGAACACTGAGAATTTCTGCTGGACTTGCTCAAGCGTGCCAGCAGAACAGTCTGTGACTTCTTGTTTGAGAGTCATTATTTCCAGGAACCAGGAGTTATTCTTTGCATGAGGAAGCAAAAAGCAATAGCTTTATTGAATTACTTTGGCCCAACACAGGATTAGTATCAAAAAGGACCTCATCAATCAACAGACACCTGGCCACTTATGAATAGAAGTTTAGAAAGAAGTCACTGAAAAATCATCAACAAGACTCACCTGAGGCCTTCACTCAGTCCTTGGGCCTCAGACATATTTTTGTTTAAGAATAGAGATGGTAGTGTTGAGGGAATGATGAACAATGGCAAATGCAATGTAGTCTCTTTTTACTTTTATAAATAATCTGATTCATTACCATGAATACATGAGACTCCAGTTGTTACAGATATTTAATTTCACTTTCTACACACAACTTTAAAGTGAATACTGGCGTGTGGAGATAAACAGGAAGAAAACTGCTTTCACAACAGGACCAAACCACTGGCAGTTTCACCTGATGTTTTTGGCTTGTACAGTACATATTTGAGAGACTAATAGGAGAAGGTATAGTCTGTACATTTAAACCTAGATGATATTCTGGTCCCCACTGAAACTTTGTAATGAGAACTGATTGTAACATTTGCCAATATTCTGTGGTAAGTTTAAAGTTATGAGTCAGAAATTGGACCCAAAGAAACGTGAATTGCTTCAGAAAGAGATCATTTACCTTACACACATAAGCAGGTTGGAGAAGGGAGGATTTCCACCGAGAAAATAAAATGGTATTGTGCACTATCAGCCAACACCCTAGATACTAACAGATATAAAAAGTGTCCTGAAAGTGTGCTTTTATTAACCAATTTCTGGAAAAGAAATGACTTGAAAATGTGAAAGATTTTTTTTCTCCACTTGAATTTTTTGCCCTCTGTAAAACAGTTCTGTAACTGCCACAATGTACTATTTTAAGATAAGTTGTAAGTACTAATTAAATTTTAATCAAATTTAATTAATTAGATGTTAAACACCTCAGGTAAATAGCATGGGTTTTTTGTAAGTTATCATAAAAGAACAGTGACAAGTGGTAACTTTACCAATTGAGCTCACTTAGGAATCAGACTGAACTATTAGTGACAGTAGTGAGTTAATACAAAAGAAAATGCACATGCCTTACATAAATCACCAACTCCATTAAAATTCTGGCATTGGCTAAATCTATAACAATTTGACACTTTTATTTCAAGTACTTGAAAGTCATTATTTTTGTACTTTCTTCTAATGACTCCTTGGCTTTCATAATCCTGCAGAACAGTTTATAAGACAAGTGAACAAACTAGCAACTGTGCTAGACCCATGGTTCAACTGCACCCTGTTTGGGGAAATACAGTCTTGCAGGTTTTTTCACAGAACTTCGAAGTTAATCTGCAACCCTGTCCTCATTAGAAGAGCAGAAGTAAATCTAAAGGAATTTATATGTAGAAATAGGTCTCTCCTCCAGCTACTTGTGGATCATCCAGAGGGAGCCTTGTTTTCTTAGCTTCTTTGTGATAACAATCTCTGTAATGGTAACCTAACAAATTATTAGAAGATTACTTTAAAAGTGGCATCTCCTCAAAATGTCCATCTGACCAGCAAGCTTATTGGATTCTGTAGCTGCATAACCAATGAAGAGTTTACTGAAGTGATGTATTTCTAGCTGGAAGGTAGGTAAAAAAGGGGCGTAAATCAGATATCCTGTTCTGTTTGATGACTTTCCAGTGATAAGCTAAAGAAAACAGTAAACAGATTTTATGGAATTTCTGAAAATTTGAGTAGGAATTCCTGTTTGGTCTGTAGTAGAGCGCTGCTACAAATCACATACATTCTCTTGACAAAGTGTGAAGATAGTCTCTGATATATGTGTGATAGCCTCTGTGTCTGCGATGTAATGATCATATGGATAGCTTTTCAAAGATTTATTAAGTTCTGGTAGGAACTTCCTGCTGGAGTAGAGCTCTAGACTGAATAATTTTTAAGAGGGTAACTCAGTATATGGGGTAACACATGTGGCCGTACAACTGAATTCAATATTGCCTTAATCTAATTTTGGCTGTCAGAATGTCACAATTTCTGCATATTATCCCATAAAATCACTGCTGGAGGTATTCTGAGAGTACTGGGAGTTTATTTCCTATAGATTTCTCAGAAGTCACTAACTCAGAGATTCACTAATGGAAGTTTCTTCTCAGATAGTTGAAAATAAAATGTTTCAGGAGAAAAAATTCTAAATTGAGTTGAATCAGATTAAAATGCTTTAGGATTGGTGACATATATAGGAGCAGAAGTAGTTTGCTGATATGTTAATAATTTGTGGGCAGATTATATCAATGTTACAGCCTTTTTTTGTTTTGAGCATTTTAGTTGTCACAAATTTAGAATTTATTGGATTCACATGTAGGAGCTAATATATTTTGGAATACCTTTTTGTGTAAAATTGAAACAGGTATATTTAAGATCTGTATTTTATTCAGTATAGAAGCAATATAATATAAAATTTCTTTTTGACATTTAAAACTTAATACACTTTCTGCCAAAATGAAGCCATAATCAAAGTTACAATAGATTCTAGCTGTCATTTCAGAGGAGCAACTCTGGAAGACAAGTAAAATAATCTACCAGAACAGGTACAGCAAAAGAACAGGAGAACAGTCAGTGACAAAAGAAGCACTGAGGATGTAGTATACTGCAGAGTGCCTGCTGAAGGATTTGGTTCTATAAACACATAAAGCATATACTTTTTGCATTCCTTATATCTTCATCAGCTGCTGTTATTTAAAGAAATACTTAAATTCCATAAAGGAAGCAGGAGTTTTATGCTCTTTGCAAATTAAAGGCCTATATCAGAAGTAATTTGCTCCATCTTCAATTCCTCTCCCTAAATGAAAAACCATGTATAAATTTGAGTTTTGACCTCTTCTTTTGGTCAAAAAAGACAGTGTAGCTATTTATAGCTTGCGTGACATGTGTGCATTCACTAGGGATAGCAAATATGGAGAAATAGCATTTGGAACTCTGCCTTTCTGAAGATATGTTTTTAAAAGACATGGTAGTTTCCCAAGAGGTTTAGTGCATTATTTTGTCATAGGAAGAGTGATTCATTTTGATTGGTATATCTGTTAGATACATATATTTCTTATAAGGATATTTATTTAAAACAATAGTATTTCAATCTATTTTGATTTATCATCTGTGCATATGGAACATTGTGCTGTATGGAAATCACAAAGACCAGATTTAGCAGATATCTAGAAAAATATATAGCCACATTTTTGTATGGATGTTAAGTTCTGCTAAATGATAAAGAAGCATCTCCTTTGAGCTACCCATAGGAGATTTAAATTCTTTTCATAGATTAACTTTTTCTATACAAATGCAGTCTGCGAAAAAAAGATAAATGTGTAGAGAGAAGCATCAGTGGGCAGTATGATGCCTATCATAAAAATTCTGTTCTTGCGTGATAATTAACAAGGAGGCTACACTGAAGTTCAAACTAAGATGAACATTTAATGTTATGGCAGGTGAGCTAATAAATTTAAAAGAAAAAATCTAAGGGAAGAGGAATTTTTCTCTAGACTTTTTATTCACAATATTTAACCAGCTATACTGATCAGCTATCTAAAGTTTTCAACTGACGTTATCCTTTAGGATACTTTCTAACCCAAAGGATTCTGTGATTCCATGGTTCATGCCCACTTATCAGTCAGAAAGCTCATTTTAACCTGCGCTTTCAAGGGTCAGCTATTCTTTTGACAAGGGCAACATTTACTTCAGGATAAAGCAAGAAAAAGCTTACATGTCCTGTTGTGTTTAGCCACAGAATAGTTTAGCAGTAGATTAATGAAGATCTTTGCTTAAAAGCACAAGACTTACATTTTATATGCTAGATATTACAAGATGTATGTATAACCACCTCTACAGAATTCTTTTATACTCTTTCATCTGTATCTAAATCTACTGGTAGTACTAAGTTGATTAGAAGAGTTGTGACTCAAACTTTCCATATGGCATGGTCATAAAACAAATTTAGGCTTAATTTCAAGTCATAAACCCCTTTAAACAAAGCAATTTCCCATCATGTTCTGCAAAGACGACTTACATAATATTTGAAATCTCAGCAATCCCCCCTCCCTCGAATGGTTAAATTAATTTAAAAAATAAATACTTATATAATCGAAGTTCAATTCAAATTTTCATTTGAATACCTCTGGGTGTTTATTCTTTTTTTAACTTCCTTTTCTGTTTTAAGGTTATTTCTTTGTCATATTTGTATTAGACAACATGGTTTAATGGCAATATATTCAGGAGGTGAGATCTGCCTTTTTGTAATTTCACTCGCCCCAGTATAGAGAAAGTTAAAATTATGAGAAACCTGAAGGAAGAAGGGAAAATAACAATTTTACTAAAATGGGAAGAAACGAAAAAACCGAATCAAACAAACACAATAGAAAATATTACTTAGCTCGCTCCTCCCCCCCTAGGTTAAAACAAAACGTGGAAGGATATTTTGTTCAAAGAACATGCTATGCTACTATGGAATTACCTGGTGATATGAAATATTCATCACTGAAAATTCTTCCCATTTAACTAAATCTATAGCACCTGGTTGAGAGTGAATTAGTGGAATCCATTTGATTCTTCACTCAGAAGCATCTAGCTTTGGAATACACCAGCTCATTCATAGGAAAAAAACACCTGATTAAAAAAAAATTATTGCAGATCTGTCTGCTGCCTTGGAAAAAACCCAAAAAACCACAGCAAAAAATCACTGATCATGTCTTTTAGCTTTCTACATCTTCTGGGCTATTTCAATTAAGGTTGCACACTATCCAGACTGAATGATTTACAGTAATGTGTGAATTAAGTTATATAGGAATTCAGAGGAGAATCAAATGAGCTATTTAAGTCTTACAACATTCTTAAGTCATTTATTCAAAGGTATGTGTAAAGCAATATTTTCCCACTGTGGTAGATTTTGAAAGCTGTTTGAATTGCTAGAAAAACAGGCTACAAATTTAGTCTCCTGTCTGTCTTTTGCACAGGTTGCTAAAGGTAAGGATAGCCAAACTGTAAGAAAGCAACATTTTAAAGTATTTTATCTAAATAATTTTTACAAAAAAGTTCAGTTTTGCAAACTAGAAATTTAAGTTAAAAGTACTTAACAGGTTCTCTCTCTGGTCATTTGTTATGATTGTTAACATCGGGAGCATATTCCACAAATATGTGGGAAGCTGAGGTCTTTTACATTAGCACAAGGCAAAGCCACTGAGTCGTATTGACTCCAAGAGCTTTAAACAAATCTTTCAGCTAGGAGATTGCCTTGTAGTGATTATCAGAAACATATGGAAATACATGTTTTGTAAGCCATTACCACTCAACTCTATGAAAACCACTAGTAGTCTTTAAAATCTGTATCTTAGCAGGACTGAGATCTTGTTTTGCAGAATTGACTTGTTTTATTTTAATATATTTTAATTTTGTTTCATTCTGAGTTTCATCTTATACTGAAAAACAAAGCAAACATGTTCCAGGGAGTATGCAGGTGCTACTTTTTTAAATTTTATATAATTAAATAAAGTTCTGTTATTTTCTGTGACCAACATACCAGTAAGAGAAGTTAAGCAGTAATAGCTTCTGGACTGATTCTACAGAAGTAGTACATTTTACTTCTGATTAGTAAATAATCAATTTCTAATTATATACCAAGTTCATTTTGAATTAAATAAGCATATTCCATAGTTTGAAAACATGCTTGACTCTTTTTTAGTAATGGCTGCACATAATTCAGGAAGACAGTCAACTGTCATTACGCAGAGGAAGATCAGATTTCAGTATCTATAATGTTATTGTTGTTTAAAATATTTTTCAGGTACAGTTTGAAGTTTTTTAGGTTAATGCTATCTATTACTGAGAACTTGAATTACATGGAAATTATTGAAACCATGTTTTTGTTTATTTTGAAGGAAATGAATCACTCAATTGTGATGAACAAAGTTCGCTCTTGGAACACGTGGATAACAAAGAGCCTACTCTGATTGAAACAATCTTCACAGTATTGTCTTACTGCACTTTATCACCCAAATCTCTTGGCATTGCTTTTGAGTCTTACATGGAAAAAGAGCAGTTGTGGAATTGCTTATACAGTATGACAGGTATTTAATGTATTAATTAGCATTTAAAATTTGATGTTAAACCTTGTCAGTTTTCAGACATATAGTGACTATTTTTTTACCTTAATAAATCAGGTATAAATATAGTCATTTATTTCAAAATCATAGCATAGCTGAAGTGTTTTGTGCAATCAGGCGATGGTAGGAATGGTGAAAATTTTGAAGAGTGCAGAGGTTTAGGAGCAGTGTGGTAGACCAGGAGTCTGATTACCTTAAGTGTCTGTCTTACCAGCAGGCTGGCTTTAGAACACTTCTGTAGGTCTCTACCAGAAAAGATTCTTTGTCTCTTTGCATTTAACAGCTCCAGAACTTTGCCATGATTTAAAAGTAAGACAGTATTGAAGAAGAGTGGAAAAAGAGGAGGAAGGATTCCTTGTATTGAGGGAGAAATAGTCTGATGGGCATATAGACTCTGCTGTCAACAGACAGCCTCTTAATTTTCCATGAAGAGAGAGAGCTGCTTTCACAATCAGAACAATTAACACTGCCCCGAGGGAACCATAGTATTCAACCAGAAAAGAGAGATCTGGAGTTTTGGGTCGGCTCCCTGCCAAACCCAGCGTTGGCCACACACATTCCCCCCACTCTGGAGAGAGAAAAAAAGGTACCAAAAGAAAACTTGTAGTTATATATATATATATATATATATATATATATATATAAGCAGCTGGAAGGAAGAGAGAGAGGAACCTCCCACCCTTGTCTTTATATACACCTGATTACATAAAGGAATGGTGTGGAATACTTCCTTAGTTATAACCCTCTTACCAGGGAAGGCCTAGACCGAAACCAAGGAAACTAGAGCACCACAAGAAGTGAGATTTAGAAGGGTGCTATTGCAAATTATGCATTAAAAACAGGAAGGCTCAAAATAAAAGAAAGGAAGAAAATGGGAGAATGCAAGAGGAGAAATAGGATTATGAGTATGACAAAATAGAAAAAAATAGTAGTTAAAAGTGCTCAGGTATTCCTCAGAGCAAAACAGGATTGAAAAAAAATAGAAGTTTAAGGTGTAAGAAGAATCAAAACAGAGAAATGCTTCCTGGGAGCTTCCAGAAAGGCCATGATTAGATGCAAAACGTAACAGAGAAACAAAAATATAAGTAAAGTATCTAACATGTCAAAACACAACTCTGATATGCTCTGCAACACTGTTCCTGACAACTGCAGCTCTACAGCAATGGTAGAGCTTTGTCGTGGTATTAAGAATGTGGAGAAGATTGATACGTGTAATATTAATAGCTGTATTTAGGATAGTCTGTTTTCAACATGCACTCTCTGATGACATGCTGTGTTTGTCTTAATGACTAATATTTGTGTGTATTTCTGCTTCCAAAATACCTTTTCTTTCTTTGCTGTTCTCTAGTATAACAGTTTGGGTATCTAATAAATGCAACTTCATTAATGTTTCAAAACAAGGAAGTAGGAAAAAAAAGATATATCTGTTTGCCTCATTGTTGCCTAACAAGCATATAAAAAGGAAGACATTAATCAGCTTAAATTGATTTTTTCTTAAATCTATTGATGGGAAAATGAGGAAGAAGGAAATAAATTGAAATTATTTTTGGTCAGTACTGTATTAAGATGGTATAAAGATGGCTATATTATTTTGCTTTATACTCTTTAATTTGTAATGCACCAAAAGGTCTAATTTATTAAGAATCATAATGTTGCTACTTTTCTTCCATAAGAATTCTGAAACACTTCTTCTGAAACAGATTTGCACAAATTGCTACACTTACTGAATATTTAATAATTATTCCTTCTGAAGTTTCCAGTTTTGGTGAGTCAGAGCCAGAAGTTATCAGATGCTTGAAGTTGACTTTGATTAATTCAGTGAAGGGTGTAGTGAAACAGATAATTTCTCTGATGCATTCATGGGAAGCAACAGAAAACTATGGAATGTACCTGCACAAGCAAATAGTTCCTGAAAGTTTACTGAAAACAGTTCCAAAGGAATGGAATTACACCCCTCGGGAAATGAAGAGAAAAGAATCTGGGAAATGTAGGTGAAATTTATACTGTTTTATAAATTTGTTGTAAGAACTTGTTACCCCCTTAGTGCCTAAACCAGATAGACTTTTACAGATTTTGTGAGTGTTGTAGTTTGACAGTGAACAAAACAATTTCCAAACATCCTGTGGTGGTTGGTTTTTTTGAGTGCTTGTTGTTAAAATTCAGTTATTCTTTCTTGAAGCTTATACCCATACATACACAAGCAAGGTTTTGATAATAATCAGTATTGCACTGACAATAATAGTACTGAAGATGTTTTTAGCATCTGGCAGCAGTAAGGTGGAATTCAAGGCAAAATAAAGAATAATGCCTATGCTTTGGTCTCAATGGCTGTAACCACTTTTTCTTTTCATTATCATCTTCTCAATCGGGATTGTTATTCATCCTAACTTTACGACACAGCTATTTATGTTTGATTAAAAAAGCACTGGAACTATTATAGAATAGGCTACTGCTTGGTTGTTGAAACAGCTAGTGAAGAAAGAAATAATATACATAACAAGAGATGTTTTGAAGGTGATTAGATGTAAAGTTGATTTCTGCTATATATTTTCATAGCCTACAGTGCCTAAAGCATCTGTTATTTCAGAATTCTAACTTTTGGAAGCATTTAATCATAAATTATTGCCAGCAAAATGTTACCTGATTATATTTACTACTGTAGTATCACTGTAGTATAATCTGGCATGATTTTTTTTGAATATGTATAATATGGCCAAGCCAGAACATCAGTGCATTCTTTTTTTTTCCATGTATGTTCTCTTCACTTAGCTAATTACTAAGCATGAACTGACATGCAAACTGAGAGGCTTAAAGACAAATTAAATTTTCTATTTGACATCTAGAATAGATATGGCTTTTTTTTTTTTTTTAATTAAAATATTTAGAATGCAGATTCAATGAGTCACAGTTTTCTTGGATTGCTTGGGTTTTGTTTTGGTGTTTTTTTAAAACTTTACTTAAGTCCATGTTGTGGATCACCTATTACTATATTTTTCATTTTTGTTGTGACTTGGGTTTTGAGCAACATATTTTGTGTAGTTACTTTTATACTTACTTTTAATCTCTGGAATCTTTAAAATGCAATGCTATCTAGGGTAGAGGCATATATGAAGGCTGATAAACTGAAATTTTGTAGGTTTGAACACAGGAAGGATTGATAGTAAACTAAAGATTATAAATGTAAGTAATACCCTGATACACTGAGTGCAATGGTCCAGTAATGAAGTTGCAAAAATAGTACAATTTTGAAGACAACTTTTTACCATTCAGAATACCTGGATGTTGTCTTTCTCATTTATCCTGCAATGACTGTGTACGGCAGGACTAACTATTAAGAGAGTCACAGTATGAATTCTAAATATTCTAGCTTCTCTGCCTTTGATTCATATAATTTTTTAGGTTTCTTGGGATTTATGTGCAGAAACCATAATAGAAGCCAAGCTACAATGTTGAGTACTTAAGCATTTTACCCATTTTCAGTTCAAAAGAAAGTTAGAAATTATCATACAACATTCAGAAGCATGCTGTGGTAGAGCTATAATGTTAACGTTAATCATATCTTTTCTTTCTATTTTTAAGGCTTCACAAGGCTTGCAGCTCAGGCAGTATCTATTGTAATCAGCAAGTTACCTACAGTGATTGCATGTTTGCCTCCCCCAATTAAGTACTTCTTTTTTCTGGCTGAGAGAAAAATGTCAAGAAACTTTGCTGAATTGAAGAAAGCTGGTCTGCTTGTCTGGAACTTGATTCTAATTATATGTTGGATATTTGAGGATGGAAATACTGCAGAACTTTTAACAGGTGCAACACTTGACAGATGGAGCAAAGAAAAACTCGGTTTAGTTCGTGTGTGCTTAGAAAGTATTATGGGAAAACAGAAAAGTGGTCCTAAGCAGGTGACCCAGAAGATCATACAAACCATCGAACAGCAAAGACCAAACTGGATTGAAAGCCAGTTGCTGAAGGCAAGAAAATTGAGCACAGAGTGGTAAGAACATAGTATTTTTCAAATGCTGTTTGCTCTCTCTCTTACTGGATTATTGGCATGTTTATGGCTATTGCCCAGTTTTAAGAAAAAGTGATGAGCAGTGCTCTTACGTGAAGCAAATTAATTCATAGTATTGATGGCTTTATACCGTCTGTTTGTAACTTAATTGCATTGTTAAAACAGTAAATCGTGGTTGTGTCATCAGAACATTGTCTCCACAGTACTTATTTTCATGATGCTTGAAAAATCTGGACAAGTTTGTTCTATTTTTCAGAATGTGAACAGGTACTAAATAAATTTACAATTCAATTTTGCTATGGAGATTAAATTAAGAGGGACTATGAAAAGCTTTCAGTGTTCATCTGTGAATAAAAAATAACCATACTTCAGTATTAAAGATATCAAGCCCTGAGGGCAAGTAGGATATATCAAAATGGACAAGAAGAATACCCTGCTGTGGCTTTCTGAGAAAATACCAATCTTTCCTTCAGATTTGACATTAAGATCTGAGTGCTTTTAATCCTTACAGTGATTTTTCAAGGAGTTGTGTCCATGTCAATGCGTTCCTAGTCCAGTCTGTTTTAACATTGTAATCATGTATCATTCTGTAAAAATACCATTCATCAACTTTCCAATATTTTCTTAGCAATAGATGTATTGACGCTTCATGACTTACTGAATTAAATTGTAACTACTGAAAGTAAGATTGTGGCTTTTCTCAATGAATATTCTTGATGGTTTTGGTCAGTGCTATCCTGACAGCAATGTTTGGATTTGTCCACATAAACAAAGGACATAGTGATTGCAGGCTCTCATGCAGTGTTTTAAAGGAAAATATCCTGTTCCTTTGAGTAGTCAGTTAAAGGGAGTAGTACTGAGCAGTAACAGTGTACACAAATGCTCATTGACATTGACTGTTGTAATATTTACTTTTCTATTTAATTCTAATTTAAAAGATCTAATCCAGCAATAAAGATTGAAGCCAGTGACTGAACAAATTGTGCAATAAAAATCGTGTAATGTTGATATGTAAGTTGATAGTTAATAATGTGGTTCCCTAATACGATTTCTAATGTCACTGAGAGAATAGGTAATTCTTAAAAAATACAAATGCAGGATAAGTCAATATTTGGATAACCTCTAAAAACTAAAGCCTTAGTATTTGCACTTCTTTTGAAGGTGAGAATTTTAAGTTAATGTAGTATTCTATTTTCTTTTCTAACATACTGCAAAAATGTTGTATTATGCATTAGATATCAGTCTGTGGGAAATGAACATGGGAAAACGTGTACATTGTCAACCAAAGAGAGAACTAGCTTGTGACTAGGGCTGTTAATTTTAAGCTTAAGATAATGAAGAATGCATTAACTTTTCATTGAGTAGTTATTTGATGGAGGTATGAAATTGAATCCCCTGAGTTCAGTTGCGTTTCTGCAATAGAAGTCTAACATAAATGTTATTTGTATTATGAGTCAATATCTGATGGGGAAAAAAAAAAAAAGGAACCAGTTTATAAATAACTGAGGTATGCAATGTATGTAGACGTTAATACTATTATAAGTGCAAATTATAAAACTAACATATTAAAGCTGAAATTCAAATTGTCCATTAAAAAAAGTAGCAGGCACATAACCATTAAACTAAAAAGACTTTTTCAAGGAGAGACTTATGATGTCCATGTGATTTCTTTGACACAGCAATTACTATATCAGAAAATCTAAGTTGATGTTATGTAACCTTTTCATACTTAAAGAACTTTTTGAACTTTTTGGAGTAGGTGTATGCAAATGCATATATGTATTTGTGTTTGTAAATGTTCATAGACTTCTAGTAGATACAGTGTGTGAAAGAAAACAAAAACTATAAATTTCAAAAATTTGAGATTCACTTACAGAGCGGTGGAAATACCTTTGAAGTTCACTGTGTTTTTATAAGCTAACTTCTTGCTTGACTTTGTGTTATGTAAGTGTCATCAGGATTGCTACTTACATAGAAAGTCTAAATTATAAATTGATTCTTCCATTATGGTGTACAAATTGAACTTAATTTTTAAGAAAATTTTCAAAAGTAGTAGTCTTAGCTGGAAGTTTCAGAAAGCGGTAGTTGCACGTGTTTCCTGTTTTGTATACTGCCTGAAAGCATTACCATTCATTAAAATAACCTTCCCTTAACTGCCATAAACAGTCATGTTAGATTCTGAAGAACACACGTCCTAAGAAGAAAAGAAATATCTGTCTTTGCAAAGTAATTTGTTGAATTGAAGATTATTGTTTTTCATCATGGTGACCCTGACCTTGCTGGCTGGGTGCATATACAGATTAAGATGAATGCAGTTATTTCTTGGTTGAGGTCTGCCTCTTTCAGGGCACATTCTTCCTAATGACATGATTGATAAGCAGTCCCAAATCCAGAGAGGAAGTCATTAATCATAGTGCTGACTGAATCCAGTCATCTGCTTCACCTGCACAGTGATGGACAGTAAAGGATACAGTTTGGGTGCTAGCACTGATACACTTCTTTCTCAGAGGTCCTCAGCTTTTCCAATGTCAGTCACTAAGAATTTTGACAAGAAATTCATGTTGTATCTGTACATGGCATCAAAAATATCAGCCTTAACTGTGCTTTAATTTTAAAGATCAATTTCTTTGAAGCTTTTCTGTAAAATAGACCATAATAACAGAGTATAACTTGTTTCCTTTCTGCAAAGAACAAAATTATAGTTTATATTCTGAAACTGTTTACTCTATAGGGTGTTCTGAAACTGCATGTGGAAGCAATATCAGCTTTAATGTCCAGCAGCTATGCAGCATTTCAGAGACCCTGCAGGTCAAATCGCAACTTTCAGCAGAACTGACTTTGTAAACTGCACCCACAGTGTTCTGAGTTCTTTTGTTTTACTTTAAAAACAATAAAATACTGATTTTTTTTTTTTTTTAATTCAGAATGTTTCTTTGGTATATTTAAAATTAATCCAAGAATGACTGTAGAAAGAACAATGCATTCTTGTTGATTTTTCAAGTTCTTGACACTTATCGATGTTGCAGCTATAGTATTTGTGGAAAAAAAAGTAGGTTTAGTACTTTTACTTTCTTAGACTTAGTCAATAACAATACTAAGGTGGTATCTTATGCTTCTATGCAGAGAGAGCAGTCTGGGAATGATCAGAGGTTTGAATGCACAATTTTGAAAGCATTTGGGAATATCATCTTCAGATTTTATTTTGGTGCCAGTTTCACACAAATACAAGAATAATAAGGAACAGTACGGGGTAAAAAGTTCAACAGGTGGCAAATAGGTACCTTTTAAATGGTTAACAGCATAGCACTGGGAAGAAAAAAACTGACTTTAAAGCTTCTAACCTATACTTAGAGTAATGGCTACCTTTCTGACATGTTAATAAGGCTTTATTATGTTCAGTAGACAAGCAAAGAAAAATGCACAGAAGATCGAATGCAAATGCTGTTTCTAATAGCAAAGATACTTCTCTAATGGAAAAAAAACTAAAAAATATTTGCTGCTTGTATGTCCTTAGAGTAAAGAATGTTTTGTGTTCATCCTTCCAATTAAAGTGATTACAATTAATATAATAATGTTATTTAGCATGTATTATGTATGTAAAGGTTTATTTGATATATATACAGCAACATTTGTGCAAGCCAAATATTTCTTAAGTTTTTCTCAACATGTAGTTTTAGCTGAGTTTGTATTATTATTTTGATTTTTAGAAATTTATACTGCATGCTTCTTTTCTGTATTCTAGTGCCTCAGTCACAGTAGAAGGTGCAACGTTAGGGGAAGATATTGCACTTGGATTCACTGAGCAGAAAATAAACATGATGGTCCTGGATATATGCCACAAACCAGGTGGCAGCGAGTACCTGAGGCAAATTTATCACATCATCCGGCTCAATGAGGTAGGGAAATGGCCTTTTCACTGAGCAATTAGGTGTGTACTGGCCTGGGGCAGCTTCTGCTGGCAGCTAAGGGTTAGTCAAGAAGGAGATAATGGTTCTTAAAGTCAATATTAAATCCTATATTGTATTGTAATAGAATCCGTTCAGCTTAAGCTTTTCTGCATTTCTACAGAAAAGATTATTTTACAGGAAACACTGTAGATTTTATTTAGCTACTTAGTAATAAGGCTCATAAACTTCGTTCGGATTGAAATTGTAGACCATAGATACGTTTTATGAGTTTGAGCACAGTAAAAAAATAAAAATTTAAAAATTAAGTAATTGTTGAAAAATTCACAGTTAAGAAAAATAATATAAAATTTGGTAAATTAACTCTTCTAATTTAAAAAAAAAACCCAAAAAACCCTGTGGGTCTTCTGAGGAAGTAAATGCGTTAATTAAATCTTACTTAATCTAGGGAACTCTGCTCAGATAAAGTGCTTTTGAAATTACAGTCTGCAAATTCAGATTTTTTTGCTTCACATGGAATTTCAGCAGTGTAAAAGAATTATCTCATTATTTCTAAAATTGTAATAAATTGCCCCAAGTTATCAAAAGCATTCTGATCTTATTCACTGAAATAAACCCAGTTTTGCTTAAATTATATGATAACACAGATCTACACAGCTTAATTAAGAAAGTTGTGTTTATTAGCTTTAATTACTAAATTACTATTTCTTGACTGCATAAGCAGGTGCTGTTAAGACCACTGAAAGTGTACAGAAGTATTTGTAGTAAAATGCAAAATATTACCAATATAATCAGACACCAGGATTTTTCTATTTAAAAAATTTGGTTATAAAAACGCCCAATTAGACAGTTATGTCTGTATGAAGGCCATAGAAAACATCTTAGTACTGGCGCTGTGCTGCTGAAATTGAGATCAACTGTTTGGTTCCTAAGTATAGGCTTAAAAACAACCTTTATGTCACCTGCATTTGGAAACATTATATGAGAGGTAGAAAAACAGGTTTTATTACAAGCAAATACACTGAACAAGGGTTACTAACTTAGAGATTATATTTTTGTTTGTTTCTAACCTGTAGGTATTTCATGGAGTTGTAAGGTATCCAGTCCAATTCGGAGCAGGTGCCAGGGATTAAGTGGTCAGGAATAGGGGAATTATATATTTACTAGAGATGTAGCTGAAGCAGCCCGAGCCATGTGGCCGTCCATGCAGGCAGATGGAGGCTCCCATGTTGCCCAAAACTCCACCTCTGGAGTTGGGGGGGAGAGGGGCTGCCACAGCAGAACCAATCAGAGGAGGGGGAATGCCCCCCCTGCCTCCATTATGTCGATGGGGTGGGACCTTGGACACCTTTAAAGGCAATATTTTTGAATCGGAAGGTGTGCTCTTGGGGATCCTTTGTGGCCGAGCACCCAACACATGCTGTAATTAAATTTTGCTCTTCATTTTATTTCTTTGTTTCATGGATATTTGCTGTTTCTCTAAATTTAATAAAAGAGGTTTTTCTCACAATTAGAAGCAATTTAAGTATGTATGTAGAGATGGCAACCCAACATTAATTCAGTACAGAAGCATTTCAAGTTTCATCTCAAACAGTTAGCTGGTTTGGGATGCGAAGTGACAATTATTACTGTAATAAACAAAACCTTTTAACCTGAAGCACATTCAGGATTACACTTAGGTATAACAGAGTGAGCAAAAGATGATGAGCAAGACCTCTGAAAATAGCATATAGTTCAGTAGTTGGGGCAGTCACCTAGGGGACAGGATATGCAGACTCAAATCTTTTTTCTTCCTGGTTTAGACCAGGGAATTGATTTTGCATCTCCCACATCCAAACTAACTCCCCAAACCTCTAGATCATTAGCTACCAGCACTGACCTCCTTCTTTTTCCCTTGTTGGAGTTGTTTTGCCATGTAGAAATTGATGTAAAAATGCATTCTGTAACTTTTAGGGTCAAAAATAGAAACATACTCTAGTTAAAGGAATAGGATGCACATACTGGGTTTTGGAGACTGATCCAAGGTCTGACTCCTGTGAGTATTTGGTTATTTATACTAAGTGGAGCAGCTCTAGTAGGAGGTAAGAGGCTGAGAGAATTTAATGGAAGAGGGACTTCAGGCCGACTTTCCACATCCCAGTTGTCTCTCCTTAAATTTCTGCAGAAAGTAAGAGCTTGGTAAAATGTAAAACATTTCTAAGTGGAAAAAACTGTATTGGAGTTGGGTTTGTTTTGTTTTGTTTGTTTGTTTTTGAGGGGGAGTGGGGTTGGTTTTTTTTGTTGTGGGTTTTTTTTTTTTTCCAAAAAAGAAAAAAGAGATCCTGACCAGATTGACTCACAAAAGGACTTAACTGTATTACTTTGAATTGCCTTTGATACCATTACAAAACATTTTAATGGTTAGCATGGTATTATGATAATGCAATTTTCAATATTCTTTTTCAAAAATTATGTTTAGTGTGCCTGACTACTAAGAAATAGACTTGATTGTCTCTACAAAGGTCCACGGTTTTGTTTAAGACTCCTTGAACTGTAAAGAGATTGTCCTCTTAAAGTTAGTTTAGAGATCTTTATGCTCTACTGCTTAGTAATTGTGTGTGAGCAGAGAACAAATTGATGAGACATGAAATTGTCATTCTCAGTAATATTCCTTGGAAAAGCAGGTGTAAAGGGATATGGATTCCTGGAAGCTGTATTTGAAAATAGAGATAGGATGTTATAAAGATTTACAGTAGATACTGTTGTACTCAAAACAGCCTACAGTCCTTCATGTATTTATTAAAAATAATAATAATTTTCAAAAGCATTTTTACTAATGGCAGCCAAAGAGAAAAATCTTCTGAGCTGTCAGGCTCAATAACATTCTGTGTACTTGGTTTCATGCCCAGTCAGTGCAGTGAGGATATAGTTCACATGTTTACAGATGTGATTTCATATTTTCACATTTTTGAAATGTGACCCTTTCAGAGCCTACAATATGTACTATAATAAATGAGATGTTAAAGTAATATATTTGCCATTGTTGAATAAATTTCTTCATGAAGTATCCCAAAGACAGAAAAATGCCTGTAGTGGGAGGTGAGCTGTATGCCACTTGAATTGTTTGAACCCTACCAAGCATGAACAGTTATTTCCAGTATCACCTCTGAAAAACTGACACAATCTGCTTTTGCTGGCACTGTAATGTCCAGAGGGCTGAACTGCTTTAGTACTGTCTACAGATTTTGTGAAAGTATGTACATGGAAGCTAGGATGTTTATAAAAAGCTGATAAATTTATAGAAATGGATTTTAAATAACCTCCTTCACTATGGCTCTAAATCTTTGTTATGGCATCAAGTAATGAATGAATGGTGAAAAAAAAACAATATCTTTTTGAAGGCTGAAAAAAATACATATAAGAAATTTAAGGTGTGTTTTCATATCTGATTTGTGATATTGTTTTAAACCAAAAAGGCTAATTTTTTCTTTTATTGCTTTTTTTTTGTTGTTTTTGGGGTTTGTTTGGGATTTTGTTTATTTGTTTGTTTTTAGTAGACTAAGGCAATTTTGTGATTATCTTGTTCCGTGGTCACATTTGACTGCAAGCAGCAGATAGAGACCTCTGTCTCTTTCCCTTGAGCATTTCCATTCCTAGGCTCCATCTATTTACTAAGACTAGAAATTGTGGGGCTTGTTTATCTGGATGAAACTTTTCTTTTTTCTTCTGTCTAGTTTCACAACATATGCTAGTGCCAACACAAGGGAGAAACAGCTACAATCTGTGTGGATTGAAAGGGAACTTTTGCCTTTCAGGCCAGGCCACAGTTGGATAAGTTTAAACAATGTTTAAATTCTTTTTAAAGACCACTGAGGAGCACAGGGTGCCTTAGCAGGTAGTTTATATGTTCTTTCATCTCAGTAACACTGCAAATAAGAGGAGCATTTACTCCCATGTTAATGAAGACTCACCTTGAGTATGTATGCAATGTTATGACAATCCTATCATTATGGATTTCATTTTAATAACAATAAACTGTTAAATCTCAGTAGTTCTTCCAGCACTTAGATTTGTAAATGTTTCATTATCTAGCTGTTCATAAAATGGTTCTTTTTGATCTAAACACTTTATTGGCATGCAGTGAGGATTTATTTGCTTAGTAGCTGAAGAAGTGAAAGCAGAGAAGATTGTGTCCAAAATAATCATGCATCTGTTACAATATAGTTTCTAAAATTACTTCTAGTCTTTGAGTGCTTAAATAGTTAAAAATAACTTTGAAGAAAGGAGTGGGAGAGTATTTATTTCTTGTGTTTAAATAACTGTTTAGAACATGTTCAAGCAATTGATTCACAGTCATGTAGTAACTACTGAATGTTGCCCAAAATGTTTAATAGAAAGTCATAAAATACATTTTTTGTTCACTTCCATGTATACCTAACATATATATATATTAGATATATGTGTATTAAATGGGAACTTATGCATGTTACTTGATGACAATTTCATAACAATGGCTTAGATTATTCTGATTTGCTTCAGTTAGATGTTCTTGGAGGTTATTTCTTCTTTGTTGTAAAATGGTGATTTTGTAAGAGATTGGATATTCCCTACTGTTTTATAAGGAACTTCTACCAAGCATACTGTAACGTTATGCTTAAAATGTAAGCAAAATTCACTTAGAAAGCTTGGTGGCCTATACTGTTTTGTGGTTTATTTTTGTTCCAAAAGGAATATTTGAAAGAGCAGCTGTCTTGTGAGAATTCTTCCGAAGATGGTGTTACATCCAGTCAATGCCTGCCTTTGACACTGAGGGGCAGAGTGGAGCAACCTGTCTTCAACCCTTTCGAGGTGTACAGACAATCTTGTGCAAAAGTGTTCAATCAGGTTTGTGAAAATATGAAACTTGGTTATAGCATAATTTTAACTTGTCCATCTTATTATGGCCATGATAATGATAGAGACTGAATTTCTGAAAGCAGAATTAATTACATGCATGTACATGTGATGAAGTGCAAACAAATATTATTACTGAGGAATCTAATGAGGGTACTGTCTACAGTAGCATGATATTCAAAAAGCCATGATTGTCCTTTTATCAAAATTATTGCATGTAGGAGCAGTTTATGTTTATTTATACCTTCTGCATTCAGTATAGTAAAGGAAAGCCTATTAGTAGCAATGATATTTATTATATGTGTGCAATGATACACAGAATTAGTCCTTTGAAAATTCATAGCAAAATTCCAAGTGCACATTTAGAATTTTCTTGATGAGTCTTCCACAGAAATGTTTAACAGTTAAGTAAAGCATGCTTTGGAAATGCAAAGATTTTACAAAACAGTGAGACTAAGCAGAGGTAAAACACAAAAACATGAAAGCATACATTTCTCCATTTTTAAGTCATGGTTGTAATATGTAAAGGATTATAATTTATTTATAGAATATCGTTTCCTGATAATGTGACAGTTAAAGAGATCTGGTTACCTAGATCTCTGCTGAAGTGACCTATGACCAATTCATTATACAAAATCATATATGATATTTTTCTGGTTTCTAGTAGCACATTGATACTTAAAAAATCTTATATCATTATTTCTCATATGTTCTTAATACATCATCTACAGTTTTGACTCCAACCCTCAATTCAAATATTTGAAAAGAAATGGTATTACAATGGTGTGAAATTCGCTTGTGGTAGAAAAGCTTCTTTTTTCAGCACAGCTCTGCTTATACACAGTGTAATCCCTTTCCCAGTTTTGACTATTTTGGACTATTTCAGCAGTTATATTGTGGTAAAATATACTTTTTTCTCTTACTTGTTTAATGAATGCTTAATCATTGACATGTTCCAAAAAAAAGTGTTAATATCCTGAAAAAGGAGATGACTACCAATTCCACAAGGCTTCTCAAGGCTTCTTGCTCCAGAGAAACATGCTGTATAGAATCACAGAATCGTACAGTGGCTTGAGTTGGAAGGAACCTGAAAGAAACACAGAAACATGGAATGGATAAGGTTGTAAGGGACCACAGTGGATCATCAGTTCTGATCTCCCTGCTCAGGCAGGGACATCCCTGGATGACGTGCGACAGGATTGCATACAGATGGTCCTTGAATATCTCCAGTGAGCGAGACTCCACAGCCTCTCTGATCAATCTGTTCCAGTGTGCAGTCATATTCAGCCCAGAAAGCCAACTGTATCCTGGACATCAAAAGAAGTGTGGCCAGCAGGTCAGTGGAGGTGATTCTGCCACTCCAAAGTGCTGCATCCATCTCTGGGGTCCTCTGCACAGTAAGGGCATTGACCTGTTGGAGTGAGTCCAGAGGAGGACCACTAAAATCATTAGAGGGATAGAGCACGTCTCCTATGGAGAAAGGCTGAGAACACTGGAATTGTTTTGGCTGGAATAGAGAGGGCTCCAGAATGATTTAATTGCAGCCTTCCACTACCTGAAGGCAGGTTACGAGAAAGATGGTGAGGGACTTTTATCAAGGGCATGTAATGACAGGACAAGGGGGAATGGCTTCAAACTGAAAGAAAGTAGGTTTAGATGAGATATTAGGAAGAAATTCTGCCCTGTGAGGTGATGTGGCACTGGAACAGATTGCCCAGAGAACTGTGGATGCTCCGTTCCTGGAAGCGTTCAAGGCCATTCTGAATTAAGCTCTGGAAGGTATCCCTGCCCATGGCAGGGGATTAGAGGAAGATGATCTTTAAGGTTCTTTCCGATCCAAACTGTTCTATGATTCTGTTTCCCAAGCTTAATATTATTAAATAGTTTAGTTCCCTTTACCATAAAATTTCAGATTTATTTAGTAGTATGGGAGTGTCCATTTATAAAGCAATGGTCAGTATAGCTGAGTGTCTGGTTTCCTGTGAAGACTGTTACCAGTGCCTGTAGAAGATGCCAAAGCACTGGCAAGGAACAATTATTCTTCTCAAAGATGTATTTCTTTTTAAATTCATTTGTTACTGGTTGACAGCTACCAGAAAGCTTAGGCGTTTATAATCCATGATTAATTTTTTTTCCTTTTCTTTCATTCTGTTGTAATATGTTGTTATGTTTTTAATACATCATCTACATTTTATCCATTTATGAATTCTAGAGCAGAACAAGCTACTGGTTTCACAACATATTTTATCAATGAATTAATTATGTACTGATTTAAAAAATTTCTCTTAGGAGGACCAATTGGAATAGACATGGCAATACTACCTAGTGCTTCAGCTCTAAACAGAGAATGTATGTGATGCTATGTATATGGCATATAATAATATATATTACATAAATATATAAGAACATGGGCAGTGTAGGCATACTCTTAGCTTCCTCAGTAGGTAGTTTCTTCAAATAAATTAATTCAAAAGCTTTCTAAAAGATAATTGTTAGTAAATATTCTATGTATTGTTTTTGGTGTATGTAAAAATCACTCTACAGCAGGGTGGTTGACTTTTTTGTTTGAGGAATACATTTATTGGAGATAGCTCAGTGTAGAGCTGCAGTGTGAGCTGCAGATTGAGCTCTGGGTGAGAGAAGTGGCAGGAGCCTGAGTCAAGAGTCCATGAATTGGCCCTGTATCTTTGCATAGCAAAGGGCACTGGACCTGTCAGGTGACTGGACACTCAGAGGCGGCAGGAACAGTTGACTCAGCTGGAAAACACTGGGCTAGTGTAGTCCTTTATTCAAAGTCCCTTCTTGAGGACACCCAACTTGAGCTGTTATTTTGTTGTTGCATCGTGATAAAATTATTTAAAGAGGACAGACATCTGAGACTGCTGTGGGAAACCTTGTTTGACTGTGTGAGAGTGGGGTGTGTGGAGAATCAAGAGGGAAACCTGTTGTCTCACTGGAGCTGTCTGCTGTGAACTGGCCTTGATTCCAGCTGTTAAAGTCTCTGGTGGTGGGGGAGTAACTGCCTGAGTGTCCCTGAATGGTCATACAAGAAAGTTTCATTAATTTGCTTCTAAAGTTTTGTGAAATTCTCCAAATCATGTCAAATTTAGCAAAGTAGTTAATCATAGTGTCTGTGAATTTTACTGCTCCTGAAACAATGACCACTGAACCATTATTTTGAGATCAACTCTAGCATTTTTGTTAATGATAAGTAAGTTTCTTACCTTCCAGCCCTCTAGTTCAGTAGATGATCCTTGGAAGTGTGTAATTTCTGTTAACAGTTTGACCACTTCCTTCTTACATTCCTGTAAAAATCTTGAATAATCATCATCTGGTCCTGGTAACTTGTTGCTCTTGGTTTTATTTATCAATTTGTCCTGACCTTAGCCTCTGTCAGTGCTACTGCTCCTCCTAGGATATGCCACTCCTCAACAGTATCAATGAAGGCTACAAAGAAATTATTTCCCTTTCCCAGAGTAACTTTTTAAAAACTGATTGTTTTTTCACAGAACTGATCAGTCCGATGGATTGAATTTTTATTTGGCTTACTTATAATTTTTTTTTTCTTTTTCCATGATTGTTGCTACTGACTGTTTAGATTCTTCTTTTTCTCCCTCTTGATTTTACAAATACTTCCTCCATGTTTATTTATCTGTTTTTAATTCAGTGTAGAGCATAGAACAGTTTCCTGTTTTCTCCCTTGTTCTTCTCATACTATTCTGTTAGTTGACACTTTTCCCCTTATTTTTCGTTTATCAGATGTTCACCATTTCTTCTTCATTCACTTTCCACTTTCACACTATGTTGTTTTTTCTTTAACTACCCTTATTTCCCATTTTACTCTGTATTTCACCTTTGTTTTTCTACTTTACTTTAAAGTGCATGCCAGAGATGAGGGTTAGGAAGCAAACTAAGTAAGGAGAAAGAAAATAATAAAGTAAAGATAGAAAGAATAAGAAGAATTGCACTGATTCTGCTCTCCCAGACGATCCATGTGCTGTCTATAGGAAGAAAAATATGTACTGCAATTTATACTTGACTGTTATTTAGGTTTATTTCCATTGTTTTGAAAAATTTTCATGAAGAAATGAAAGCCTCTAACCTTTTAAGTGTTAGTGAGCCAGGGATTTCTTTTTTTCTGGCCAGAAATAGGTAGCAATTCTAACCACTTATGTCCTTTTCAAGTCTTTTCACATATTTATACATTTTAGCAAACAAATTAACATTCCTTGATTTTAAGTTACACAATTCTCTTCACTTAATTAGTATTCTATCCTTTATTTGCTAATTTGGTCCATATTCTTTGGCCCTCTTGTCATTCTTCCTTAAACAGAGAGTCTCCAACTTTGAGGCTGTAATGTCTTTGTTAATCCCCCCTATATCCTCTGGTTACTCCAAAATGTCTTTGAAGGACCATAAATTTAAGATCCCATGTGTCCAATCCTCAGCTCCCTCAAGCTTTTTTTATTGAACCTTATCAGGGCTAGTCCAGAGAAACTCAAAACTTTGATGATTTAAAGATCAAACCATCAAGAATCTGTAAAAAACAAACCTAGCTACTTGCTACCATTAATTAAAATTTAGGAAAGTTAAATAGTTTTTTAATTCTTTCCTCCCAAGAATGTTGAATTCTAATCATTATTTGACTATTGCTGGCAATGAAAATTAGTATTAACAGGATTTACCGTTTTGTAAACACAAGAATGTTATGTGTGGTCTTTTCACTGCCCACTATTGCCGTAAATTGCTTCTGTTTGTTAAATATGCAATGGAGGACGGGGATTATATTTGTTCAATATTGTGTAGATGTACTGCTGTTTATAAGAGCCATCTGGTGGCTGGAGTGCCTTACAAAATAATAGACAACTAAACCTTAACTCTAATTTTGATACAAGTTACATCTTGAATTCCAGCTATACCAAAATTTTCAGCCAAACTTTTTGCTGACGGCAGAAAATGCAGACTGCTTTTAGGTAAAAAGTGGTGAATTATTTTGCTTTTTGGACAAGGAGTCAAGCTCTCAGGCAAAGTGGTTGGGCAAAATGCCATTAACAATTGACACAATAACAGTTCAAAAAATTGGTTTATCTTTTTATAAATAATGGCTACATCCCTAAATGATATATAAACTAATTGCTGTCTTATTGAAAGAAAAACCTTCTTCTGTGGACATGATTGATGTCATCTTTCTAAGTCCTTGTTCAAGACCCCCCTCCTTCTCAGTACATCACAGCTGGAGCTTTAATGTAGTAATCATACTAATGCTGATTAATAACTAACTGTTTTCTTCTATGTATCGACAGTCAACCAGTACTGAATGGAACTGGGATTGGTCAAAGTTGCTGCAAAGTTGTTTGGGATTGAGTTGGATTAACTTCAGGGTGCTGCTGACACACAGGTAATGGGATTTTGGCAAATAATCACACTTTCCTCTTTTTGACTTTATGATAGTCAATACACAAAGATTTTACTGGTGGTGTGTATAAAATAAATTTTGTATTTCTTTTTAAATATGCAATTTTAAGATGGAGTTACTTGTTTTCTAGAGTATTCAATCCATACTGAGATGGTTTGCAATTCCTATTTTGAGGAATCTAATATGTTCTGTCTGAGGCAAAAGTATATGAATATATGTTGATATTACACTTAAATAATACTTTAAAAAGGAAGTAACTTTTGCAAATCCCTTCTGCTCAGGATGATTTCAGCACAGAATCTAGAGGATGTTTACTCAAGTTGCAAGGTGTCTTAAATTCATTTGGAGGCATGACAAGTGTAGCTGTAAATAGTGTTTCCTTAATAGATTTCAATTAATTAAATTAATTTTAATATTTTAACACTTTTTTACTTGTAAAATTGAACTGCTTATTTTTTAGGCAGATATATTTACTGCGGAATTGATACTTGTTAAATTCAGAAAGTCAGCAATTTATTAAATTCAAAAAATTTTCAGTGGAAAAATTGGGTATTTTTCTAAAATATTTGCCACTTATGAAAGCTGGAAAACCTGCTTCTTGCAAACTAGACATTCCGTTGTTAATTCTGAATCCTCCTGATTTTACCTAATATGGTCCTACCAGTCATCTTTTAAACTGATTTGTTGCTCTACCTAGAGTGACAATTTCAAAAGTGTGTCAATTTGCATGTCAAAAAAATTTACATGTTTTGAGTGTTTTGTGCCATTTTCTCAATTTATCACTAGCAGTTAGTCTTAAACATTTACTTCCGCCTTCATTTCATATATAAAACATTTGTACAGTCTGTTTCTAATTGTTTCTTAATTTTGCTAAGATTATTTTTTATGCCCACCCAAATTGTTTTTTCAAAATTTTAATGCAACTGCACAAAAAATCATGCTGGCAAAAATTAGCTGTTCAATTCTCCTCTCAATGTTATCTGTTTCCCACTACCAGATAGAATGTGAGATTTCACAGACTTTTTGGTGTGTATCCACTAGTCTCAGTTTTATGTTAAATAGCAGAGACTATTCAGTACAAATTTCTTTTTATTTTGATGATTCTCCTCTTGATTTCTATTTCTTCATTTAAAATGAAGTAGCTTGTGCTTTTAACATTGCTGTAGAAAGGCTTAGAATCAGACTAGTCTTGAACTTGCTTCATGTTGATGTCATCAATATGAGTCAAAGGGAGCAGAGGACTACTGTGAGAGGGAACATTTTCTGTGGACATTTCATCTTCACTGTTCTCTTGAAACACGTTTTCTTTTTCTTTTGATCTCTTTATAGTGTTTAGAAAGAAGTCAAGTGTATGCTTTCTCTGTCCTTTTATATATTTCATGCCTTTGTCATATCATCTACTGTTGCTTTTTCTTTTTTTTTTAAATTTAAAAAATTGTTGTCATTTGTCATCCTTCCTAATTTGAAAATGTCTCCATTCATTGTCATTCTACATGATATGGAAATTCTCATCTAGAAGTGACTTTATGCAAGCCATTAATGATTAGCTCATGGATTTATTATTTTAACCACTCTGCTTTACAGAGCAACAGATCATTTAAACCCATGGTGATCATTAAATAGAATTGCTGATCCAGTATCTGCCATAGCGACCAACAATTCCAACACAGCTTGTCTTTACAGGATGTAATTTTTAGCACAGCTAATGTATGTCTGCTCATATTTTCCTGCTGACTAGAACAATTCTAGCTGATCTTATGGGTACTCAAGCAAGTTTTTGCAGTGAGACTCAAGTGAGCACTATCTTTAGGTGATGTACATGATCCTTTCTAGGACTGCATCAATTTCAGCCTTACTTGTGCTCAGGAGGTAAGGTTCAAGCTGAATGAGTGTGTGATTATTTTGACCTCTCATTTATGACGGACCATTTCTGTTTCTCTATTTGCCTCCTGAGATGAGTTAAACAGAGCCAAGGGCAGTACTTGAACTGTGTCAGAACCACTAGTTTATAAAAACTGGAGTGCCATTATATTTTAATTACTCGTTCTTTGACACCTGCCAAAGCTTTCCCTGATCAGTTACTTCTATGCAGGCAAAAATATTTTTATCAGATCACAGTAATACTGGAGGGATCTGTACTTCCTTTTTTCATATTTAAAGAGAAAATACCATCAGTATGAAATAAAATAACTGTGGTCTCTTCTGGCATAAAAAAAAAAAAAAAAAAAAAAAAAAAAAGTGAAAATGCTTAGGGGACTCATTTACAAGGGAAATGTTCTCCTAACCTAGTTAATGACTGACTTAGATGAGAGGGAGTTATGAGAGCATTGTCCCAGAGCCAGCAAGTGTTAAGCAAATTAATTGGTTGGTGGTTAGGGGAAAGTAAAAGCAGTTTAGGACTAGTTAAAAAGGGAATGAATTGTTGTCTGCTACTCATAGCTGTGTCCACACCACTGTGTGAATCTAATCCATGCATTCCTATAATCCTCAAAGTAAAAGCATTCAGGTAACTTTTTCAAATTAAAGATGTGGGTGGTTAATGATCTTATTTTATTTCAAGGTTATAAAATATAGAATGCTCTCAGGAAAAAACTAGTTGAGTTGAGCAGTAAAGAGTAACTTGTAAAACTTAATGTTCATCCATGTTCACAGTTAATACCTTTAGAATATGTAAGGAAGTTTTCCTTACAGGAAGAAAAGGGATGGGTTCCTTTCCTTTTTAGTTTTGCTTCTGGGTTTTTGGGGTTTTTTTTGTTTGTTTGTTTGTTTTGTTTGTTTTGTTTGTTGTTTGGGGTTTTTTACATATATATATATATATGTGTGTGTGTGTGTGTGTATATATATATGTAGTTTGAGCTGCAAGAATAAAACATACCTCTCAATGATACTTGAAAGAATATCTTAAAAGTCCATTAACATTCAACTAACTTATGAACTTGTCTTACCCAGTTTTAAAAAATATCCTCCATATTTACATACTCATGTGGTTTTGTTGAGTCTTGGTACTCACTTTTGCATCCTGAGATATTTCAATATCAAACAAGAGTTCCTTACCTCTAATATATATATTAAATCTTGAGGAGCAATTTTTAATTAATTCACCTGTATCTCATCTTTTCATTACTGATCTGCTCATAAAGTAACAATTGTTATTGTCTGGCTAAATCAGCATGTTGAAACTGTTTCTGCAATTTAGTGTAGCAATTCTTAGTGTAGCAGATATATTCTTTTTAACTTTCTGACTATTATCTGTCTGCCTATTTTCATATAAGTGACTGTGGTGAGTTCTTCCTGGCCATGTCCATATAGCTGGTGGCTTGCTCCCCATACAGTGAGGCTGGGGACAGAAGTGGAAGAGCAAGGTGAGAAAATGCCTAGGTTCACCTAAAAACACTTGAATAAGTAAAGCAGCACAAGTAAGCAGAGCGAAACAAGGAATTCATTTAGTGCTTCCCCTGGGCAGGCAGGTGTCCAGCAACTTCCTGGAAAGCCAGGCTCCATCATACATAATTGTTATAAGGCCAGGAAAATGTCATAGCCCCAAACATCCCTCATTGCTCCTCCTTTACCCGGTTTTTATTGCTGAGAGCATTTACATGGCATGGGATATCACTTTGGTCATTTTGCATCAGCTGTGCCCCCTCCCAGCTTCCTGCACAGCTCCAGTCCATTATCTGGGACAGCAAAGTGGAAAAAAGAAATGGTCTTGATGCTGTACAAGCAGTACTCAACAACAGGCAACAAGCTAGTATTTTGTCAACACTGATACACAAATCCAGACCACAATACTATATATTACCCTTTTTGTTTATGTACTCTCCTTTATACTGATATATAAGTTAAATTTGTGATAATTTATTTTTAGAGAAGTACCTCAGCAATTTGTACCATTTATAAGACATTATTTTGCAGGGCTTTGAGATGTGACCTTTCAGGTGCACTGAATACTTTACTAAGAAGAATAATTACATTCCACTTACTATAATGATGAGAAGAAAATTGGACATTTTTGTAACATGTGAAACCATTATCCAATATTGCAGTAATTTGCTGTTCTGAAGAGGAGTGGCCGAGTTTTCCTTCTCTGCACTTAGGGAAATTTCATGGAGTGCTAGTGCCAGTGCAGGGAAATAAGTAGTGATTTAGTTGGAATGATGTGGATCCAGCTACAGAAGAACTCTGAGAGAAATAGGAACAGACAGAGAAGAACTCACAGCTGGCAAAGTTAACAACAGTCAGGTACAGGTTCTTCAGAACAGAAAACATAATAACTTAATAACTGAGAAAGGATTTTGTTATTTTTACCATAAATGTGTCAGGTGAGAAACAGTACTGGGTTAGGAAAACTACAGAAGACAAACTAATATTTGTTAAAGTGGGTAAGAAATGCCATGAAAAATGTCCAGACTGAAAAATAGAATATGATTTCCAATAGATATATGGATGTAGCTCAAGAAGAGTTTTTCAGAAAGTGTTTACACAGTGAATTGACCTTAAACAGTTTTAGGTTAAAACAAGATAGATCAAGTGTCTAGTCAAGTTTCATTCACACATTCCTTTGATAGGTATTCTGAACTGCCCAGCAACTTCTGAAAGCAAGTAGAAAACATGGAATTATTTATATATTGGCTTTAAGGAAATTATGAAATAATAAGGGTTTTTTCTATTAAAATTTGGTAAAATATGTAACTATGTTTTCTAGTAACATTTGCTGCAAAGTATTCACAAACTTGCACATCCCTTGAACTTCAGATTTCCTCTTAACATAGTACAGACTGCATTCTCTCTGATGAACTGCTGGAGTGTTTAAAAGCAAAACTTCTTTTTAGGGAGGAATAAACTATTGTTGGTAGAATGGTTTTACCCTAAGATTAAGACAATTTTGTATTTAGTGTCTCTTTTTTTTAAATTCTTTTCACTGTATTGCATTTTCAAATGCATTTGTCAATATAGTTGTGGTATTTGTTCCCCATATTAGAGCTAGGTGATAAAATGTTATATTTTACCTGTGGTTAAGCTTAATAGAACTGGAATTAAGTAAAAATTTCTTGTTTAGAATTCTGAATGATTGCAGGGCAAAATTTGCATAGCTCTTGTATATTCTAGTGAATACACAGACACCATCTGTTGAGAGTGGTAGCCATATGGTGAACTATTTATAGAAAATATTTATATTCATTGTATTGTTGATTATCTAGATATCCAGAAAATGCTCTTTTAAAATCCAATATATCAACACATGGGAAAATTTATTATGTGGTTTTGAAACTGAAAAGAATGCTAGCAAGCTGCACATTTTATTGTCTGTGAAAGACTTTTTATACAACATTACAAAAGCCTGAATCTGAGAAATGAGTGAAAAAAACAACTCCCAGGGTATTAAAAGGTAGGAAGTTCTCTAAGAATTTTTTTTTTGTAGTTGAAGCAAATGGTGGAAGAACAGTTATTGACATGATGCCAAGAAGGAAGCTTTTCTGCATGGCTGAGGATGTCAGTATTACATCTAGTGTACTTTTGGATGTGTTAGTCCTTCTTCTAAACTGCAGGTGCCCCTAGACATTTTGTATCCAAATTGCTGGATATTGGAAATTCATATGTTGTTGGGACTACAAGTCAACTATTAATGATGTGTTGATGAAGTACTAGGATGCCATTAATGCTACAGTAGTCACCACCTGCTTGGTGAGATTATAGTTGATGCCCTTATAATGCATATGAGAACAGGCTTTCTAAAATGCATGGGAGACTATGAAAGGCAGTATCATATTATTCCTGTATCAAAAGAAGCAGGTGAAAGATATTAATCCATTGTTTCACGTCTCTTTGTTGATTACAGTCAGTTTTAGACCCTATTACAGAATGCACCAAAAAAAAGCCTCTAGGATTTTGAGGAAAATCTGACTTTGACCTTTCTGGATAAGCAACAATCCTTTTCCACAAATGAGTTGGTCAATAACAAGGTGTATGTCACATCTGTCACCATAAGAATTATCCTTTGTCTGCTTATCCTCTTCTGACGTAGCCAGTGAAACTGTACTCTTAGCCTTAAAGAAGTAGGCTTAGTTTCCTGCCTGGCACTTTTAAAGCATTGATGGCAGAATGTAGATCACTAAGCAAAAGGGATCAGTATTACATACTGTTTGACTGCCACTCGAGCCACTATTATGTATACAGTTACAGCATGAATTTCACAAGTAAATGAGGCTAAAAGTGAGGTTTTCTCATATGCAGTACACTTGAGGCTTTCTTTTGGGTTTTTTTGGTTTGTTTTTTGGTTTTGGGTTTTTGTTGTTGTTGTTAGCAATCTTCCTTTGCTGCAGACATGTTGATGAATCCTATGCATAAAACAATATTCTCTAATGACAATCTTCAAAAGTGGTGCTAAAAACAAAAGGATTGCCATATCCCGGTTAACGTTAGTTAATATGAACTCTGTGTTAGTACTTGTAAGTTCTTTATGATGACACATTTCCCAGTGAAAAATATAGAACTATACACTTAGCAGTTGTCTTCTATTTAACAAATATAAAATTGCTTAAATAAGGTTTCATGCTAATTTGATACTTTTTTCACTGCTCAAACCTGGCCCCTAGAATAAGTGAAAATAAAACAAACAAACAAAAAAAGGAAGGGAGTATTGCTGTGTTAAGCAAAGCTTATTGGCTAGAGTGTAGGTCTGTGATCTAAACCTCTTTCTTCTAATAATGTGTCACAGTAATTTGGTTCCCATTTAAAATTAGGTCACATTTGTCCACATATTTAAGTGCTTTTTATCTTTGTTTAGGAGTGGTACTCCCCAATTTAGTACTCCCACTGAGACTCTCCAAACCATATGCCACTCTTTTGCCTCCCCTTTTTCCTCTCTTTTCTCCCTGCAGCAGGATGGAGAAGAGAATTCAGGGAAGAAAAGATCAAGATCACATGTTTAGATACGAACAATTGATGGAGAATACAAGAAAGAGGCTAACAATCCAAATGAAACCCCCTGACAGTAGACAATAGCAAACCACTCCTTCCACCACACTATGCCAGCCTGGAAAAGAATCTTTCCCCCCATCCATGGAAAATGACATGAGGTGGTATGGAATAAATCCATGTTTTAGTCATGCTTCGTACTGGCTATTCAAAAATTAACCCAATCCTGGCCAGAACCGAGACATTATCCACTCCTTATCCTATACCGTCTACATCATGCCTAGATCCTACACCTTCCAACTATATACATACACACACACACACACACACAAATATATATATATGTATGGGCAGTCCCTCCAAGATGTCTCATGAGTTCATTTAGTCCATTACTAAATGGGTTGTGTCCATCCAAGATGTCTACCAGGGCAGGAGGGTTGGTGTGCTGTTGACTTGTTGTGAGTTGCATCAGGAGCTCACAACTGGTGTATCTGGAGCAGTCCACCCTCATTATCCATGGTAGTTATGGCATACAGTGGCAATGTCATTCAACAACCAATATGATAGAATTCAACATTACAAACTGTTCTCACTCAAAAAATTAAATTTCCCTTGCAGGGTGTTTTTCTGTTCTTCTGCATTACCCACCAAGTGCACCCAGGTTTTGAGCAAAAACAATCCCATGGATGGGTTTGCCTTTGCTTCAGCAAGGACTAATTCAAACTGTCTTCTCTAAGAGGTTCCTCCTATGCACCATGGGAACTTTATCCCTTTCTACAGTATGTGGAAATTTTGATTGGACAAGGCCAGCTCGACTTGTAGAGCTTGGAGTGTTACCTAACCATGTGACCTTTACTAAATGTATATTCCAACGTTTGAGGATCCCATCACCCTTTGCTCTCAAAGTGTTTTTTTAGCAGTCCATTGTACCATTCAAGTTTTCCAGAGGCTGGTGCATAATAGGGAATATGATATACCCACTCAATCCCAAGCTCTCTGGTCCAGGTGTCTATGAGGCTATTTTGAAATGAGTCCCCTTGTCCAACTCAGTTATTTCTTGGGTGCCATGTCACCACAGTATTTGTTTTTTTAAGACGCTGTTCTGGGCAGTGGTGTGAGGCACAGTGTACATCTCCAGCCATTCAGTGGTTGTTTCCACCACTGTCAGCACGTAGCACTTGTCTTGGCAGGTTTGCCTTCCCAAATTTATATTTCAGTCATTCTCCACCATACCACAGAGACTTTACTTGCTTGGCCTGCTTGATTGCTGCACATATTTCAAAGATATGGATGACTTGGGAGATAGTGTCCTCCACTCGATCATGAACTCTATTGTCTGTTGCATCTCTTCCCTGATGAACTGAGATGTCATGGGCCCACTGAGGCAGAACTAATTCTACCTTATTTACCAGTCCAGATCACCTGAGACACTTTAATCTTGACAGCCCAATGCACTTGTCTGTTGTTGCAATGTTCTTCAGTAGCACAACCCTTGGGTACTTGTGCATCTACATGACATACTTTTACAGCCAACTTCTCTACTCAGGCAAGGATGTCTTGCCACAATCTAGGAAAGCCCAGATGAGTTTCCCTTTGTTTTAGTTCAAGGGGAGAACTAAGATATCTATGTTGGCCAAGAAAAATAATCCCTCTCCTTTAAATTTAGAAAACAGAACTTTCATTAGCAAAAAAAATATATATATATATGAAAGGATAACAGTTCTTACCCACACTACACAGATATATATATATATCTGTATCCAAGAAGAATCAAACAACAACAGCTTGTAATAAACCCCTCCACCCCCAAACCACAAGGCAAACAGTTAAATTGTCTTTTGGCTAGCCCTAAAAAGGGGAAAATGCAATTATATCTCCGGACAGGAGGCGGCGCTGTTGCACCTCCTGGCCGCTCTCTCTCAGGGGTTGCAGTTATATTTACGGACAGCAGGAGGCGATGTCACACCCGGCCGGCTGGGCTCTCCCTCTCAGGGGAATGGCAGGAGCAGATGGTGGGTGAGCTCCCGTGGGGTCAGTGACAAAAAAAAAAACAAACAGCAGAAACCCAGCCTCAGCAGTGTAGAAAGCAGGCGTGTTTCTTTTCCTCGCAGCAGTCTGCTGTGTCCATGGGTTATAGGCTAAGCCAGAGAGGAAAAGACACAGTCCTGGTCCCTCAGCGATGCTGGACCTGGTGTGTCCCTGTCCTCTCTCCTCCGCACCAAACTGGTGAACTCCTGACTTGCTCAGAAAGCGCAGAAACGCTGACCCCTTCCCTCCCCACCCCCACCCAACCTCCTCGAGCCAGTCTTCCCTCCCCCTCTGGCCTGGGGAGAGATCAGAAAGAAAACCTCTGGCTAAAGCTGTTCACATCAGGATATGCATATCCATTGTGCCTTTTATTAACCAACCCTACTGACACTAAAGCATTGGTTCCAGGCTTTTTGGAAGGAATTCCAACTGAGTTTTGAAACTGTAACACCCTCTGTGCTGCCAATTGGTCTTTTTCCATTAGTCCAGGCAGCACCACCACACCCCCACCCCAAGCATTTGCTGCTGTCCATGGGACAGTTCAGAGGTAGACTCCTGGCCATTTCCCTCTTTCAACAATATCTAAAGTCAGCTGGATGGCTTTCAGTCCCTCAATAGCTTCTACAGCTCATGACATTGGATTCCATACATCAGCTTTCCATGTTCAATATATCACTGCAATATGACAGGAACCATCAGTTAAGAGGTTGTATCGCTTTTCATTTTACGTTAGCTGATTATATGGTGGAGTCTTCTCAGCATGTGTCACCTTGTCCTCCTCTAATGATGATGACAGTCTGAAATTTTCACCTTCAGGCCAGTTTGTGATGACTTCCAAGATCTCTGAGTCACTAGGGTTTCCTAACCAAGCTCACTGTGTGATCAACATGACCCATTTACTCCATGTGACGTCAGTGGCAGAGGTGTGGAAGGGATTTTCCCTTTGAACAGCACTGGCAGTTGGGGTGCCAGGAGGAGCTGTGCATCGGTGTCAATCAAAGCAGCTTGAACCCCTTCCTAAGCTGTCAGTATCTCTTTTTCCTTTGGGTTGGAACAGGCCTTGGATGCTTTGTATCCCCAATTCCAGAACTCCAGGTGTCGTCCTCGAGTCTCCCCAGGTTCTTTTTGCCAGAGGCTCCAGGAAGGACCATTCTCCCTGGCTACAGCATAGAACACGTTTTTCACATCTTGTCCTGTCCTGACTGCTCCAAGGGCTACTGCATGAACAAGCTTCTGCTTGATTTTTTCAAAAGCTCATTGTTTAGGAGCCACCCCGCTTCTTCCATGTCACATGATAGAGAGGGCTTGCAATGTTACTGCAATCTGAAATATGCATCCTCAAAAAAACCACAACACCTAGGAAACCTTGTATTTCCTTCCTGCAAGTTGGTTGGAACATTGCTGCTATTTTGGTGACCGTGCCCATTGGAATCTGACAAGGTCCATCTTGCCATTTTACTCCTAAAAACTGAATTTCCTGCACAGGTCCTTTGACCTTACTTTGCTTTATGGTGAAACCGGCCTTCAGGAGGATTTGGATGATCTTCTCCCCTTTCTCAAAAAAATATCTCCATATCTTGATGGCATCAGAGGAGACTGTGTGCTGGTGTCAACTAAAGCCTTATCCTCTTGTGGATCTGATGTGCCAGGTTATTGGATCCGCACAGTTCAGATTGTCCCTTTTCTCCACCTGCCTGGAGGCAGGGCCCCTCTACTTCTGGTCATGGTACTTGTTATTCACTTCTTGTAAATATGAACATAAGATCCCTTCAAGAGAATCAGAGGTAACATCAGCCCTTCTATTGTGTCTGAAGACTTCCCTTGTGGAAACTGGAGTGGCATTTATACTTGCAGAATTTCTCGCAGGTAGTTGTTCTTCCTCTAAATTCATATACCCATTTTGCTAGATCAGAGGTGGGTTTTCTATCCCACTTCCTCATGTCCTCTCCCTGGTCACACAGGAAAAAACACATCACCTGTGGTTTCCTCTCTCTTGAGCAAGATGGCGCTTGCTCACAGTAGCAGAGAACAGTCCATACTGGCACAAGTATGGGTCATTTCCTCTCTAACTTGCTTGATTGAGTCTTTTGAGTCTGTCCACAGTCTTGGACAGACTTTCCACAGTGAAGGCACAGGCCAGCAGGGAGGAAAAAGGGTGTTCTTCACATTGTCAGTCTTGTAGTCACCTGAAGCACTGTTTGTTCTCTTTCTTTCCTTGGCATCAATGACAGTGAGTTGCCATATGAAAATGGCATGCTCCATACAAATTTCCACCACATAGATTGTGTACACTGAACCTCATCTGGATCTACAGGGGACTGCTTGTTATTTGAATCCTTAGATATCATCTCCAGTACAGCTGATTCTCTGAGGTACTGAATCCCTTTCTCCATGATGTTTAACCTGCTTGGGCACACTACTCATCCTTGAGAAAATACCTTCTCCTCACACTTGACAGGAGTCATCTGCAGAGGCGAGTGTTTCTATTCTCTTCCAAATGCCCTTGTCAGTGCCCACATCCCAGAACAGGGATCCAATTACTTGGCTTCACTACAATCTAATTTCATATTGTGGGCCGCACTATCCCAGCATTGAAGAAGCCCAGGTCATCAGCAGCTCTCCTGATTGGCAGCTGAAATATTTTCACATACGTTGCAGCTCACCCAGAGATAGGGATTTGATGATTATCTCTGTCCTTGCATCTTCTTCCTGTTGTGAAGGCCCTACATCCTTTTCATTCTTCATTAAGTGAACTGATTTGATCTTGGATTTATTCTTTTGTTTAGGGGCGACTGCTACTGAGTGTGGCTTGTTCCTCTGGTTCAGCTGCCATTTGAATGGCCACAGTGCTTGTTAGTCTGTCTTCTTTCCCCTCTCTGAGGATGCTATCTAGTTACAAGCAGTGCATGATAAAACAGTATCCAGACCCAACACACTGCAATAAGTTTTTCCTCTCTGGAATTGCCACAGCATTCTCCTTGCAAATATTCTGGTAGTTTATCAGGGTCCTGTGGTTCTTCAGGGACGAACTTCCAAACCAGTGAAGCAGAGAATTTCCCCAAAACCTGGCTCATTTTCTCCCGTATTACGTTCCCTTTATGACTATTCACCCTCAGGGCAAATCTCTGAATCACCTTCCCAGAAATCTTTCTTGACTTTAAATGTGTTTAGACATCACTGAGGAGACCTGGCAGAGTTAGCAACAAGATCATGCTTTCCTTAACATCCAAGGGAAATTCAAAATTGTCTAAAGCTGTCATAAGAGGCCTGGAGGTTGAAAAGGGGAAGAAAAGCTTGGGTAAATCACCCTCCACCACAGACTGGGAATTATTATTATTGGACTCCCAGAGACAGCACCCAAAATGAGGACAGGAGAACAACACTGAACACGCATTGCAAATGATCCCCCTTGCCCTTGATGTTATCATGTCATAAGCTGCTTTCACATAGTACAGCAAAAAAGGAATTTTTATCCCTCTCTCTGCTCTTAAAATTATCATGAGGAGCACATATTGCATGTACCTGAAGATATACAGCGTTAGGCACCACACCCACATGAACAGACCAAACAACATTGTGACCTGTGGCTCCTTAGCTAATACAACAAATGCTTTGATCAAAATTATTCCCAGCCAGGTCTGGGTACCAAATAAGGCAGTTATGGTTTAGGAATGGTATTCCCCAATGTAGAGCTCCCTCTGAGGCTCTCCAAAGCAAGTCCTCTGGCTCAACCTCTTTTTCCCCTTCCGCTGCAGTGGGATGGAGAGAATTGGAGCCAAAAAAAGAAAATCACAGGAAGGATAACAATAATTTACTGGGAATACCAATGAAATAAGAAAATGAACAGTAACAGCAACAATACTAATGACAGAGAGTACAAGAAAAAGGCTGACAATTCACACGAAAGTGCCCTGACAATAGACAATACCCTCCGTCATGTTATGCTGACCCAGAATAGAGACCTTCCCCCATCCATGTAAAATTACATAAGGTGGTATAGAATAACTTCTGTGTTTTAGCCATTCCCTCTCCAAAAATTATCTCTGTCCTGGACTGTCAGAGACTGAAGTGGTTAATGGCTTAAACATTGTTAAGATCACCAAAAGGCTTTTGTAAGAAACAGCTGCCCATTCAGCAAAGCCCACCCCTCCCTGAATATGCCTACTGGGAAGGGACCTTCAGATAAGATAAGGGGGTGCTATTGTCCAGGTATCCCAGGTGCAGAAGGGCATGCAAACCTGAAACTATGAACTGGATTTACAGATAAGGGAAGAGGCTGATAAGAGGCCAATACAACTTCTGAAAAATTTTGGAGTTTTGGTGAGGGAAGGGGGCAGTTCCCACACTGCCAGCAAATCAAGACCATCACTTCTGCAGGACTGAGAATACCACTTCAACCAACAGACATCAAAGCTGCAACTACGAAGTTTCATAGCTCAATCCATTGGATTGTGACTATATATATATCTTTCCACTTTTATTCTTTCTTTCTTTTCCTTTCCTTATACATTTCCTTAAGTGTTATTTTATACTTCAATATTGCTATATTACTGTAGATGATAACAACCAAAACCTCTACCTTTTGTTTCTTTTGAAAAAAAATTGTTCTAAAATAAACCATATATATATATATATTTAAACACACTGATCATTTAGTGTCATTTCACTCTAATGCACCCCAAAGGATTTATTAACAAGAATCTGAGTTTCCCACTCCTTCTGGGGTGGGTCATAACATGGCCAGAACCAGGACAACTGTAATGGAAGTACTGCTAGGTATATGCAATGTATTATGTTAATAATGCATACATGTATTTATTTTTAGGATTCACATTTTATTGGTTTCTGTGAAAGTTTGTATCTTTTCTTCATAACTGGATATTTTTGTACACTGCAACCACAAATTATTATTTGGAAATATGGCACTTTGACATTTTATGTCTCTATCTAATTAACGTTGTGATTGGCATCCTGTGATTGGCTGACTTCCCTTTAAAACAGATATTTCTTTTCATCTGCAAATAATTTGCCCTCCTTTCACCTCTGTCTCACATCTTGTTCTCACTAAGGATTCTAAAGTGGTGATAGTCATATTTGTTTTCTTACCTGTTCTCTTCTTTTTCCTCTTTCAGAGCCTTTATGATCCGAGTTTTCATTCTTAATATATAGTGATGTAAGTGTATACAAATGTGTAACTGTTAAATGTGTAAATATGTATTAATGCATTCAAAGTACTGACTACCCTAACTGTACACACTGTTTTAGCTACTCATCTTATCTATAGACTTTCTTGGTACTCCTGTGAAGGAAGAGGCTACAGGACACAAGCCAACAAGCTGACTCTGTTTTGTTCATCAAGATGTTGTTTCTTCCTTCTGTTTCTTTTAGATAAGGGATTTTTCAGCAAAATGTTGAAGTAGTGCACAATAATTCAATTTCCATACAGGGATTTCAATTTCTTTGGATGAGGTAGTGAGGTGAGACCTGCTAATCCCCTGTAAGGTAGAGGGGGAATTGTTAATATTAAAGTTAGAGAGAAGGAAAATCTGATCATGCAAGTCACCTTTGAGGCTTATTCTGCACTGCAAAATTAGCTTGTAGCAAAGCTAAAAGCAGAACCTAGCCCTTTTGACTAAATTTAAGATACAATATACAGTAGCTGATATGTGGTAGCTGTTCATGTGCACAATCCTAAGTGACAACAAAGGGTTAGTGAGGTTAGTGACACTTAATTGTTTAGTTAATTGGAATTACCTTGCATTCTTCCTAGGAAATGGTAGTCCCATTAGTTTTCTTCTGGATGAGATGGGGAAGAACCATATGCTTTCTCTTGACCTAGAAATATTCACTGTTGCCACCACAAAACAAGTATTAAGGACTGGTGGTTGCTGCAATGCAGATCCCAGACCTTCACAGTGGTAACTGCTGTCTCTCAGAACTACAACTTTCCCAGTTACTTGTTCCTCATGTGGCTTTCCTGTATGAATTTCCTCTGTCCTGTCAGGCTCACCCTGATTCAATTGCTAATTGCTTCAGAAAGGATGACAAGTCCCAAAGATATTATTGCTTCTTCCTCAAGTCCAGTTGTTAAGGTCAAACTGACCTTGAAAGTCTTATAATCATGATGCAGATGCAGATACAGCAGAGTTGGTCAGTTTCACATGAAGTCTTTGAAGGTATTGTGAAGTGAGTAGTAAGTTTAAAATCTGCCTAGCCACTGTGATTTGGAGGTTTCTGATGCTGACTGATAATTTGACCCAGAAAAACTGTTTGATTGTTGTTTTTTTTTTTTTTTCCCCCTCTGTGAACTTCTTTCTAGGGTCTAACAACCAAATTTAGTCTTTGTGAAGAGCAGGAAACCATTATGTGCCCTGCCTCATGTAGCAAAAAGAAAATTCAGAATTGTCATTCTAACAGTTGACACCGTAAAATGTCATTGAAGAAAGCTTTTTTATGTTAGTCTTTAGATTGGCAGGTTATGACAAAACTGCATTCATGTTGCTTGAATACACCTTTTGTCTAGTTTTACATGCTTTTTGACTTGTCTAGAAAATGACATATTGAGGTTTTCACAAGCCTTAAGCAGGTGTGATTTTCTTTATGGAAGATACCTTTGTAGGACTACATCTGAAGGCAAATAGACCATCGAAGCCTAGAAAGACCACAGCCCTTCTTCAGGTGGTAGCAGTGAATTGAAAGACTCATTAATCAACAGCGAAGTCACAGGTGGGATGGCTTCCTGCAAACTGCCAACAGACTGTGAAAGTCATATCCAGCATGCAATATGTTAAACTAAGCACATCTATAAACATTCTTAAACTTTTGTGTTTTCATTTTAGTTGAAAAACACAATCCTTGCATGTTTTCATTATTCATTTCTTTCTTTTAAAGCAAAACCATTTGTTTATTTTTCAAGGAATGCTGTTCAGTTTAGGAAACAGAAAAAAGCAGATACTGTTTAAACCTTTTGCTCATTTTAATACAATAACAGATTCACTTAAATGAACACACAGTTTCAATTGCAATTAAAAATGTAATTATTTTTAATATTATAAAGTCTTGTGCACAAAAAATGTGCACAGAAACTTTGTCAGAAAAAAATAATATGAGGATTCTCTGGATGTAAATGGCTGGCTATTTTCTTCATTATTTTCAGGTACTTTCCCCTCGTACAAAAATTACCTGGATCAAAGATTCAATTATGCTGTCGTGCTGCAATGTAGTTGTAAAATTTTTGAAGTGAAATGACTTAGAAGATTTTATTATTTAATCAACCTGCACCGAATTTTTCACCTGCACTGATGGGAAAAAAGTCATAATAAGAAGCCAAATGAAATCTCCATACAATTTTTCTACATCATTCCTCCTTAAACTCTGTGGATCCCCTGCAATGAAGGAGAGTCTAGTCAGGGGTCTTATATCTCCCCACTAATTTTTTCCCAAGATTATCCTTAAATTGATATACTCCCTGTAGATAAAAACTAATTTTGCTCTGTCAGAGAGCAATGAGTATGAATTTGCTAGAATTTTTGCATTTGCTTGTTCTTGGTCTCCCTAATTCTTGTATTTTTCCAAATAGGGGTGCTCAGTATAATAAAAATTCCTCTTTAAAATCTGAAGCAAATGAGAATAGTCTCCCACCTTCATCTGGCATGAGGAATTTCTTAATAGCTGTATTTTGTTCCTGTGTTTCCCTCTTTAGAACATCTGTATTAATTTTGTTCTTCATATCTAAAAATTAATTTATTTGCAATCCATGTTTCTGCTTTTTTTCTGCCTGTATTGTCAGTTGCAAAGTTATTTTGGTCTTATTCAATTTAAGTCAATCAAACTGTGTAATTATAAAGCCTGCTGGCTCAGCAACACTGTAATGCATGTAAAAGAGAAGGAAACAATGATGCTGCATTCATTGCAGTAATAAGGTCATGTAATAGTGGTATATGAAAAGTGATATCTGCTTTGCCTTTGCAAGACTCTGTAAGCAGATATTTGAATATACCTGTCTCTAAGGTGTATTTGTAACAGATTTTATCTGTTTAGTCAGTGTAGTGCTACTGCTTTGTATTGGAGGGTATTTTAAGGCAAATACAGCTGTCTTGTTCTGTCATCCATCTTAGAAAGAATTGCTGTAATTTCACTTTAACAACAATTGTTTGTATTTTAAACAGATTTCATTACTGGCATCAGGGAGAATTTCATTTTTATTTTAAGTTTGGCCATAGATTACTGCCTATATTTTTGCTTATTAACTTTCTGTTGTTGCTTTAACTCAGTAATTAAATGCCTCTGCAAAAAGAGCCACCCTCTAGAATAATACAGAAATGATCCCTTTAATTGTACTGATAATGACTGTGACAGCTGAATTTAAATACCTCCAAACTCTTCCCACAAAAGTGTTAATGAAATTATCAATAAAATAAGTATAATGATTTCTCTTGGGATAATTACATGGGTAATTTAACAGCACATTTGGATAAAAACTGAGAGCATTTATGTGATATACAGTTAAACCTCTGTAAATGTTCCGTAGAAAATAGAAGTTTTTCTTACTAAAAATATGAAGCAGTAGCTCTTTAAACTTATCTTTCACTTTTCTCTTATTTTCACCTTTGCATTATTGGTTGTTTCATATGGGAAACAGGAGTCACTCTCAGATCATGCTATAGATACAACTAATGGACTTACTACTCTCAAAATGAATACATAGGCAATTGAATGTTCTCTTGTATAGCTCAATGGAAAAATGGTTATTGAATAAGAAATTTTGATACCATAGTTTTGGAATTTTAGCAATAAAAGTTAATGGTGTTTGAATGATAAATACATGAATTTGGAGAAGAAATATGTAACAGTGACCTCATAGGCATTCTGTTTTAAAAGAAGTCACAATTTCAAATGTGATCTGACTTTCCATTAATATGCTACTATGGGATTGCAGATCTGTGGTAGCTTGTTGACTCTTTGCATGCTTCCCATCAGATGCTGTGTTTGCCTTGTGTAAAGAAATTGGTCTAATCTGGGAGCTGGTCCTGTTTTTGTTTTTTTTTAAATTATGTTTTTATCTTGTTTGAGGGGGGAAAACAATTCTTCTCTGGCATGTCTTTGCTACTCTGATGCAATTGCAATTCAGAGAAGGAAAGGTAGTTCTCCAGTAGGCCAGGCACAGATTATTTGTTACTTTTGTTAGGTCATAATGAACACCTTAACTCATCCAGGGACCAAGGAGCTTTGATGATGATTAGAGAACATCTGATAAGCACATATTCTGTTCATTAAGTAATGTTTGCTGCAAGTGTAATTTTTTTTAGTGGTTTTATATTATAGCCATGAACTGAAATGTATTTGTCAGCTCTCTCCTTCCACAACTACTGAATGTGGTCTCAGAGAAACAAGCAGAAGCTCTCCATTCAGAATGAATCATACAGGTTATTCAGGCTAAGGCTAGACTCATTTTTTTAGATGTGGCCCCAGCTCTAGTCAACATTAGTTGAAGCATCAACCTACATTAAGCAAAAACATGCAAAAGACACATGGTCATAAGTCTTTCAAATATAAACAGCTGGTGCCAACAGCAAGCATCTCTCTCCTGTTTCAAATAACCTCCTATAAAATTCCGTAAGTGCCTTGAAGAGGAGGAGAGACAGAATGGCATTTTATGGAATTCCAATTGTGAGACCTTTCCAAGTAAAAGAGTAATTACAGTTGTTATCAGACTCTAAAAAAATAAACACAATCACAAAATTGAATGTATTAGTCTTACAAAAAACAGTTCTATTCACTTTTACCAAATAACCTAACAAAAGTCTCAAGGAGTGAGACATAGGTTGCAGATAGAGCAGCAGTTCTCTGGACACTTCTCTGTGTTTTGTAAAGAGATCATTGATCTCTCTCTATCTAAACTTCAAAACAAAATTGTCATGGATCAAGGTGACCTGTGGCATTCAGATATTATGAAGTTAGGTTCACAGATCATTCTCCAGCATCATACCCAAACCAATGTGTTTTGATGCTAACTGGTCTGAGTTATAGTTCAGTCTGTAGTTTTCTGAGCAAGAAAGATTCAGAGATGCTCATCCAGCAGAGGATACTGCTTTTCTCTTACTTTTCCATCAGAAAAGGTAGTGAGCCTAGAGCAAGGTTTGTGTAATGAGGTTTTCGTAGTGTCTTCACTGTTGGTAAACATTTTTGGTAGAAAATTAACAGTCTGAAGTCTTAAAAGGCCATGTTTTAGTTTACTTTACAGCAGCATAAAGGAGTTGTTCTAATACTTCTAGAACTGTGTGTTGTCAATTTGTTGTTTACTTATTGGTATTTAGATCAGTGAGGACTGAGTTTCCTTTGCAGAAACTATGCTTCTTACACCATAATATTTTAGTTCTTGTATCAATTTATGACATTTGCAAATTTGATTTCTTAACTTTGTTAAATTTCATTTTTCTCATTTTAATCTGTCTGTACTGTCACATGCTGAATTTTCCTACATTGAGATTAATCTTTTTATCTCATACTAAAACATAATCCTGAATCTGCTTATTCATGTCCTTATTCTAATGACTTGTCTCTCTGCATTCAGTACAATAACATGAATTCATCATATTATTGTTGTATTCAACATATTATTGTTGAATTCATGTTTGCATGCTAGTTTGAATGTTTGCAGTTCTGTTGCTATTTAGAAACAGCAGCGTTTCTTTGGCCATCAGTTTATCATATATTTGGTTACGTATCTGTGGTCTACAGACAGTGATGTGCTTGCCCCAAAGCACAGTGTTTTTATCTTGTTCTTATAAGTACATTGAAGATAAAAGCAATTGAAATTTTAATTGAAATTTGAATGGTAGCTGTTATGGGGACCTACTAGGTATCCTGAGGATGGAGAAATTTTTTGTTCTGTAAAATAAGACAATAGTGAACTATACCATTAGAGGGTCCATTAAATCTAGCCTGTGCCAAGAGGAGTTTTTAGGGATTTCTTTTTTCAACTTGATTCAGTTATGATTTATTAGAAATTTTTCTTGAATGTTGGTAACAGGTGCTACATATGTGTCCATATGAGGACAAACCTATGTCCAAACAATATACTGTGTTACTGGTTTCAGAACAGTCAAATGTTTAATTGAGTATTTATCATTATACAGCAGAGTAGAATTTACAGAAGTGATGGCTTATATCTCAAGTACTATGCATTCATCTTTCATTATTGTATCATCTATTGGTTTGGAATGATAACTGTTAGAACAAGTGACAAATTATATAAACAACATACCAATTCCTGCTGCTGGGTTAAGAAATGGCAAAGTCATGGCTTCAGAAAGTTGATGCCAAATATTCCTGTGGTTAATGCAATAAAGATCTGGGTTATTACAGGGAGTGTTCACCTTGCAAACTATTTTTTTCTTTAATGACATTTTCTCAGCACTCAATAATGACCTAAAAATAAAACTTTTAAATCTTCCTAAGCAGACATGTCCGGTTCTCAGTGGCATCTTGTAATTGTGGAAAATAAGGGCTGTGCTTTAACTCTTCTCAATTATGCATCTACATCAGGGTCTTTGCATATTTCTCTGTAGTTTCAAATGCATGGGAGAACTTGATCAGTGTCCTTTTTATATTCAAAATTGGTAAGCTTCTGTCTCAAAAGTGTCTTATTGTCATGATGTCACTACATCTCAACATTTGTGACCTTTTGCTCCATATGTATTCATGGTAGACCTAGTTGTATTATTACAAACTAGATTAGTATTATTACAAACTAGATTGCTTTTTTCCTCCTACCAGGGGAGTATCAAACCCTTTTGGACTAAAGTTTTATGTGCTGGTAGGTTTGCGAATAAATAAATAAATAGAATAAAATTAATATACTAAACGTACCAAAGAACAACTGAAAACAACCAACAAAGAAACAAACCTAAAGTTTATGCATAATAAGGGCCGCCAGATGTCGCAAAGGCATCATTGATGAAGTGGGTTTTTTTATCCAAAATGTGGCACTTTTATGAGGAACAGAAGTATTGTGTTGGAGAGTTGCAGAGGCCATAACAGGTCAGTGAAATGTCCTTCAATCATTTGATTTTTACTTTTAAGAATAGGCCGAGATGAAAAGATAGCTACATATCTGATGTTGACATTGCCACCATTTAGACAACTGCCTTAGTCAGTGGGCTCAGTCTGCTTTCGAAGCCATAATTGAATTAATTTTGGTGGGTTTTTTTCATGTAAAAAATTAAGATACTGAACATCACTGGGTCACTAACTTCTACATGTAAAATTATTATAATATATAGTTTTATGTTCTGCTTGTTTTTTTAAAAGCATCAAATAATATTAAAAGCATTACCAAAAATAGAAAGTAGAATTTAAAGAATTTGAACTGTGTTGAGCAGCATGCATAAATTGGTAGTAAAATAAGTTGAACTTGGAAACAAGTATTTGATGATTGATTTTTTATTGAGACAGAATGAGGATGATAGTAGATAAAGTGATTTTCCTTATTGAGAGAAAATACAGTGTTTTTCAACATGTCTTCAGCATGATTGGAAACACTGTCAAAAAACCCCCACAATACATAATGTCTTTTAAAAACCCTAACATAACTATATCACTTAGTTTATGGATCAAATTTTACACTTGTCAGTTTTATTCATATTGTCATAAATTTTATATTTAAAAGATAGTGTTATTACCATTGTTATGTCCTGAAAAAGCATAATGTTAACTGTGTTCATTGTGGAATTTAGATTATATTCAGTGGAAGAAATGCTAGTGCAGAAAATGAAGTCCAAAATACGTATTTTTGTGCAGATCTTAGTCAAATCCCTAGTAATTTTAAGTACTTGAAATAAATTATTCAACAAGTAAGCTGCTGTATGCCTGTGTTTCATGGTCTCTGCTTGAGTATACAGAAACTGTCAAGATAAAATATAGAACATGCATCATTCTACTTTAACTATGATTATTCTTAAAAAATAAATGTGTGGTGTTGTGTTGTATGTGGAAATGTGCAATCTTTATTGCTAAGATAGAATATGATTTTGTTTTGTATGATTTTTGCTGATTTCACTGTTTCTTGGGCATATGTGCTGCACCACATAAACATATAAGTATAAAAATTGTGTTGATCCAAATGTTTAAGATGTTCCAAATGTTAATTTAGTTTATACTGAATGCATCTATATATACTTAACATACATTTCTGCTTTTACATTTTATACATAAAAAGATTAATTACTGATATAGTTATGCTTATATGTATTTTCCTAATTGTTATTAAACAAATTTAATTTAGGTCCTGAACTTTCATCAAATAAACTTAAGTTGAAGTCCAACTTCCTTGGACTATTCATTCAGATAAAATGCTTGTTGAGTACTGATGTATGGAAGCAAGTGCCTCTTTATCTCTGATTATGATTTTGATGACATTTTTCTTTTATGATTATGATACCAGTGGCAATTCCTAACTTATTAGACATAGTTGCTTAATATCCATATATTTCACGACTTTTCCCTTGAAGTCTTAGTGTGATTAAGGAGGGTTTCTTAAGGTCCTGGGTTTTTAAACACAAACAGATTTATGTATGTGTGTATTGTACTCTGCTTATAAACTACATACATACAGAATACTTTTGTCTTGTTTTAAGACTTTATGTATATTTAACCTTTAATTTAACTAGCAAGTTGTAAGATTTTCATGAACAATAGATGAGCTTTGGGCTCACTAAAAGTTACTGTTCCAGCTCAGTCAATCACTCCTAAGGTTAATGGGGCTATAGCCAATGAGAATATATTTCTTATTTTTAATAGTTATCTTAGTAAAATTATTTAGCATAGGTAAGGAATTTGTATTCTGTTCTATGTATTAAATCAGGACTTACAGTTGTCAAACAGAAGTTCATAGATTTTGTTATCAAAGTCGAAGGAGGAAAAAGACAAATAGGTGTTTATATAAACTTTTTCTTACTCTAAGATAATTGCTGATATGGTAGCTGTGGCATCCTTCTACAGCTAGGTTGATCTGGAATGTAGTACAATTTTTTGAACATTGTTTACTTTTCTGCATCCTGTTCTATCTTTTAATAAAATATGACTTATCCTAATTACATCATACACACCATTCATCAATGAAATAAAAAAATATTTGAATGACAGTTTAACAGAGGGACTGGAGGCCATGGAATTTCAAATGGTAAAAACCTGTGGTGGTAACAAAGATGGAATCCATCCTCGTGTTTCATAGCTTCCTGGTCATATCTTTCAACCTGATAGTAACAAAGAATGTATATTTGTTGCCAAGCTATTTTAGGATTTATTTCTGAACTTAGATCCCAGTTATCAAGAAAATTGCATCTGTTTTATCTTGCAGAAGGATATTCTGCATCACGGCATATTTAGTTATTTGGTACTATATTGTTACTTTACTTGAAACACATGGTCCCTCTTGATATACAAGAAAAAACTGAATCCATTTCAATAAATTAATAGGGATGAGAATACCAATCCATCGTTCTTTTCAGAGGTTCACATACATTGTAATGAAATGCATTAGGAGTTTTCATCTCTTGAAATCCAAATGAGACCCATTTTGGCTCATACCCTTGACAGTCTCTATTATAAGCACTGCTGTCTCCTGTTCATGTGTGGGCTTAGTAAAATGCTTCCTTTGTAAGATGCACAGAGACAATATAATGCCATGAAAGACGAAGGTGTCAAAACACAAAGTTAGAGGCAATCTAATCAATGCCTCCTGATTTAGTCTTTGAAGGCTTTCTTCATTAAACTCTTTAATTGTGAGGCTTATCTTGAGGTAGAGCTGTTACTTAATATTTTTCCAGTGTCTTTCTTTGGACAGTCATTTGTACCTTTTAAATGTAATTTCAATATTCATTGTTTTGTAAATTGGATACCTTGTTAGCAATAGTGGTGGTATGAATGACTTGCTTTCAAGTGATTGAAGGTAGTAGTGTATAAATGCTTGGTTCTCTGCCTCTGGAGTTTAATGTGTTTTATGTCTATGTGTGTCATTATAAAATATATGATTTTCATTATGAGTCTTTTTATTTCTATGTATAGGAATGCAGGTTGGAATATTTCAAAATTATAAAAGAAAGACTTGTGACTGAATCTTTTTGAACTTTTTAAAATTTTAAGATTCAGTGCAAACATTATAAAGTCTATATAAGTGGTGTCAAATGTGATCCTATAAGATGTTATTCAAAGTAAATTTTAAAAGGGTATGAGGTAAAAAAAGATGGCAAGTAGGTACAAATGATCATAAAGTTGATAGTGGTTGCTAGAAAGCAACTTCTGGAAACCAGCTGAAAAGAAACTGTCTGAAAGCAGATAATTTGGAAAATGCTTTTAAAAGAAATACTTTTCATCTGAAAACTGCCAACTTAAAAACAAATGAAAGCTTACAAGTAGTTTTGTGTGTTTGTGTGTGTGTGTGTGTGCCATATCACGTATCTTGTTTTTAAAAAACAAATCTTTTTCTCTGTGTGTTTTGAATTGTAATGTAGTACCATGTGTATGTGCATGCAATGCATTTATGTTATAAATCAGCAAGTGTATTTTCATATTACAGTATTTGGTTTTAGTCCTATTAAAATTTTGAAAGATTTATTGGAAAATGAACATTGCATGTTTTCACAATCTGTCATTAAAACTATGATTGTTTAATGCTTGGAATATGAAGAAAGCTAAAACTCTCTGTTATTTCTCTTGGATTAATCAACAATTAAAATTATTTTGACTTGTTAAAAAAAACAAACAAACAAACAAGGGGGGGATATAAAACCTATAGAACTGTTTTTCAGAAATCCTTGAAAATGAAACTAGAATTGAAGCAATTTTGACCTGATTTTTAAATGACTAGTGTGGTGAGTACAGCTGCTCTTAGTAATTCCTTGTGATAGGTTGTTTTTGAGTCCCGTATGTATAGCAGCTCCAGGCCTGACTGCCTCAATTGCTGGCACACAAACTGATTCTTCCAGGTGCTAACGATTAAATTTTAATATATTATTTAAATATTAAGACAATCACAGTTTCAGTAATTTTACTGCTACAGCTGAAGTGCAAAGTGTGCCTATACACTAAAGAGGTTGTTGCATAGTGTACTACGATGAAAATTACCTTTGGCTTTAAGTACTTCCAAAGAAGTAAATGTTTGATATAAAGATAAAAACATGCCTTTGCTGCACAGTATATTTTTAAAATATTGTGCACATCTTGACCTATTTTCAAACTAAGATTTTAAAATGTTACCTTGCAATTTATGTGAATTTGCATCATAAAATGGATGAAAGTTCAAGAAATAGTAAGGAAAAACTTAGTGATCCATGTGCTGAGAGCTAGAGTAAGACAATTCCAAAAAGCTGTAAGCAGATAGTTAGCTTAAAATATATATTTAATTATGTTGATATACTTTCTGGATTAGAGATCAGGCATGTAACTTCAGTGCATTTCATTGATTGAAAAACTGTTTCTGAATTGGGAATTTCAGAACTATTTCAAGGTTTAAGAGAAATATCTAGAGCTAACTGAGTGGCTTACACCAACTTTCTACCCTGAGAAAATTAGGAAGGTTATCATAAAAATGTAAACTAAGTTTTAGGTATATTGTGGGAAAGTATAATTGCACTGCACTGAACATACAAACAAGTATGGTTTTAATTCCAAGGATTTTCTGTGATGCCCATTCCTTCTGTTTCTCCATTCTAGCGAGTTCTTTACTATGCTTGGAATAAGCAGCAACGTCCAAGTTTAAATGTGGGTTAAGAAGAGTTGGAATGCACTCCTGAGTACTTTTTCCTGTTTAGAAATGCAATAATTGAGTGTAAATGTGTCCCAACACCTCCCCCCCCCCATCCCCTCCCCCTCCCCCACTGCTATTCTACTCAGATTAGCAGTTTACAGAGTCATATCTGAGGATGGCATCTCCTGCAGTTCTATGGTAATCCAATATTGCAATTCAGAATCACTTTAGTATGACATCAAAGAATTAATTTATTATTTTCTCTGTGCATCCTCAGAAATCTGTGGCTCCTTGGAGTACTTTCAGCCATTCACTATACTCTGGTTTACTCATGAAGTTTAATTTTTACTTTTTAATACCTATGCCATTTAAAAGGACCTTAAACAGATTGTATTGTCAGCAATCTGCACTCAGTGTCATTTAATTTCTTTCCTAACTGTGTGAATTCTGAACAGTTTTTTAAGTGAAATTAAGTTATGGATTTAAGTTCTCTTTGTGAAGGGTAATTCTTTCCATTCGTTTTGATTATAGTACTGAATATTGATTTAGATTCATTTTAATAGTGAATTAATCTTTTATTCCACTGTAACAAGATTATCACCCCAGCTCTAGTTCAAAGTCCCTCTCACTAAAGCCATTAATCTTTGGATTAGATGATTTTTCTGAAAATAAGATAGGCTGTGTAGTTTAGTACAAGGTCATGCTTAAGGCAAAAATTACAGGAGCTTTTAAGACATTGTAATCCTCACAAAATCATTTTAGAAAGAAGTAAATTGCAGTGCTTTTATCTTAATTATGTAGTTGTATTTCATTATGAATAGTTGCAGTAATAGTTCTGCAATTTTTAAGTTATGGGGTCTTTTTCAGTTGGAAAGTTCAAGAAGGAACACTAATATAAAATTAGAGAAATTAAATCCAGATAACAGAATCATCACCATATCTCATAATATTTTACTATCAATAAATCTAATTTTCTTCATCTATTCAGTGCCTAACTTTCTTTTTTTTCCCAAAACATCTAATTCTGTGTTGTGTACATATTGGCTTTATTTTCACTTTTACAGGGATTTAAATATCTATATCTGCTGAATTAAACCAAATATTTTTTTTGTTTCTGAAAAGCCTTATTAATTAAGCATCTACATATTTTTGTAGTATACATGTTCATTTTGTTGATACAGAATCAGTCCCTAATCTTCCATCCTATTTAAAATATCATTCAGTTGTAATGATCATTGTTAATAGTTAGCATAATGTATTTTTGAACAGTTCTTTTTGACTTCTATAAGGTATTTTTTCCTGTACTGACAGATTCATTTTCTTCTAATGGGGAGTATCTGATTCAGACTTACAAAATAGATATGCAGTCCAGTATTCATGAAATAAATTATGGCTTCATGTACCTTTTCAGATCCAGTCTCATGTTCTAGCAATGTTACTGCTGAATTTTGTAACATGACAAGATAAATTTACTTCATTTCAAACTGAGATTGTTAAAGACAGTGTTGCTATGTTGTTCTCATTCTGGCCCTGACCAAGATAATTTTTGCAGTAGTTGGGATGCAGCATGGCTAGGACATGGAGGTTATTCTATACCACCTTATGTCACTGCTGGGGGCACAGGAAGGGATTTTCTCCTGGGAAGAAAGGGTTCCTTCTGGTCGAGAAAATGTGATGGAGGGACCTGTCTGGTATTGGTAATTTTCTCTTACCCTCTGTAATTATTGTTAGTGTTCATTTTCTTATCTCACTGCTATTTCCAGTAAATTGTTCTTATCTCAACCCATGATCTTTATCTTATGTGCATCCAATTCTCCTCTTCATTCTGCTGCAGCAGGGATGGGAAAGGGAAAACAGGGGAAGGAGACAGAGCACCAATGTGGTTTGGAGAGTCTGGGTGTGGACACTGAATTAGGAATTAGCATATCTAAACCACAACATATGTTTATAACAAGGCTTGGAGGAGTTGCTTTACCTGATGGGATGTTTGTCCCATGATGCACAGGTCCACACATCTGTATGGTCAACATAAAGGCTGCCCTCCACCCTAATAATGAGTCTGATTGTTATCCAGTCAGATGACTATATTCTGCAATTTGATGAATACTACTAATGATGAAATAAATTACATATTCTTTTCCATGTTTTTAACTATTATTAATATTTACACTGATCAAAAATAATTTGTCTTACTGGATTCTCTCATAAGTGATGCTTGGAAAGATCGTAAGCCACATCAGCTGTTGCCTCACGGTGCATGATGTTGTGCAAAGCGTTTTTTTGCTGAGATAAAGCAACACCTACTTCATAAAAAAGGTAGAATTTGTAGTTGAAAACTATCAACAGACTAAGTATTTCATTGTAAAAATGTTAAAAAGATTAAATTGAGCATGCTCAATAGCATAATGCTAGAAATTTCTAACACAGGCAACACTTTATTAAATTGAACAAAATGATTTATCATGTAATTTATGTCTCTTTCTAAGGCAATAAAATAAAAAATAGTTATGTTAGAAATATGTCTTAAGAACTGAAAATGCATTATCTGAAGTACATTCAGAGCCCAATTTTGTAATCTCACTATCAGAAGGCAACAAATTGTTAAAGTAGTATGCTTTGCTCTTAAATGGACTTTAACAATGACCTCAGACTTTGTTTTTCCTTAATTTAATAAGAGACATGCCCAGACTGAAAGTGTGAGTCTATTGAGGACGATCAAATTTCAGCAAGGCTCTAATTTCCTCTCAAGTGACTGAGTACGACTGAGTTGTTTTTTTTCTTTTAACATTTCAAGTAGTATAAAAATTCTGTTTGAAAATGTACTACACACTTATAATGTACAAAATTCCTGGTCTGTAAAATCAACAGAGGAGAGAAGAATGACACTGCAGAAGATATAGGAAGAGGGTTTTTCACTTCTTTCTCTTTCTAATCAGCATCACCTTAAAAATGCAAATCCACATATAAGACTCATGGAGTTAATATAGTGCAAGAGGTTTTTTAGGTCTTTTTCACCACATTGTGACTAGTTCTTTGTAATTATGAACCTTGGACTCCTTAAAACTATCTTTCCTGTATGACAACTGCAGATATACTGTATATTTCAAATGAAGAATTTAAAACATAACCTTGTTTTTCAGGGACTTGTCAAATTCTAACATTTAACTGAATTTTCCTGAATGCTAAGATATAAAGGACTGACCCCTCAGGATGGAACATGTCGAATTTGAAGTAGCATAAAAGATGATAATATAAATGGATTTCAATGTAGTATAATTATATGTTGAAGCAGAACCTTGGAACTCTGTTATTGCACACTGACACAGGGAGAATTGTAAAAGCCAAAGTCAGGAAGCTGATTTCCAGAGAAAATAATAGTTGCAGATTAATACAAAATATATATTTTAATTACAAACTATCATAGTCTAACCATCAAACACCCCTCTTCTTTCCTTTCTCCTCCACGCCATACTCTTCCCCTCTCCTCCCTCCCCCCGACCCCACTGGTTTTTGTTGGTTGATTGGTTGGTTTTGGGTTGTGGGTTTGTGTTTGTTTGTTTTGGGGGTTTTTTGGTGGGGGGGCAGTTCATTTGTTTCCCTGTACTTCAAATGGAATTTTAGGGCTAAAATCCTGGCATTCTCAGATTGGAAGGGCCTACAAAACTTATGTTCAATATCTCACCATTTTTCGTGCTCGGTAATTAATAATGGCTGTGGGCATTTTTCACCCTCTGAGATTTACCAACTGCTGTAGCATTTGTAAAATTATTTCTTCACTTGCTTTTGGTAGAATAGCCAAATACGAAAGCAGCTTGAAGTATTTTTGAAAAAGGTTCACTTCTAGGCTTCTAATCTCCAGCACATAAGCAGCTTTATCACTAATTTCACCATTCAGTTAATTTTGAAATCCTAAAAACAAAAGTCATTAGTAAATCTTTTGTCATGGATATAAAAAAAGAGATTCCTTTTTAGTATTTTTATGTCATCATACTAGGCCTAGAAAATTAGCCTAATTTATTATTTAAAACACTGGTGGGATTCCTAATTGCATCTATCATTAGACATGACACATTTAGAATCAAGAACCATATCCAGTGAGAATTTTCCAGTTTGAATTTTAAAATAAAAATATTTTTCAAGAGATCCCTAGCTATCGCTTGTTACTATGGAAACAGCCCTATTTGTCTGAGAGCTCTGCCCGATTGCCAATGGGAGCATGAGCAGCATCAACTAAACATATGAATACATCAAAGACAAATTCATATGCTCAATCTGATCAGCTCAATTAATGTAAGAACAGAAGCTGAAGGGGGTAAAAGAGGGCAGTCATTCAGGATAGATGAAACCTGTTTTAGCAGAATATATACACTGGCCTTTTGGGGGAGGATTTTAGCACACTGTCAAAAACATTACCAGAAAGGAAAGTACTAGGCCTCCTACACCTAGCAGATATGAAGCTGTCAGACAAAGAATAGCACTATTCATTAAATGACACTTATTTTCTCCCACTTTACAAGAATGTAGTGAACAAAACAAGCAGGGAAGCAGCTGAGAAAGACATTTTTTCTTTTCCTGGTGATGACAGACATGCAGCAATTATGTTGATAACTAAGGAATACTAAACAAGAAGGCAGGCTCTGTTCTGTTTATCACCTAAAATTTTGTTACTAAATTTGCATGTAGCTCTTGTTTTGTTTTATTATTTATGTCTAGGACAAATTAGATGCTTTTGTTTTTAACAGGGTGCTTTCAGTTTGGTGAAGAGTGCTGCTAAACTATACACATTCTCCCATTCTCCTTGTTAAATGGCCGTATCAAGTTGAAGTGCTTTTGTAGTGAGAGAGTTTCAAAGCACAACAAAGCTGCTGTTTCCAGCAGAGAGGAAAAGAGCATTAGTGTAATGTGTACTATTGTGTACTATTTCTGCCATACACGACAGTTAAGGAAAATTTCTGCTAATTCTCATCTTGACTTGCAGAAAGTAAGGCGGCTTTGTTACTTATTTTTAGTGTTGCTATTTACACATTCCTGTATCGTTTTTAGGTGTGATATAAGTTAGTTTTATAGCAGATCAAAGTAAGCAGGAAGTCCCACAAGGCTACTGGCTTATATGAATCTCATACTTACACTATGAAGATTTGATTTAAGGTCTATTATCAATAGTCTGCTACTTTTATCTGCATGATCATGGCCTGATTGATACTGACTTTGTAGCCATGTACTCCATAATACGCTGTCAGGCAATGCTGACAGCTGCAGTGGAAGAACAATAAATGTGGGGCAGCAGTAATTTAAAGGTCTAGCCAGTCTGTGTGAAAACTGATAGCTACAATATTGACTCCTATGTTACCACATATACCGATCCCTTTGAGAATTTCTTGGTGAATGAATTAAAATGGTCTCTGGATACATAGATAGAGGGTGGGGGAAGGTCTTTAAAAAAACCTGCAGATTGCTAACACCTTGTGCTAAAGTCAAGAACTTACTTCAGAAAAAAAAATTGTGTCTGAAAAGTGCACAAAAATTTCTGTGAGTATTTATAAACTGGTAACGTGAGTACTTAATATGGCAAGATTTAATGCGATAGTTTAAAGTTGGTAGGACCTTTTTTTCTACTACTTCAACTAAGTTTTTGAGCAATATTTTAATTTTCATTTATTTTTGCATGTGTTAGTTATAATGCAGCAAGAAATCTGCATTTTCCAATGTAATTATAGTTAAAACTCCCTAATCTTAAAACTATTACTCTAACTCAATTCATTACTTGAATCTGTCCTTGATTTTAGCTGTATTATGTATTATTTCAGTATTATTTTCTGTGTCATGTATTATTTTAGTATTGTGTGACATACTGAATGCAGTTCTTTATTCTTTCAGGTTGTGAACATATGTATGTGTATGGCCACTATTAAAGTAAAGAAACTAATAAAATTGAAATACATCAACCAGTATCTTAGTTCCTAATAGAATATTATGATCCTGTATCTTTGACTTATAGCTTTTTTGTGGTGCCAAAAACTTTGAGAGACTGTAGGCTAAACAACAATATATAGCTTATAAAGACACTAGAAAAACATGTTTTCTTGCATTCTCGACCCTATTACCTAATAAATAATATTCAGATGTCAAAACCAAAATAGAAATGCAAGTACTTGCATTTTTTGATTGTTTTATTGTTTAAGATTCCATCAAGTTCAAACCCTTATTTTGTGAAAGATAAAAGCAAGTTCCTTGCCTCAAGAGACAAGATAGTCCCTGTTATAAATAGGTATTAAAAGAAACAGATATGCTCCTTTAGAGACATCTTCAGTTACTTTAGCGTATTTTAGTTCTAGCTGGAGTCAGAAAACCAATGCTTTGAATAACTATTGAAATCATGACTTTATAATGTCATAATGAAAATGCTAGTACATCTTACCTTTTTGGAAAGAAAGAAGAAATATATAAATACTTTATAACATTTTAAATTGTAGGGTGTACGGTATTGAGGTATGCAGTATTTACATAGTCCTGGTGATGTATGAAGGTATGAAAGAAAGACCCAAACAGGTCTAGCCTGATACCCTGGACAATATGCCAGGAATCAGCCTGAAGCAAATTTTACTTTTCCAATTATAACCCTCTAAAAAGTAGGGATGTATAGTGGCTGACAGACCCTGAATGACACTTGTGTGACACAGTAGTCCCACTAGGCACTCATAATGAGATCTTTTGTGGTCTTTCAGTTATCTAAAAAATGCACTGTAGTTTATGAGAAAAACTATTTCAAAATTAGTCACCAAAAAGTAAGTTGTGTTCTGATAATGGAAATAAAAAGGAATATAACAATAATGTTCTTAGTTTTGAATTCATTATGTTGATGTCTCTTAGATTTTTGTTTAAAGACACCCTATTGATAAAGGGTTCATTCAAAGATATCCATCTGACATAACTCATCAAAGTAATGAATTTACTTTTTGGAACGTGAGCTTTGCTTCTTTCTTGAATAGGTTATGGTCAGTATAGGTATTTATGGAGTTTATTAGACACTGTACCATATGGCTAGCTTACCAAGAGACATGAAAATATCTTTTCCATAAGTTCTCATAAAGTTATTTGTCTTGTTAGAATTTCTGAATATTTCAGATTTGTTCTGGTTTGCAATGAAATGCATGTAAGTTGAACAGTGAGCTGAGATATTTGTTACACAGTAGTAGTAGCACTATTAATCTATAATGCTGTTGTATTCTTAAAATACAAAAGCTTCTGTCATACATTAATTATTCTAGAAGAATAATTTAGACTGTGATAATCTGCATTTGGATAGGAGCAAAACCGAATTTTCTAATTTTTCTGTTTAGACAGGTTTTTTTTTATACTGTTCCCTATAATACAGAGAAGCTTGGAATATTTTCAGAAGATCACAGTTGATAGCAGAAGGCAATTTTTTGGATTTCTGTATCATGCACAAGAAATAAAGTTGGTTTTGTAAGATGATCCAAGTTACTAGTAGGCCAAGAAAATATTTTGTTGCCTATAAGATGTAATGACAAAAACTTAATTGCACACTGGAGGTCACCGTTGCTACTCCAATTTTTTAACTATTTTTCTTGCAACAACAACAAAAAAGCAAGCAGCCTGTTTAAATATGCATGCTGAGCTTTCAAAAATACTTCAAGCAATAAAAGCAATAAACCACGTACACATTTGTTATCATGTTAGCTCTTTAATTGTTTAAGCACATATATAGATCTTCAGAAAAACTTTTTGGGGTATGTGTTTGTCTAAAGTCCCACAAGGATTCTATCATCTGCATTGCAACCTCTGCTAGAGGCAATAGTTTTTAACACTCTCCAGGAGGGTTAGTTTAGGATTTGCTGACAAGCTGGTTCTAGCTCAGCTACCTAAATTGTGATTACTTTGCTAGATTACCTTGAGGACCCATTCACAGCTGTACAGAAGTATTAAATTACCATCAGAATAACTGTTATGCCCTTAGATAGGTACAATTAAATGTTCTATTCACTTAATGAGCAACAGAGCAAGTTTTACTGTTGATTAGCACAGGAACAGAGCTGAAAGGCCTTACGAAAATCTGTCTACTTTAGCCATTGGAGTCTCAAAGGAGAAGTTTAAAAGAAAGATGGTGTCCTTATATTTTCAGTGTTTTCCATGTCACAAATCCTTCTGATAGATCAGAATGCAATTGGCATGTTCTTCAGTTTATAACAAGACAAGGTCTTAAGCTGAGAACCCACATTCTGCAGGAGTTGAACAAAAAAGAAAAAAACAAACCACAAAATATTATCTCTTTTTCAGTCATATGAGTGACAGATTTAGTACTCACAGAAAAATCTAAAATCACTGAAAGTGCATCTTAGTTGTTTCTAACAAATCTAAGACATATATTTTCTACTAAAACATTGTGTAGTATGTTCCATTAGAGGAGCAACACTTAACAAATCCCAATTCACACAGACCTGTAAAACTTTGTGAAATTCTTCAGTACTATGTGGCAAGCGTTTTCAGTTTGGAAAGACAGATCCCCAGATTGGGGGTAGGACATAGTCAGATTCCTCCACAATCTGACTTTTCAACCTTTAGGTAAAAGTAAATATATAGGGCAAAATGGGAAACGTGTCTGACCATACAACAAAGCAGTTGATTTACTGAACCAGAACTTGTTTACCTGGTACCAGTATCTTGTCTCTAAAGTCATTCCAGTGACTTCAGAGAAAGGTGTGATAGATTTTCTAATGAGCTAACTGTGATTTAACCATTGTGATGTTCAAGATTGCAATGTAGGTTTTAAAGTTTACTGGGCCTGAGCTTGTTCAGGAAAGCCATCTGCGACTCTTCAAGTTTTTTTTTTCATACCTAAAATTAATCTTTCAGGGGAAAGTGTCTGTCATAAGAAAAGATATTTTGCAAATGTATGACTAATTAATATTGGAAAATACACTTTACGGGAAAATCGTGTGATTTTTAAACAGAATCATCTAAGTTTTGGCTTCTTTCTTAGGAAGTAGGGACACTAAGTTGCCTTGCATTCCCCAAATATCAGGATGCATTTAAAGAGTTAGGTGCTCTTTCCTACCCTAGCAATTTAGTAGCTCCCACAATACCTATAGTACAACAGCTCCTATGAGTGATGTGTAGCAGCACTGCTTACCAGTTTTTTTAAGTCTCAGAGAGAACAGATTATAATCTCTACAGAGTTTTCCTGGGTTTCTGGGAGGGCTAGCCAGAGACAAAATATTCACTGTTCCTTCCTCACATCAAACCCCATAAAAGGTCTTTTCTCTTACTTTCAGAAACAGAAAAAAACCTAGCATTCTATCAATACCAACAGTTAGTATTCTCTGAACTGCAATCCAAATTTGAAAAACCACCGGTCTGCAAAGAAATTCTAGTTCAAACAAAGCATGTCTTATAAACTGCTCTATCATAAAGGCACTCATTTGTCTTTCCTAGCATATGTTAGCTCAGGATCCTGTGGACTTTCCAGCTGGAGATATTTAGTCACTCAATACTTGTCATCCAGACTTTTCATGCTGCTCCACATGATCCTTCCACTTTGCAATAGAGTCTGTGTGAAGGGATGTCTCTAGGAGATGACTGTCCCAAAGTATTGATTTGCTCTTTATTTGCAACAGTTCAAGCCATTACTTCAAACCATTTGCCTAAGAATCTACATAGGACTGCAGAAGTTAAATTTTCCCGTATATTGGGCAATTACAGCAGTAATGTCACCCTGATACCCATTTAGCTCTGCTATGTACTTCATACTGGATTTTTTACATCACTTGCCAAAATGCAATTTCTGGTATATCATCCTATTTCAATTTCTGAAACAATTATTTAGAAGTTTGAATTGTGTTTTCTTTCCCAGTTCTTTTCTTTAGCAAATTAAGCTAGTGTTTTACTACTTGATTAATGTTACTGGGTAACAGTGCTAAACTCCAAAAATCTAGCTTATGTATTAAGAGTCATAGAATCACAGGATTATTCACACTGGAAAAGACCTATAAGGTTATTGTGTTCAACCCTTAAACCAGCATTGTCAAGTCCACCACTAATCTGTGTCCCTACACATCTTCTAGGTATCACCAGGAATGGTCACTCAACCACTTTCCTGAGTAGGAAATCTGAATCCTTCCTGAGAAATGATCTTCAAGTCTCATGCACAAACCTGGAATCCTGGATCCACCAGTATCCAGGAGGAAGAAACATCACTGCAGGGCAAAATGACAAGGACAGAATAGTCTGAAGTAATTCAGGAAAAAATGTGCTGGGCCCCAGTCAACACAGTTAGCCAGGAGCTAGAAGTAGAAGAAACCTGGAGTTGTAGCAGGGACCTCAAGCATACAACAAAATTACTTCCTTTAAGATTTGTAATCCATAGCCTTTAACCGCCCATATGCAAGCACTATAAGGAAAATATCTCTCTCTCTCTTTTTTTTTTTCCCCCCTCTATTCTGCTAAGTCACCATAATTCAGTAAGTCTTCAGTAAAACATGTTTTTTTTGGACAAGGATAAAACTGGTCATGATTGGTAGCTGATGTGCTGCTGTAAGCATGACTGCACTAACAACGTAGATTTTTTTATGACTTTTTTCTTTTGGAATGGGAGAGTAAAGTCACAATTCTGAAAAAGACCTGTAAATTTTGTGTAATATCATCATCATCAGTTAGTAAAAGAGGCCTTCCCAGTCCATAATTTCTTTAAAATAGCGTAATTATTGAGATCATTGAGTCATATCCATAATCAAAGTGAAATATGTGAAAAAGTTAAATGATATACCGTCAGTCTATATTCTCAGAAGAGACAGCAGATATATACAACCAATAAAAATTAGGCAAGTGGAAGAATCACTAATGTAACCATAGTATTTGAAAACAAATGAGTTTAGTTGTTGTCAATTTCCAGAAAAAGCATACAGAACCTACATAACCCGTGACAATATGATCTCTCATCCAGCAAAACCTTCTGAGATTCTTATCATATCTTTATAAATAGGAATTATTGCATCACAGAAAAAATAATCAAAATCTTGTAATTAAGTCAGTAGCAGTTTTTTACTTTTATGATAATGAGGACAAATTAAAACTTTAGGGGTGTTTTATGTATTTTTTATGTTACTTGCCATTTTTATGCTGCATATCACATTAAAAACCCATGGATGACATCAAATCCATTTTTACTTGTTCTTAATTCTCCCTCCATGAAAAACCCATTGCAAATATTTGCATTAGTTTCAGTCTCTATAATCCACAAATTAAATTAAATTTTCCTTGGTGAGCAATTGTCATAATTGGAAGCAAAATGTTGATATGAGTAGGCAATAACTGTGTTACAACAGAATGACTCTAGTCAATAAATTTAAGATGTGAGAAACTTCAGTAATAAATTACAGATGTTGAAATAAACTCAAGTTTTGATAAACGAAGAAGCTTATGAAGAAAAGATAACAGAAATGTTTAATAATGGTGGAAGTGGATTTAATTATTACCCAGTCTTTTGGTGACCTATATGGTTATTTTTGCAAAAGAGTGTGTCATTACTGTAGACACATAAAAATGCATAGAAATGAAATATGAGCAGAGAATTCATTGTCATTTTGTACTGGGTTTGCCAGCTAATTGCATCAAAGGTGTTATACTGTTAGTTTTATTCAATATGTGAATAAACCAGTTGTACAGGTAACTTTTGGGTTAATTTGGCTCTCACTTTCATAGAACATGTATTGTCAGTACTTGAGGATTTCATTTATTTTTCACATTATTTTACTCCTTATCTGTAACATATGACTGCAGAACTGAAATAAGTAAAGAAAGGTTAAGCCATTGTGATTTAGTTCTTCATAGTAACAGTTTTTTTCTCTGAGTGATTCTAGTGTTAGACAAAACCAGTATTTAAGTGAGCATTTCTTTCTCAGTGATGTTATTTCTAAATATATTTATTATCTGATGCTTATCTTTGGAAATTTACCTAATTTCTGCCAACGTGTTCCTAAGTCTGTTATGAAATCTTTATTTCCTAATAAATACGGGGTTTTGTCTGGAAGGTAAAGGGAGTCAAGTTGTTTGATTAAGACCATGGCTTTGAAACCCAAAACAAAGCATTTTAGTACTGTATCAGTCTATGAAACTAGTAAGTGTGCTTCTTCACTCTTTTACAAATGGAAATATGTGTTCAGTGGAATCCCTCAATCAATGTTCTTGGGACTTTTTGTTTAAAAAGTTCTGCAAATTTGTGGAGCAAGATGTATGTACCAATAAATGTAGATACTATTTGTTACAGGTAGAAGTAAATGTAACTACACATATTAATTATAACAATATGGTATCACAGAATAGAACTTTATACTTGGAGGAATGGGTTTTCTGATGATCTGTAGCACCTGTGGGAAGACATTTTGCAATCTCAGACTAACCGCAAGGAAGCTTTTTTCCGCTTATTTGAGCATTTCTTTAGGTCAGGGGACAAGTGTCTGGCTTTAGTCAGTCTTTTAGGTAAGCAGTGCCATTTTTTTAATATTTTAGCAGACTTTGAACATCACTTAACCTCTAGGGAAGATGCTCAGATTTAAGAATACACCAGCTAAGAACCCTTATGATAAGAATGTACATCTTGTTAAGGAAAAATGCATTATACTAGCCAGTTTTTAGGATGAAAATTTATCCAATTACTGCCTATAGAGCAACCAGGAAGGGGATGTAATGAGGCTAGGACATCACTCATTCATCCATTTTTGGATAACCCTGGTCTGACCTCATGGCTGACCCTGCTTTAAGCAGGAGGTTGAGCTAAAGACCTCTTACAGTCCCTTCCAAGCTGAATTTTCCTACCATCTTATGGTTGCCCACCAGGATTGGAAGAAATTTCTTAGCAACAAGAAACTGAAGGTATCGGTAATGGATGAAACTTAGTGTTAGGGAAAAATTCAAGAGTTCTAATCTGTGAATTGAATTGACCAATATTATGTATGTCTTCCTTAAAGGAAACTGTACATTCATTGGGAATCTTTTGTAAAGCTTTTTCTCTGCATGTCTGTCATGCTCTTCATTCCCCTTCGTGTTGATCACTTTCTCTTTATTTCTAATCTGATTTCATCTATTTTCTAATCTGATTTCATCTATTGACTGGTTGGTGCATACTGGTATAGATATTGGTGGTGAAGGATGGGTAGCACTGCAGGACATCAATATACTGCTGGTCCTACCTTCTGTGATATTTCTTCCAAATCACTCAATGAGTGCATGTAGAAATGAGAAGGAACAGAAAGTTCTGAGACTTACATTGTCTGGTAATAGAGGAGGACGCTGAGAAATTACTCCATTTTAGTAAGTTAACTGGGACTTTGTGCATCTCTCTTAAGTATAGTCAATTATGACTATAACACCAATTCTATGGAAACATTCCAAGATTAATATGAATGTCAAACCCTCTCCACAGGCAAGAGCAAATTTCATGGCAGTGCCACTGGCATGTCTCATTTGCACTGAACCTCTAACATTATTCATTAGATCTTAGATTTCTTTTGGCTTTTCAATGAGCTTTTCAAGAGTTTGTCTGCAAAAGAGAAGGTTAATAGTAAGTCACAGTTAACTTGAATTAGTATATTCTCAGTACATTTTTTAGAAACGTTCATTTTGGCATTCCTTCACTTTGAAAGATAAAGGAAAGCTTCTCTCCCCAAAGTAATACATTCACTATTCTGTTCAGTACTGACAATTGCTACTTATTAGCCAGATGTGAAGCAAAAAGACACTAGTGAGAGTGACAAATATTGGACTGAAACCCTCTTGTTGCACAACACTATGTGAAGAAGGAACATATGGAACTGTTAAAATGTTAGACAATAGGAAAACAATTTTGTAAGAATACTCAATTTCAATTTCCTTAATACAGTTTTACTGTTCTACTTAAAACCTGATGACAGTTTCACGTAATGGTGAATGTTTGGCTGTAAGCTGAAACTTGTCATGATTGATGAAAAAAAAAATTAAAATTAGGAATAACTCTTTGATGTAGACCTTCCCAGATGCAGTGGAGGCTGATAAAAAGCAATCTTGCTCTATAATGAAATTTCAGTAGAACCTTTGAGAAAAATCTTGGTTTGACATTCTTTTTGTGCACAAATTTGCTGTTTAACAAGGAAGTGAATGTATTAGAAAGAGAAATTTCTGGTCAAGCCTGAATCACTAATTGATTTTCTTGTCATGAAGGATAATCTTTGGTCATTATTTTAATGTGAAAATAATCTCTTTAAAATATTGGCTGGACTGGATTGTTCTGAATCTTGATCCCAACAATCAGCATTTTATCTAGATTCAGCTGTCTGCTTGCTTTGAGTCAGAAGTTAGTTTAAGTTGTAAGGTACCAAGCAAGGAACTAAGAATGCAGATGCATAAACTTCTTGAGAAGTACTATTTGTTTGCAAAATCAGGCAGCTCACTAGCATGAGCTAAAAGTATATGTGATTTGATCAATGACTTAATATTAAGAATTTGAATATGTAGAATGCATGCTTTCATTTATAAATAACAAATAGTGGAAATTTTTGAACTGTATAGAAGATGTTGGAAATCCTTCTGGTTTTTTGTTTGAATTTTTGTTTGTTTTTCAAAACCTTCATAGAAATAGTTTAGACAAATGTATCTGTTGCCTCAGCCTGATCTTGATGCAGCAATTTTACCTTGGTTACCTCGGTGTGAGATCAGTTATTTCCCAGGCTTATAAGTCCTAGCCGTGCAAAGGCATGCAATAAGTTCTTGAATAACCAGACCAATTTTTGTTCTTGCTTTTCCTATACAATTGTTCTATCTTCATACTCCTTGAAGAATCGTCATGTTTTCAACCAGTCTTTTCACTTTAATTGAAGAAACTTTGAAAGTTTTACTAGTGAACCAGTAGTGTAATTTTATTAGAACTATCTAGGGGGAAATTAGAATAATTGTATCAACTTGCAAATAATTTTGTGATAGAAATTTAAAATTGGACAAATATTTTGGTTTGGATTGCGAAATGGTTAACATTTTTCATAAAATCTCAGATTATGTTCTGAAATTTGAAACATTCCTATTGTAGGTTTCATACTTATCCAGGTTTCCGCTAAGACTTGTGATGTTGCCTCTTTACTACAGATTTAAGTATGTCAGGTCCAGAAATAATAATAATAATTTTCTACCAACAATGTTACCAATTAATCTCATTTTAAGAATAATTCACACCTTCTGTCATTAGCCAGTAAAATAATTAATAGTGTCCTAATGCCTTACAGAGTAGTTTTTCAGGTAATTTAATTGTTTGTCAAGTTTTATATTTTTAGACTATACTAATCAAGTCAGAAATATCAGAGGAATGGGTGTCTGCAAACTGGCATTATGCACCTGTCTGCACAGTGGAGAAACATTTTTAAATGGATGAGACTGTCTTGAATCATAATAAAAAGTCCAAATACCCTCTACTGAAGTCAGCAGCTTTAAATAAGTAATTTTAGCATGAGGGGAAACATGCCATGAACTTGAATTTCGTAAAAACATAGCACTTGTCTATCTTACATAGTACCCATGAAATGTGTAATATTCTGTGGGCAAAAGAACTGTATACATGCCAGCAGTTTTGTCTGTCAATGTCTTAAATCTTTCTGTGATGACACTTCCACAAACCCTTCTACACAGTTATAGATTCATTTATTTCAAATGTTCACCCATAGTGTAAAATGTTAGAACATAAAGGCAATATCTTTTGCATCAAGGAGAAGGAGTCACATGAAAATTTAATTATGTGGACTCTCTCTGCTTCAATTTTCCTTGCAAATAGGAGGGCCCTATGATATATGTTGCAAGTGCATGTTTTCCCTTTCATTATGTACCTGGTAAGCAGTTCTTTGGTTTTGTAGTGTGTATTTAATAGCAATATTAACAACTACATTAGTATATTTAATACAGTCTAGATGATTGACATCTCAAGAGCATGGTCTTGTGTGAGCCCTGAAGTTCTGATGTGCTTTTACATGTTACATGCAGATTTATTTCTAAGGAAGAGAAGGTCCTGTGAGAAGGAGTTGTGAGCTGTCTTGTTTATTCCTAGTTTGGTCATTATTTTTTATTCCAGTGTTTCTACAACTGAAATGGTGCAGAGTTCAAACATTTTGAAGCAGTCAGAGTATGTTTTCTTTTAGCTTTGATGGATGCCTACTTTTGTTTCTTATCCCATACCAAGTCTCTGTAGAACTGGTGGTTGAATACGATGCATCCTTTACTTCATGGAAGATATGAAAATGTGTTACTTGTCAGGAAACAATATTGTCTATACAAAGATGGACATATAGCAAAAATTCATAGAAGACAGCTGAAAGCTAAAAGATGTTGTTTCCAAGGCATAAGTTTCTTAATTACATCACTGTAAACAAAAGATCAAAGAAAATATGATTTAAGTATGTTACTGAGTCATCCAAATAAGCATGGACCTCTATTGGCAGTTTTTCTGAGGCAGCAGATTGCATTTGATATTTAAGGGAAAGTATTTAAAAATAATGCCCATAATAACAATTTAAAGTATTAAAATAATCTTTGTAGATTCCTTGAGTTTGATGAAGCTTAAGCGTTGACATAATGATGTTTTACTGAGCCTGTTCTTAATATTTGCAAGGACCTTGCTTCAGCATGTAGGTGTGGTGAGTCATCCATTCAGCACGAAGCTCCCATTCATTCGTTATCACTTTGTAGCCTCCCTGGTTTTGCATAACCTGTGCAGCATTCTTTTGTCAATCAACCTCAGTTTTATAAACTCTTCAGCTTTCCTTTACTTGAGTGAATAGTGCCATTCATTCACATCATACTTTTCTGTGGATACTGTTGTAAAGCAAAAATCAAGCAGTTGGCTTCGCAAGCGCTAGAACTGTAAAACAAAGAATTTGGTACACATGCAAACCAAGTAAATGGAGAAGAAAAAGAGACAGGACAATGCATTTTTCAGTTGGGAGCATGCAGTGGAGAAGTCAAAGCAAGTGTAATCATGCTAATATGCTAACTTTTGTATCATGCTTCTCTAGAAGGGAAAACAATTTTGACATTTTGTCTTTCAGATATTCTGAAATTATGAAAATATTGCCCTACATGTTTACATGTGTTTTTATGTGTTTGGAGTTTTTTTCTTTCTTCAGAAAGAGGACAAGAGTTAAGGTTTATCTCCAATAATTTTTTTAATTCTTAGATAGCGTTATCGTTGCTACAGCTGTTCTCACACATATGCCATGCTCAGCATAGCTCAGGTAAAGTCAGTCTGGAAGTCCTATAGGGGAAGGCAGGATGAGATCCTCAGGCAAAGGTATTAAGATTGAGAGAGGACCTTGGCTTCTAGGAAAGGATTGCGGGAATAGAGGAGCTAATCACCACCCACTAGAGAAGAGCAAGCAAAGAACTGCTGCATGCTGTTCTTTGTGGCCTGGAAAGGGAAGGAGAGCGTAAAATGGGCTGATTCCCCCTTCCTGCCAAACACAGAAGAATGCTGATGATTCCACTCGGTCCTTTGGTTAAAGTTTTAATATTGTCCATAAAATTTACCTGATTTACAAGCAAAAATCTCTGTACTATCTGCTGTGGCAGTACAGGATATTATCTCCTATGGGAAGATATTTGTGATTCATGAATGCCTTTTCTGATGGCACCTTAATGATCAGCATAATCTTCTATCTTATCCTTTTAGTGCAAGTTATCAACTTACTGCTTATTGCAATATCTGATATGCCATAATTTAGTGTACTTCTCTCAGTGGTCTATAATTTTTAATCCTTGTGATTCTTTAGAACTAGCTAAAGCTGATCTCTGATTGTGATTAAGCAAAATTTAAAATGTTGGGAATGTATGTTGTTTACTTTCAAGGTGTTTATTATGCTGTCAGTTGTTGGGTCTACCTATACTTCATTGATACCTACTAATCTAAGAATTAATTTCTTCCATTTCCTCAGATCTCTAATTGTATAGTGTGGGATTTAAAAATTAACAGCCTGTTATGGTTCTCTTTTGCTTAGAGTTTCTAAGGAGAACTCCAAATGCAGATACAGAAAGATCAGTAGATAGTTACAAGGTGCATGACAAATTAAATATAACTAATAGAAATATTCATAATTCTACTTATGTTACATATCCACAGCTGGTGTTAGCAGTTAAGTACAGTACTTATCAGTAACTCCAACTCTTTTAGATTCTGTTTGTCCCAACATCATCTCCCGGTGCAAATGGATGGTAAAAAGAGTGTGGAAGAATCTCTGGTACACTAGATAAAATTTATAGACCGTGAGCAACATCTGTGCAATGGCCATAATGTGGCAATGTTTTCTGGCACTTCACTGTATCAGTGCGAATGTATGAGACATCTAACACCTAACATAAAGTGAGAAACTCACTTCTGAATAGTAATTGAAAATGATAAATTAAAAAAAAATCCTATATTGGTAGATTTTTTTAAATTGTAATTATCTTATGCTTGTTTACCTATTTCTGTGGATATTTAGAGTTGAAGGTTTAGTTCTCCTTGCAGTTGCTCTGCAGCTAAATCATAGTTTATGTAGTAAGGGCTATAAAGTAGACTGTTTCTAGGTAAATAGGTTACAATGACAGTTTGTTCAGTGATCTGAACTTCAGTTTTTTATTAAATGAAAAATAAGGAAAAATTTTCAGCATAAAAATA
>JAWMRC010000089.1:3026810-3052177 GCA_035584755.1 Thripadectes ignobilis | reverse complement strand
ATCTTGTATTTGTTTTATATTTTTCTGTGTAATGACTAAGCAGTAAACTTTGAAACATTGTTAAGCATGAGATCATATCATGAAAACAATAGATTTAATATTTTTGTTTAAAAATATTCATGTATGTTGTTGAACGAGACAGTCTTTTCAATCTTATAAATATTTAATAAAGAAAAATCCACTGCAAAGAGAAAAAACGTCTTTAGCCATAAGCAACCAGATGAGAAATGGATTTTTATTCTGTCAAATCCTTTTAGTCAGTGAAACAGCACTTTCATGCATACTGCACTCAAGTGATAATTAATATAGTCTAATTCTGAACATGTTGCCCGATTTCATGTACTGTCATCAATACCCGATGTTAAAATCAAACCTTAACATGGACTTAACGCCCTGGAACAGGCCATCATATGATAATACTCTTTTTTCCTTTCAGTATTTGTCTTCAACCAAGAAAAGTATTACAAGATGAGGAGGGGGAAAAGGGAAATAATTACAAATGAAGAGTGACGGAGGCTGTGAATAGAACATATGTTAGGCTAGGCAGAGGCATCAGTGAATTATATCATTTCATGATGAAGTGGCAGTGGGGCTGAACGGGCCTATTTTAAACCTTGATGTATTTTATCTCTACTGTATTTGGTCTGTCATTTTTGGAGAAAGACTTTGTGTAATTGAGAGTCAGCTCCAATCTGCATGACTTGAGCATGAAGTGTAAGCCAGATGAACAGTCTTATGGAAAAAAGGGAAGCATGTAATAAGGTATAAATGAGAAATAACTTTTATACCTCAGATATTTAAATGTGTTTTAGGAAACACCATGTTTGATGGTATTATTTTTGTGGTACTATAAATAATATAAAGCATGTTTGAAAGTACTTTAAAATTTATTAATTTTACTTCATTGTTTTAATAAAGTGTACATATTTCTGTAGCATACAATTATAACAGAACCAATTTTTCCTTGCGTAATTTTTATGAATGTAATATATTTTTGTTCTTGAATGTGAGATTCACCTTCACAGGCTATAAGATTATAGTCTTATACTTTTTTATTAATTTTAAGGGGAATTTGTTTTGATGATGTCCTTATCTGCAATGCCATGAAGAGCTATATCTCTAGAAGAGCCCTCAAGGACTCTGTATTTCTGTATATTTAGCTTTTAGTATAGTTAAAAATATATATTTCAAGAAACATTAGTTTTTTACTTTTAATTTATTTTCCAGCAAGAAGTTGGCATATTGATGATGTATGATACATATTTTATCCTCAATAGGAAGAATTTGTGGTAGTTCTAATAAGACCTAAATAAATCTTTAAGGAGATCTTGTTTTCTGATATAAAAGAGCACGTGAATGCCATGTTGCATGCCCAACTCAAGCACCATATTAGAGACTCATTCATTTAATTCTATCAAACCTTTTGTTTGGATCTGGTTTTATTGGAAAGATTCACCTCTAGAGACAGAACAATTTTTTATTATCACAGCTAGGGATAAGAACAAGCGATAGCATCTCTAAAGCAAGGTACCTGTTCCATATAAAACATTTTCTTCTGAGGTCACTGTAGTTACAGAGAAGTGCAATGAAGTTGCACAAAAGTACAATCACTCTTGCTTCCTTTGTTAGCCAGCAATTTCAAGGTTAAAGTAAGTGTTATTAACAGCTATTCAGAAGAAACAGGTAAAAAAAGGTATAGTAGTCCAGTATATGAGTCAGTACTGGAGAGAACTCTTTATCTGTTAGCCAGATGTATACTGACCATTTTCTGCATGTGGGGCATCTTCATAACCAAATGAAATGTGGTAAGAGAACAGGCCTAACTGCATAGCTCTGATGGCAGATTTTGAGTCACAGAGGTTTTGATAAATTCTTCATCCTCAGAACCTGTGCATAAAAAAATGTATTGTTGCATAAATTCCCTTACATTCCCTTCTTCATAGGAAACAGAGCTTTGCTACAGTTGAACTAGTAGTCTTATTGTGGCAGGTTTTGTATATGTCACAGCTCTAACATGCTGGGAAAATATTTTACTTAAAAGTCTGTAATATCAGACCAAAATGACCGTGTGACCATTCCTTGCTTTTGCATTGTTTTGTTAGTTTCACCTCAGTTTCAGCTCTATATAACTAACTTCTCCTAACAGTTGGTAGACCCCATTTCCACTAATGTTTTTGAGTTGTTACACTCTGTTAGATGAGAATTTCTTGTGATTAAAACAATTATGACACAACATTTAACATCTTCGCCTTCAGTTATTGGGATAAACTTCATGATGATCTACCGTAAGTACAATAGGTAACTCTGTTCCAGCACACATCCAGGCTATAAAATTAAGTGGATTTTTTAATGATAAGAACATTGCTTAAAAACAGAACAGAAGGCTCAAAGTGGACAGTAGAAATGAAAACTAAGAAAGTCACAGAAGTCCTAGAGGCAAATAGAATTTGAAGCCTATTTTGGCCTCAGTTCACTCTGCCCCGAGTTCTATGGGTTTTTCAGTTTTCTTCAGACTGATGATCTTTTTGAAGCACTGCTCTTTACAGTCTCATTTTACTGTATCTTTAGGCATTGTTTATGACTTGAATACGTTTCTACTGACTTCAAACTGTATGTGTGTGACTACACACATATATACACATATATATATTTAAAGAAGGACATCTGTCATACAAGTTATCTGTTATTCAAAGACCAAATGTACTGCTTTTGAACTGCATCTCTTTATGTGATTCCACTGTGAAAATTCATTTGAATCTGATATTCATTTTGGAAATCAAAAAGAAAAATTAATTCTGGATGGGGAGAAAAGAGTAACATTAGCAGAGTATGCAAGATATGGAAATTGGGCAAATGAAGGATAAAACTTGGCATTAAAACAGCAATAAACTTTTGTGTCTTCAGAGCACAGACACTTTCAAACTTTCCTTTTTTTTTTTTTTTTTTTTGGTATGTACATACAGTATAAAAATTTGTTTGAGAAAATGCATAATGGCAGCTACATGCTGAATTTGAAAATTAGGTGTTTATTTTATCTGTCTCTGCATCGGTTTCTGATATTCCTTGTGAGTTTCACACCAAGAATGGCAGAAACTTGACAGTCGCAGGCAGATTAGTAGAAGTTCTATTGTCTAGAAATATGCACAGCTCATTGAATAAGAATATGACTCATAGAGTAAAATCGAAACCTCTTTCCCTTGAACTTTGGAAAAAATTATATCTAAATAATAAAAATCCAAATTTTATTCAGAGTAAAGCTTACAAATGACCTGTTATGTTCTTTAGATTCCTTTAGTACCTTGAGATTTATACCTTTTTTTTTCACATTCTGTAAAGATTTGTATCTTTCCTGCGAAATTTTAGATGCTGCAATCATATTAAGTTTACTGCTAATAAAGATGGAGCTGGAGGAAAGGCAAGTAACAGATTCTCATGTGTAGTTTTTAGATTCCAGGTGTGGTGGCTTTTAACAAGTCCACAAATGTTAGTATTAATAATTGAAATATATATTTGTTTTACTTTTGGTTTACAGATCAGTTGTTTTTACATGTGTCTTAGTTCAAGGGGAGAACTAAGATATCTGTGTTGGCCAAGAAATAATCCCTGTCCTTTAAATTTAGAAAAACAGAGCTTTAATTAGAAAAGTGTGTGTGTATATATATATATATATATATATATATATATATATATATATATGTGCATGTGTGTGTGTGTGTGTGTGAAAAGAATAACAGTTCTTAAGCACTATATCTATCTATCTATCTATACCTATATAGATATATATATATATCTCCACAAAGGACCAGACAACAACAGTTTGTAATAAACCCTTTGAACGACAAGGCAAACAGTTAAAAGGTCTTTTGGCTACCCCCAAAAAAGGGGTATGCAATTATATCTATGGACAGCAGGTGGCGATGTTGTGCCTCAGCTGGCTGGGCTCTGTCTCAGGCGAGGCAGCAGGGCACAGTCACCAGGTCAGCTCCTGTGGATCGATGGCGAAAGCAGCAGAAACCCCATCTCCGTAGTGCAGAAAACAGGTGTGCTCTCTCTCTTCTTCATGGCAGTTCCTGCAGTGGCCCGTGGTCACCCACGGACGAACCATTGAGTTAGGAAGGGGGAGACACAGTCCTGGCTATTCAGTGATGCCAGAACCGGTGTGCCTCTGTCCTCACTCACTCCACTGAGAATGTTGCGCTTCCTGAGCCTGCGCAAAAAAAAATGCAGAAACCCTGGCCACTTCCCCCCACCTTAGCTGTCCTCCCTGCCCCTTCTGGCCTGGGGAGAGACCAGAACAAAACTCTCTGTCTAAGTCATTAACATCAGGATATGAACATTCATCATGTCCTTTGTTAACCATCTTTACAGGCACTCACGTGTTGGCTCCAAGCTTTTTGGAAGGAATTCCAATGAAGTGTTGTTACCATCCAACATTATAAAAGTTATAAGCAGCCTGGTTCTGAAAAGATCTTTGCATTTTCATTGTCAGAATTTTTGGAACTTGAATTCATTAACATATATATCACAGCCTTTCTGAAGTTTTCTTAAGGGATTCAATATTTTTAAAATAGTTTTTATTGTGCAGTTTTAAGTGACCTCCATTTTCCACACATACTAGTCAATGGAAAAACAAAAAGAACAATTAACCATTAGTATTTGTTGAAAAATTGCATCTTCTCTGATCAACTCTGAACTGGGAAGTAGAATTATACTGTAAAACCAGAGAACTCTTTGAGGCTTTGACCTTGAAAGCACAGTATATCATAATGATGATGATGAACCTACCACATCTTTCCAGAAACATTTTTATTTCACTTTTTTTCCCCCTCAGAAATTATATTTGTTGAAGCTATTACAGAGAAGTATCTTGCTTTCATTTTTATTTTATTTTCCCTCATCTTTATGCTGTACTCCATGTCCCTTTTGAACTAATGGAATATAATAAACTGCTCTGTACTTGCAGTGTTTACAACAGGATTCTTGTAACAGATTCTAGTACAGTATTGCAGCTGGAAGTGTTTAGTGACTGTCTGTACCACTACTGCCATCTTTCTAGCATTAAAATTAATTTTCCTCATCTTGGCATATAAAGAACCCAAGTGTGCCCCTTACCTCATTACCTGAAAGTTTACAATGACACCAACAGCAGGGGATGTGGTGGAGCAGTTTTTTGGAGTATTCACTTGAATAGACATTACAGTTCTTGTAGCTTCTAATAGATTCTTCCTTCACAAACTGCTGATGACTGGATCAGTGTGGATCAGTATCATCCAGGTTTTTCCATCATTCAGAGAAATTGCAATTTTCATACATAAGAAAACAACTAGGCACACATCTGAAGGTTGTACTTCGTGTGTAGAATTAATCAGCAATCTGTGCTGTCATAGAAGAGGCTGAATAACTGAACAGGTTTATTTATGTATACTGCATTGTAGTGAAATACTTTCTCTAAACATGTGAGCAGCCCTTGAGAAAGCAATGATAAAGGAAGGAAAAATTAAATTAAGGAACTTTAGACTGTAGTTAATATAATTCTGATAATAATAATTAAGTATAATCGCATTTATATTTATTTAGTTATTGAAATTTAAATGTATATCTTGAATGCATTTGGCATAAAATAAGCCCAAAATTAAAGTCGGGGGCAGAGAGGAATAGAAATAATTTTATTCTTTGATAGAAATGTAGTCCTGGAAATTGTCTATTCTTATTATAGTTAAGCACTTTTATTAAAGCCATGTAATCTACCCACTGAATAAAAAATAGATGTTTGAAAAACAATTTTCAATACATGATTTTATATATTTCTTGCTTCAATTGATACTTTTACAACCATCCAAAATATGCAAGAGCTGCGCAAATTAACTGCACAGTTAATAGAGCTGAAAGGACTTGTAATGATAATTTGGGAAAACACGGAAGCTTCTATTTCACTTTTTGCATGTTCATTGACTTGGTTATCAATAGGGGGAGGAAACAATTATAGAGATCATTAAATTGAAAGATAAATGACAGCTTCTGTCCTGTAAACACAGTATCTGACTAACTTAAGTGTTTGGAGAATCAAGATCATATCCGTTATCCTCCAGTTCAGCATTATTTTATACTTTTTGATCAGAGTTACAGACATTATTTGAAAAATTGAGACATCTTAATACATTTTTATGCATAAAGTACTGTGAAATGCATACAGGCTTTTTCTTTCATTTTTGCGTTTTGCCTTGGTTGTGTATTTTAAATAAGATCCATTGAAATAGGTAGTAATATTTTGTTAAAAAACTGATTGTTTACTTCACAACCATTATTACAGAAACTTCTCCCTAATCTCAGATGCACAGGCCTAATTCCCATCTCCCTTAGCTGTACCTGTTTTGTCTGTCATTTGTCATAAAAGTCAGTCAAAAATAATGGCTGAAATGAGGCCATTCTTTTAGAATAAAAAAGAGAGATTAAAAGAAATGTAGGAGTAACAGAGATACTAATACGACAATGTGATTCAGAAAGTCTGTGAACTTTCTTTCACTGCTCGTGTCTTTTTGTTCCTCAAATTTCTCAACTCATCTTCTAATCCACTTGTCATGTGGCTGGCACTGTAAACATACCTTGAAGTCACATTACCACAGAAATACCTTAATGCCATTGAAAGTGTGCAGCCATTTCTCTGTGACAGAAATAATATCTTCCTACAGCTTTCAAGCATGAGCAGAAACTTCTGGATAATACTTCTATGCAGATACATGATTATATTAATAATAATGTGGAGTGTTTACAATATGGTTTTGGGGTTTTTTTAGTTACACAGTATGCTGCAAGATATCTCTTAATGGATTAGTTAAAAATAACACAATTCCATTGTAAATATGTGCACCACTGTATTTAGTTTTAGATAGGCAGTATTATTAGCCAGAGTTGTGAAGTAAAGAAATTTTCAAAAGTTTCCAAGTTTTCTGTCAAGTACCTCTCCTATGATATGTTTAAATTAGACTTCTATAAATTGATATATATTTAATAAGTTTTTTTTGGTTTGGTTTGGTTTTGGTGGTGGTTTGGTTTTTTGGGTTTTTTGTTTTGTTTTTTGGGTTTTTTTGTTCTGGTACATTTCCAGAGCTCTAGCACGCAGTGAAGGTTTTATAGTCAGCGTGCAGTACAGCAGATGTCATTCCATTTGCCTAAGTCCTGCTGACATTTGGAGTTGTGGATTAATTGAGCTACAGAATGAAATTTAATTAAAATTAAATACAGACTTACAGACTTGGCCATTGTATCTGTTAATTTTTTAAACTCTGGTGTGTACATTTGCAGTCAGCACCATAGTTAATTTGTTTAATCAGGATCTATATGGGAGAAGCTGCACTTTATTTTAAACTGAAATTGTGGGTCATGCCAAACAGAGCATCATTCCTGTAATTTCATGTGCTACCGGCCATGTAGATGATGCCATTGATATGCCTGAAGGGTGTAGATTATTCTATTTGTGAAGTTATTGAAACAGAAAAGACTGCATAAAAGGTGGGGGTTTGGTTGTATTTTTGAGTAAAGATTTTGATTAAGCTAATATTTAAGTACTCTGATAATTTAGTTCACTTGTGAGAAAATATATTGGACATCAAAGCATTACAGAAATGCAATTTATTTCTTTTATAAAATGCCATTGCCAGAATCCATTTAGCCTTAAGATAGATCTGTAATGGAAATGTCAACAGAAAGCATTAAAAAATGCCAATACTTGATCCTAAGATTTTTTTATTAGTAATTGAGTAGGTGTATATGTGGGAAGCAGTCAGATCTTTTTTCTCTGTGACCACAATCATATCTGGCAAATACTAGGTAAAGTAAAAGTAACACTGGAGGGAATATTTATGGATTTTGTCTTCATGCATTTAATTTGGGTCCATCTGGAAACACTTCTGCTGCTTTATATGTAGGTAGCACTAATTTTAGGTATTCTGATTCCATCTAAATTAGATGCCGCAAGCAGACAAAGTAGATGGTACTAATACCTCTTCATGTCTTAAAATAAAGGAGACATTCATAGATGCCATCCTGAATATTGCGTAATAAACTTCAGTGACACATTTCTACTGTGAAATTTGAGGACATAAAGTACCTCATTTGTAGTTTACTGATTTAACAGACCTTTTTAAAACTGAGTCTGTTTATTGACCTTTGTGCTCAATTTCTACAATGAAAAAATGAATTCTACAATGAAAAATTTTCAAAAGCCAATTGAAATATCAAAATATTACTGAATATTCACAAATTTTCAACAACTTTTGGGTCACAACTTCCTTTAAACAGAGGAAGTGTCCTTACATATAATAGATAAGGAAGGATTTCTTTTCCATGAACTTGTCCATTCTCCACGTGAATCCACATAAACTCCAGACATCTCCAGCAATGCGTAACTTTGCTGCACATTGCATGATTTTTTTTTGTTTTAATGTGATGCTATTCTCTATGCTTGAGGCCCACCAAATCCTAAGTTGGAAGACATGGTGTAAAGTGAGTTCCTTGTCTCTAATTCTGTGCTGCTCTACATTTGTGGACTTCTTTTATATCCTGCTCTGCCATCTCCCGGCCTTTGCTAATCCCACCTATTTTTGTACCTTGATCAGTTCTATTATGTCTTTTTTTCTTTTTTTCCTTAAGATAGAGAGATGATAGAACCAGAAATGCATAAGGTATTCAACATGTGAGCGAGCCCTGAATTTGTATCCATTGCTTAGTATGTTACTCTTATTTTCCTGCTAAATGCAAATGCTTAAATTCCAAGGTTGGTTTTTTGTTTTGCTTTGGCTTTGTTTTTGGGGTTTTTTCCGCATTTCTACTCCTCATTGAACTTATATTTTCCCAGAACTTTTTAAGGCCTCAAGATTTCATGAATGATTGGAATAATGAGCTCGGAGTGCATCATTTTACCAGTATAGTTAGGACTCAGATTCCTGTGTACATACCTTCACATTTGTCTTTTCCAATTTCACTTATCATCCTAACACCCAGGAGATCATTCATGAGTGCTTTCATGATGTTTGCATCATCAGTTCTTGGCTTTAACACTTGCTCTATAACCAACAAACTGTCATTTTGCATTTGACTCACCCTTTTCTCATAATTTATGAATAAGTTAAACAGTGATTCCTTGTGGAATTTCTCTGGCATGCACCATGCTAGCTAACTCCTGTGCTTTATCCAGATTTATCCATGTCATGACCCGTTCTTTTGTACCATGGCTGCTTAGTTTCTTTACAAGGCTTTAGTGAATAGCTTTGTCAGAAGCTTTGGAAATCTGAGCAGATCTCCTTCATGAACGGAATTGTTGGTAAGTTTTTCACAAACGACTTACCTTTGGGAAGGGTGGGCTGACACTTACCTGGTAATAAGGAATTTATACATCTGTATACAGGTTCTGTTCTTTGTTATAATATCCACTAACTGGCCTGGTACACTGTTGAGGCTTACCTCTTTGCAGTTACTTCCTGAAACACATTTCAAAGATGAGTGGTACATTTACGACTCTTCACTCCTTAATTGAGTTTAAGTAGGAGGTTGCACACAACAATTAGTGGTTTGGCTATTACATTCCTTTGAAACACAAGTATTGTTTGGACCCAGCAATTTGCTGCTCATGTCTTTTTTACACAGTTTCTCTCAGAATGTTTTCTACTGACATTCATTTTGACATAGATTTTCTGCTGAGACCTTTCTTAATAGACCTGTATTAAGAAAGCTCCAAGTGTAGGAACTTCCCCAAGTTTTCTACAGCTTATTCAGAAGAAAAAAACCAAAAAAAGCAAAGCAAGAACAAACGAACAAACAAAAAATCCCCACCAAAACCCAACCAAAACAAAACAAAAAACCCAAACAAACAAAAACCCAAACAAACAAAAAAACACACAAAAAACCTGGAACAATGGCACACTAATGGTCTTCTAGCTAAGTGAACATTCAAACAGAATTCCTGCTTTTGGTGTATCTGAAAAGACATTATTCTTTTGTAAACTTTTAATGTTGGCATGGGTTTTTGCCGAAACTCTCTTCTGGACTGCCTCGCTGTTGTTTTATAACTAACTCACGACACTTTATGATACTACTTCGAACTTTTGGAATACCATCTTGCTTTTAATAACTTCCATTCTGCTCCTGTTGTATTACTTTGAGTTCTTTTTGGCATATCTGCTTCCTGAAATGACCATTTGCTTTCTGCCCCCTACAAGTTGCCCCTTGTCTTTATGCTGCCTCTAAGGCTATAATGCTGCCTCTCTTTAGTATATAAAGCTTTCCATCTTCATGCATGGAGAGCTACAGTGTTGCTGCAGTTTGTTGCAGTTTTTTGGGGGAAGGCACAGTTGTGTGGTATTTGGGGAGTCTGGCCAGGAAGATTAAAATCCAGTGCATTGTAGCTGCTGTTACACAGTAGATTTTTGATAGTATTTCAAAACAAGTCTGTTGTTTTGTTAAAAAAACGAAACAAAGGTCTCTCACAGGCTGCTGAACAGGACTGCTCCAACAATCAGTTGTTGACAAGGTCTACAACATGTCAGGTCACAAAATTATATTTTTCCAATCCACATGGGAGATAATAACCCATGTTTCTTATTACCACAGTGTCCTCACTGCATCCTCACAGTATCTGGTCACCCCTGGCATATCACAGGCAGTGTCACCACTTCTGGCCAGGCAGTCAGCAACCTCATTCCAATACGAAATTGTTACTGTTTAGGTCTTGAAGACAGCTGCAATGAAGACCAAATTTGTTTGGTCCCAGCTGAACTGGATTATTACATCCCTCTAAAACTCTCTAATTTCAGTATCCATAAAAGTAAATGTATTCTGAATATTTATGCCATATAATATTTCTTTTCTCAGTTGTAATCTGAAATTTGACTTCTTTTGCTGTTCCTATTTCTGTCTTACTACTCATTTACCAAGTAAAAATTAGGAACGTGGCACTTTACAGACAAAAATAGACTTTCAGTGAAATTCAGTAAATGCCTTACAAATTAAGTGAGTTTTAAAATGCACTTCAAATGTGTTAAAAGGGCTTAAATATGACCTTCTTATGCACATGACAAGAAAGGCATTAGCCAAGGGGTTAACACACTATTGATGCTATTATTATGTTAAGTTGCATCTAAATTAGGATCAAAGAAAGGTAAGTTGGATGGAAGGAGGCACTATTTTTTGGACTCAGAGCTGAGAGAGTGAAGAAGTAAAAGGACTTTACCATTTGGGTTAGGAGAACCAGCAACACACTAATTTAGAAGGTGTCATTGGAGTGAAAAAGGTTCATTCCTGCCTTGAAGAAAGTGGTCAGTGGGCATATGCTTCATGAGAGTCCTCCTACAGTGACTTGTGTATTAAAATTTGTGTTTTATTCAGTTGTGTGCATGGAAAAAAAATTTGTTCTTTGTTTGGTTGGTTGGTTTTTGGGTTTTTTGTGGGTGTTTTTTGGGTTTGTTTTTGGTTTTGTTTTGGTTTTTTTGTTGTTGTGGGTTTTTTTGTGATTGTACAAATGATATATGTCAAAAACAGGTAACAGTTTGGATGAAGTACTAATGAAATACCAAGTATCATCTAGAGGATGGTGGGCAGTCCCTCAGCTGACAGAACAGTGGCTTTGGAAATGAAGAGAGATTTTTTACAGGGATTAGAAATATTTTTAACCTAAGTTCCAAGATAATAACATGACATTCAGGTGAGCGTAGTAAGGGGGGAAATGGAGAAACAACACAAAACAAAAAAGGGAAGAGTTGGACTTTTTTGGGGCAGTGATCAAAATTCAATGCTAGGACTGAGAGTAGGAACAGAGGAATGATACTGAGCATAATTAAGTTCCAAATTAGCGGTGTGAAAGAGTTAAGTAGAAGACATGAAGAGACAGCAGGTTACAGATACAGATACCAGAGAAGAGCATTCAGTAGTAGAAGGGGCATGTGAGACAGTCATGGCAGCAGAGGTGGGAAGGATGCTAAAGAAGATTAAGCAGGTCACAGTCCTGAAGATGACAGTAGGAGGAATACAGTGGATATATTTAGGGATGTTGTTATGTACAAGTTATATAGCTTAAGAGATGCAAGAACATGTAATGTAACTATTTTAGAAATTTTTTTAACTTGAAGGGAAGAGGCTAGTGATCCACCATGGCAAAGAGCCTGTGTTCAGCAAAAGCAAGTATCTTGTTTTTTACCTCATTGAGGGAGACATTGAAAGATGATGTGATTTTATGAGAAGCATCTTTCTGTGTATAAAGAGTGGTTCATTTAAACCCACAGCACAATAGACCTGTGTAGAATATTTTTTATTTTAAATTATAAGTGTTTTGTTCATGCAATATCTATTGGTTTTAAATTTTACTGATCTAATACTGTCAGTTGTCTTATGATATTGTGCTTCAAAGTAACTGCTTAGTGATTTTCCTTTAATGTGATTGTTAGTTGGAGTAATTGTGTGCCTTTTCACTCGTGTATTCAGGATGGTAAAATAATCTGCATTTACAAGTATTACTGTATTCCATGCTTCCAAAGTTTGGGTTTACTTATTTTGCAGTGTATGTATTTTTGAATTATAAGAAATGGTGTTGTCTGCTAATATTTAATAGGTAGGCAGTAATTCTTCATGATCCATTCTTCAGTCTTGTTCATTTAGGCCCAACTTTCTTTATTGCAACCTTGCAAATAGGAAATTTGTTTAAACAGGTTTTACACCGTGGTTCATCTGAAAGGCAAACTAATTTTAGTGCCTGTTTTTCATGCTTGCAACTTTCACACACACACACACACACACACACATATAAGTGCATTATTCAGTTTGACAGAGTCTCCTTGCCTGTCTTATATCCTGGTTCTTAGTGCTTCTGGAAATACACAGGTGCACTTTCATATTAAGAATTGAAAACTATCATGTGAGACAAAAAATGTCTGCTCTTATCCCAAACAGAAATTAATGATCTGCATGTATCGTACCCCTTTTTGTAAGTTATATAGAGTCTAAGACCTCTGACATTTGCTGCAGAAATTTCTCTGTGGGGTTCTCTGCTTCATGTGGTTTAGTCTTGCTGCAAGATTACTTAATTATGGAATGGAAATTTGCACTGTCATTCAAACAACACTGGAGATTTCAAATGAAACCAACAAATGCTAAGTTTCCATAAATTATTAAGCCCGATTTAACCTAATTTTTTTCCTTTAGACATTGTGGACAACCTATTGTCTAGTGTAGAACTGTCAGAGCAACTGCTCCTATCCTGGAGCAGTCGTTGTATAAATAGAAATAATTTTTCTTTGCTGGTTTTGAAAATGATTTTTGGTCAAAAGACCAAAAATGGAATTTTAGAACCTCCTCCTAAAAGTATGTGATTGCACCAGTAGACTTAAGGTTGTGTAAGATGGTCTTCTAAGGATATGGTCATGTTTTAATAGATTTTGTCAGGTGAACACTATGGGACCATTCTTCTGCTGTATTATTCAAGATTGTGCTGTTGGGCTTTAAAAGTTGCATGCTATCAGAAGTGTTTTCATCAATCTTGAGAACTGTTAGTACAATATATTTTATTTTCTGTTTTTCTTTTCTTTACCATAGCGTTCTGGAATTCATAAACTATCCTGAGAAACTGACATGCTTTTGTTTTCTCTCTAGTAAATATTTTAGTTTGGTGACCTCTGATCATTAGGCAGAATATTTCAGAGAAGAAGTGAATGAAAGTCTGTGAGAAATGCTGTTCTTTGATGTCTTTGATGAAGAGATGCTTCGTGGAGTCAGTATGACACGCAGCATGGGTTTAATCCTTGACTACAGGCTGACTTTAAAACATCATGTGTCAGCTGTGGTCAGCCCTGCATTTTTAAGGGTGCTTTGGGGTTGGATGTTTTTAATGATGTAAAGACTACTGCAAGATGCAGACCTTCTTATATTGTATTTAGTAAGCATTGGACATGGCTTTATAATAAGCACAAAGGCATTATCATCACCTGTTCTGTAAACTAATGCTGCTGTACTAATGACTGTGTATGGACAGGCAAAGAAAATTAATAGGATTATAGTGGTATTGTTATGGAACCCCTCAAAATAGAAACATGGAACCAGGTTGGTTTTTTTTAACTTTTGCAGTACTACAAGTCTTTTTCAGCAAGTTGTATCGGATGCGTGTTATCTCACCATCATGAAGATTTAGTGTGTATAGCTCAGGACATTTTTGAAGTTTTAGGAAAAGTTCAGTTTGTTTTTTGAGTGGGTTGTTTTTTTTCAGGAATGGTCATTTGACATTGACATGCTTGCTTAAAAAAGAAAAAGACTGAGGAGACAACTTGGAATTTCTAACATCCCCCAAAAATTTTGGATGTGTAGTTTGTTTTAAACTAAGTTGTGCTCTGTAAAGTCATAAGGATAATAAAAATGAATTCACAGTTTGAGTCAGACCCTAAAAAGGCCTGCATTTATCTACAGATAAATGATGTTAATTTATGGAGGTTTTTTCTCCTTTTGTATGTATAATTGCTTTTAAGTCTGTGAATGTGCATGGGTCACATTTTCCTGTTAGTTTAAAATTTTATTTTTAAGAAAAAGGGAAGTTATTCTTCTTCACTTTGGTTGAATGAACTATCTGGAGACTTTTCAAGTAGTTACGGAAGGAAGTAATGCTATACCATCTGTTCTAGGTGTTGCATGGGTTGGGTAGTTCCATCTGTCCCCTTTTTGCTGTAAGTGATGTCTTCTTCAGAAGGAAATAGAAAAAAGATAGGCTTGGTTGTCTCCAGCTCTTCTCTTTCAGAAAACTGTTTTGAGTAATTGAACTTTTGGGTTGTAATGTTACAGCATTTGATATTTTGCAGACCTTACTATGGTCATCTGGTTCAATAAATGTGCAGCATTGCCAAGAAAATTATGTGAGAAGGATGGGGTAATGCATGTTCATTCATGTTTAGTCATTGACGTGGAACCATTTATTGATTTTTGTCTGATAGACCCACTGAGTGTAAACCTTCAGCCATGTCTATGCTACAGACTGCAAGATAGCAAAAATAATGTAGGAGTATTATACTTGAAGTGCTTTAGGTACCAGAAACTTAAGCATTCTGGGGCTCTTCGCAGGCTAATTTTCTCTGCTGAAGCAGAGTAAATTAGCCCACGTGAGCTTGTGCTGCTTAGAGTGCTTCTGGTGTCCAAGTTAGTCCATCTAAAAATAAGTTTGTAAAATCTTTGCAAGCTGCAGTGTGGGTGTGCATTTATTGTCTGGTGATGGCTGGGGCATGCATGGAACTGAAACAGTTAAAGATCAAAAGATCCTCTGCCTCTCAGTGATTTTAGACACAGTTTAAATGATCAAGGTAAAATGTAGATGAATGTAATCTCCCTCTCAAAGATATGAGATAGCAATTTATTGAATGAATTTATTGAATACAAGTTTATTTTTACATGTTTGTTTAGTAACTGTAACACAAATGTCCAATTAATTTCAAATATATTCTTTAAAACATGCATTTCCAATAATTATTTGCTTTCATGTGCTGGTGGTTTGGTAGATATCTGTATTGCATTGCTTTGTTCTGGAATTAGAAGTCTTATTTTCATCTGAATTGTCTATGCCAGACTTCTGTTTATTGAAAGGATCAGTGACAGGAAAAAAACCAACCACCCAAAAAACAAACAACTCTACATCTGCCAGTCTAATATATTGATATATAAATTTTTATTTAAAAAAACCATGATTTGTTAAATAAAAGAGGCACCAAACCTACATGTTATTTTAATATGAGATGTAAAATTACAATATAGGCTATAAAAGCTGGAGTTTTTCATAGTGATCGCATAAGAAGTGTTGTTTCTCACTGCTGTATGACAACTTCCTTAAATCCATATTGAGTCACTTTCTGTTATTTTCTTGGAAATATCTTTTTTGAAAACATGCAGTGGTCTATTAAAGTGTGAATAAGTGTGTATAATGAGTATACTTTATTTTGCTATAACTGTGACATAATTAAAGCAAGAATAGTGAAAATCTCCCTCCATTTAAGAAGAGTGGTTAGAGAAAACAAGCATGAATATGAGATTTACTTCAACTTTCTTGCTGGATGTTTTGTTTCTAGAAGTGAAAGTGTTTTGATGACAGAATACACTGTCTTGAATAACTACTAATCTGAAACAAAGACATGCAAAACTATTTTTAAAAGATTTTGAACCTCTCTAACTACCTGCTGTTATGGAGACTTGCTGTATTTCTGAGCTATAACAAGGAGATTTTTGTGAAATGTTCTTCATTGCAGAACTTGTTTTATATAAGAAATATACCTAAAAAGCTAATTTCTTTTCTCCTTTCTGCACCGCAATCCACAAAGTGTGATTAATAATAGATTTAAATTTGCTAAGTGCATTTATTCCTTTGTGCCATCATAAAGAGAATCTATTACTGTAAAATTGAGGCTTAGTTCCAAATTGCACCATTATGAAGTTTTCTTCCAGCAATGTTTTGTCTCTAATACACTTCCCTCATTGTAATTCTATTGCAAACCTGATGTCTAGCATCAAGTCTCACAATAATTATTTTAAATTGCTACTAGGAACAGTAGTCCTGGTGGGATGTATTACTACCATTCTAACAAGATGAATTTCAATGCACTTGTAACCATATTATAGTGTATTATGAAAAGAAGAAAATCCTTGGGTTGTAGGTAGATAAGCAGATTCAGAATACTGCAAAATCATTTTTCTCAACTTCTGAGAACTTCATGTTGCACTTTTATATTATCAAATTAAGTTGTTACTAATTATATATTAAAATGCATGATAAACTGTCACTATGTAGTGGTTTTAAGTAGAACTTAGCAATGAGATAGGGTGGAGTTTTAGAAATGAAATTGTTCTGCTGAAATTACTGCTAGACTCAAAGCTTGGAAGTCACCTGAGCTTGTTTCATGAGACAATAAAAAATAAAAAGAAATGTAAACTAAAGGACTACGCTGTAAACATTCAGAAGCCACAAACTTCTGAGGCTGTATTTTATAATGACATCACCGATTAGCTCCTAAATTCATCCCAATTACCCTAGAAACTTGAAGACAGATATTCAGCAATTATTTTAAAATGAGTACCCAGCTGATATAATACAAATTCAGTAAAGTGCTTTCCGTAGTTTTATTATATTGTGCAGTTATATAATTAAGTGCTCATGCTGTGATTAAATAATAACATGTAATTATTTGCACACCAAAATTCAGTATCATTACAAAGTTATAGTCAGATAAATCTGTAATATCTGAATGTAAAATTAATCCTTACACAGTAGCATTCAAAAGATGGCTAAAACTATGAACTTCCCTCATTTCGTATTTAGAAAATTCAGAACTGAATGTAGTTTAAGCAACATCAAATAATCTCCCCAGGCAAAAAAGAGAATAAAACTTTTACATCACTCTGTCTTGTGTGCAGCACTACCTGCAGTGACTTCATCCACAGATACAGATATAAAAATTACACCACACTTTTGGTTTGGGAAAAATAATGTCTGATTGGTGGAAAATAAATTACAAGAAACAGGAAGTGCCTTGACTATAATGGACTGTTTTGACTGCTCACATCCCTCTACCTAAACATTTTACAATGCCTTTCTCCTCTCCCTCCCATTTCTGAAATGCAGTATTTTCTGTGAATGTAGGAAAGAACTTACTGTCCAAAAAGTATATGTTGAAGTAGTTTTTTCCTATGGATGTGGCATGGAAAAAAATTACCTTCTAACTACCAATTAATTTTCAATTGTCACTATTGGTTTAAAACAGTGGTGTAAAGAACTAGCAATAGTTTTAGATATCCTTTACAGGATATTTTTGTTTCCACTCCCACTTTAATTTCTTGAAGCCTACACTCCTAAGGATGTTTAAAGTTCAGCATTCTGTGTGTTTGTGTATTTTTATTTCTATATATACATGTAGATGCAAGTATGTATGTATATAAGCTCACAATTACCATGCCCAGATGTCCAGGTTACTCATACACTTCAACAGAGCTATAAAATGAGATTTTCACATAATTGCATATCTTGTCATTGCCACAAATTAAATCAGAAAAGGTAAAATGTATGGAACTCCAAACTCAAATAGCTATTGCCAGTGACCAAATTTTCACATTTTGCCTTTACTTAATGACTTGTGTTATAAGGTAACTGTAGACTGTAATTTGTTAAATTTGATTAAAGGAGAGCTCAGATCTCGAAGGAAATGGCCTCTCATCCAGTGTGAAGTAAAGTAAAGGTCTGTGCTGGAACGAGGCTAAAGTACTTACCATCCTCTGGAGCTGATGCCTGGAGCTGAGAACCAGTTTGCCACAAAGTACATTGCTGCCATTGTTGTTGATTTGTTAAAAATAAATACATAATTTTGAGCTTTTGTGCCTTGCCAATTTGAAATGCCAAAAGTAATTTTCTTTGTTTAGAGAAGTACAGAATTCATGCAAAGGAGTGGAGTGAGTCCAGGTGTCATGCAGCTCCAGCAGTGTGCCACAGTCCATTACAAATGGACAACTTTTCAATGGATGTGAAAATAGATTGCTTTTCACATTCTACTTCTTTTTGTCTGTTTGAACTCTTAGTAGAACCATTAGGAATAGTTTATGACAACTTATACACAATTCTTCTAAAAGTTCATCAATAGTGGTGAGTTGCACCAGCTTTTCTACAAGTCAAAGAAGCAACCAGTAAAATACCATATTTCCCCTCTACCTGTTCAGGCAGCCATAAATAACATTAATATGTTCACCTTCCATTGTATGTGTCCAATTAAAAGTGGTCATCCCAGGCTGAAAGTACCAGGGACTGGAGTAGCACCATACTGCCTTCGCACAGATGTTTCAGATCTTCATAATGGTAAAGCACTACAAATCACAGTTTGAAGTCATTTTTCAAAGTTTTAAAGAAAAAGTTTGACACATTACTGTATTAAAATTAGGAATTGTATAGTGATATTTCCCCCCCTTAAATTGATTTCAGTATATGGAGATTTCTGTATAGATGTACCTGGTTAGAAATCATGCAAAAGTAAAAAATGTTTTTACTTTTGATTGGGCTGAATATATAGTGTGCCCGAAAGCTTGCTGCTAGGCAAAAGTTAAGCTAGAAATCTCAGATATCTTCTGATAATTAAAAGGCTACCATTAATGCCTAACAATGATATTCCACAGCACTTTTTTTTTGTCCAGCAGAGGCTGTTGAAGAGAGATAAACAGAATTTCATCGAAGGCCCTCTGAGTGTTAATACAGTAAAAGTAAAGGTACATAGTACTACTACAAACACTCTTAAGCGCTAAATAAAAAATTCTGTCAGAGTGAACCTATGACTTCACTTCTTGGAACTGATAACATGCTTCAGCTTAAAATACCAAGTGCAGCTTAATAAGAAATTGAAATTAGTTTGAAAATTGTAATTTTTACTTCTTTGAACCTAGGAAAAGAGTTATTAATTTGTTAGTTCAAGAAGATGAAAATATGTGCTGTTGAAATATTTTGATAGTACTTAACTTACCAACACTAGATGGCAAGAGACATACTCTATTTAATGTTAAGGAAGTACCATGTGAATTCATATTTTGAGAGTGTTGAATAGATTATTGTCCAGAACTACATAAACCTGAATTCCACAGACCTGAAATGCTGAAAATTAGCTGCACAATGTATGAACTAAATAATAGTGTTCCTGACATAGGAAAAAGTGTTGGAAATTAAACATCTAGTTATGCACACTGTCTGCACAATGTGCTGCATGTGCTGCATGTGTTAGAATTTCTTCTCAGCTCTTTTTTTAATCTTTTATTCATAGCATTGCAGGTAATGAAAAATTTATGCCTTGAGTCTGGCATTGAAATTAAATGCAAAATGAAAACAGAAGCAGTTTATACTGACAGTTTAAATGTCTTTATCTAGCATACGGTCGCACTATAAAAATCACTGTGTGACTTTTAAAGTCTCCCACATGCAAAAATGCAAACATCACACAATAAAGGATAAAGTTAGGACTCTGTATACTAACAGAAAAGTTTTCATTCATTATTATTGTCCACTAGTTTTTCAGAATTATTTCAGAACATTAGATAAATCTGAATACAGATCTCCACACAACCAAGCTACTGACACTGTTATGTGATATAGGGAAAACAATTGGGTTTTGCATAATATTTTATGAAGGCAACTTCTATACTTGCCTTATTCAGCTTGCCTTGAATTCAGTGAAAGGCATGCATCTTCTACGTGCATATTGAAGGAGTAAAAGATTAGTTATTCAGATGAGGCAGTTCCTGAATTGTGATGGTCAGAGTGTAACTGCTGTTATAAGAGCACGATTACCAAGAACGTAATACATATAATTTGAAAGTCACAATCCATATAAGACACATATTAGAAAAGTATAAAATATTTTTTTTAAAAAAACAATTTTTATTGTAGCAACTTTAGCTATAAATTCCCATAATTTAAATGCTATTTTATTTTGAGTCATTCAATTATTTCTTGAATTGTATACCTGTGATAATTTTTTGTGGTGTTTTTTTATTTATTGTTTTAACAGTTTCTATAATGTTGGATCACTAATTATACTTTTAAAAGTAACGTTCATATCAGGAAAATAACTTCTGTGAACTTCTGTGCATTAGATTGATGTTCTAAGACAAATATTTTTATAATATTTCAATAGCTGAAGTGTGAAATATGTGTCTAATTGCAGTCACATAGAGTACTAGCTGTAAAATACCAATTACATTTTCATATGTGGAAGGCTGTTCTCCAGTGTTCACCAATTTTACATCCAGTTTCTGATTTTTGACTTTTTACAATGTCTTATATAAATGTTGGTATGTATAATTACACAGATAATTTTATACAATATTAATTGTGCTAACAGTGTACTGAAAATCTTTTTAATTCAGTAATTCATTTGCATTTTAATGATTCTAACAACATAAGGCTACAAGTAAAATTGAAACATCTCATTGACTGCTACTGCAGTGTGAAAAGAATTGAAGTTCTTACTTTGTGCTCTTGAAATCTATTAATATATAATTAAAAAAATTCACATTTAAAAACCTCAGATAATTCACATTTGTGAGTTACCAAAATCAGATGCTATATATCTGAACATCCATCATGTACCAAAAGGATATTTTGACCATTTTGGATTTTGATATCCGTGGCATTTGACTGCTCATTTTAGTATGTTCACTACAAGGGTTACACCCTTGAGCAGATCATTCTGGTAGTGATGGACTGCATGTATTAAATGCACTTGAGGAAAGAGGCTGAGATACCTCTCAATGGCGGGGAGGAATGTGACAATTATCTTTTTTATTTTTAAATCAGATCTTTTAAAGACATAAAATGCAGTCTAGGGGTTTTTATACTGTAAGTCAACATGCCAGCTTTCACAGATACAGGGAATAACACAATCTGTTGATCTGTATCAATAGATTTTAAGTGAGCTATGTAACGTTTCTTTCGTTTTCTTTTACCATATACAGATTTAATATCAGCATGAATAAATCTAAATTGTTTGCTTCTTTCTTCCTAATTCTTGAAGCAGTGTGAAAGCCTGAAGATGTTTGAAGTGACAGCATTACAAGCAGTCTTTTGCATACATGGCCTTCAGGGATGAGTGGCTACCTTGCATCTAATAAACAAGAAAGTGAATTCATTGAATAATAAATTAAGTGGCATACATTCTGATATCAAGGAGCAAATGTAACTTTAGATGAAAGGTATTTGCTTTATCTGGGGTTGTGTAAGAGGGCTGTTGCTTCACCAAGGGATATTGTAAAAAGGTTCATTATATTAAGATGTTCTTTCATAGAAGACAGTCTAAAATGATCTAGCAATTTTTTTCATTTTTTCTGAGCTGCTTTATGTGCCTGTATTAAACCCATTGTCTCCACCAGGGGGATAACTGGGATTCTTTTAGGCCACTGAGGTTTGTTTATAATGAAAATGCCTAGTCAGTTTAAGATGGGTCACCCAACAATTAAATAGAGATGTCTAATTCGTTGATCCATATCAGGGTCAGCAGCTGGTTACAGAATAATAACTTGCAGTGCCCCACTAGCACAGTTCTGAACCAAATTAAATTATTATTCTACTCTTTGCTTCAACGTAGCTTCACAGGGATCCCTAGCCTGCCATACCAAATAAAGCAGAACTACTGCTTTACATTTTCATTATGATGAGTTATGCTTTAAATTGCAAATACATTCCTGTTTAGTTTGCATAGAGTAGCATATTTGGTATCTCAGCTTTCTTCAGGTGGTGTTTATGTTTGTTTTGTTAATTCCAATTATGAAATGGACTTAGGAACTCATGGAATTACAGTTGGTATATATAAACTATTGAATCAGTCAAAATATGAGAGTTTGATAGAACTGAAGGGAAGGTGTTTGTTTTATTCGATTGGTATTTTATAAACTGAGAAAGATTTTATGTATTGAAATGGTCTATAAGTTAATTCACAATTAAACACAACTATCTCTGTAGTGGTAGTGGGGAAGAATGCCTCTTACCTCTTCTGCCATTAGATACTTATTTCAATTTTGTGTTATTTAATTAGTCAAAGCTGATGCTCATAATATATCAGAGTACACTTAAGCAGATTATTACTGTGTGAAGAGAACTATGTGTTCTTAAATAAAACTTGCAATTTTTCTTTTTACAGTTACACTTCATAATTCATAGAGAGCAACAGCTGTGATGAATCAGATTCTACATTAGTGTTAATTCTTGCCTGGTGAGGAAGATTATAACTTGAATTATGTTATGTGAAATAATGGCAGAAAATATCCAGCTATGTGATTTTTCATTATTTTTAAATTAAGTATTTAAAGATACCTAGTACCAATTCCCATCAGATTAAGTGGTCTTGACACTAGATTCTGTTGCTTTTTGAATTATATATATTGATATGTACTGCCTCTAGGAATAAAGAAGCTGGTCTGGTTTTTAAGTTAAGAGTGAGATTTCAGGCTTTTATGTCACATTAAATAGAGGGTGCTACTTGTTGAGCAGGGGAGCTGTGAAAGAGATAATCCAAAGGGATTGTTGTTTAAATTGTACCTGGAAATTTGGCAGCTATTCTAATGATTTTGCTCAGGCCAGTTCCAGGAATGCTATCATAAGAGCAGGATTAATCCTGTTGTGCCTGTGTATGAGTTATGTACTACTGAAGTGGTACAGTATTGTAATTTAATCCTAAACTAGATATTAACAGCTGTTTCCTATGTTGTGGATCTCCAACTGCAGAAGAACTTTTGATCATTACATGATTTTGCAGACACTTTCTAATAAACCTGTTATTCAGATCTTGCATGGCAAGTTTTAAACCTGATGTGGATGATCTAGGCTTCTGTCTTGCTTTGCTTGTGAGGTTTTTGGGGGTTTTTTTGTTTTGTTTTTGGGGGGTTTTCTGAGTTAGGGAAGCCCAGAGAAGAATCATGACCAGCTTAAATGAACGGTAGGAACACTGCCAGATGAAGAGCAGAATAAAAGAGGAGAAAAAATTGAAGTATTTATATACTGTCTTTAATTCTTACTGTATTAGCAATATTAATGTAGAAGAGGAATGGAATTTTCTCTTAAAAGTGAGGTTACTGTCACAAAGAAATTAGGGTATGTAAAAAGAATACGCTAGAGAATAATACCGGAAAAAATATCATTACAAAAGCTCTGTCTCCTTTTGAACAGTATTTTCTCTGATTAGATACCCCTCTCATGATGGATGCGGCAGGCTGGGAAATGCTCAGGAAGAGTAATGCAAAGCTAGAAAGTTTATATTGTACCTGAAAACAGTTAAATGTGCGTGCCACTAATGTATATGTCATACATAGAGTTTCTGTTTTCCTGTTAGAAAAGAACACAAGATAAATGAAAAAATAGCAAATTCTTAACAGGTATAAAATATATTTTCATACAACATAAAAGTAGTCTGAAAGTAATTGCAACAGAATGCTTCTATTAAGCAGATTAAGTCTTGTAAGGAGAGAAAGTGTTTCCTTCAGAACCATTCATTTTAATATGTACTCTTAAGGAAGTACAACAAACTGGACAGATAAAAAGTATCCTTGCACCATTCTCTAAGCAGGAATGGGAAAAGTATTTTGTGGAAAGGAATGTCAACATCCTACATTTGGTTTCATGTGCTCACCTTTTAAATTTTCCTTCTTAAAATGTTTCCAGAAAACTTTTTGCAAAAGAAACTCCTTCTTCTTGCAAGTTCCAAAATACATTCCTGCTGAGCAGAATTTTGCATCACGTTTGTCACTTCTGGCTGGTTAGTTCAGTGCTCTCTTCATACCTCTCACTATCTGTTTTCTTCTCCTCTCCAAAACTGAAAAGCATTTTCCTTTTATGCAAATTACTGTATATATTCCATGTATATAATTTTGTTAATTAATCCTTTTACTTCTGATTATTTTGCATACCACCAATATTCTAAGACATTTTAATCTAACAGGAGACTGTGACCAGGGTTGTTGTCCTTGTTGAGGTTCTCCAATTGTGTTTTTCTTTCTTGCTAAGGCCCAGAATGATATAAGTATGTTTTTATTGATACTTATCTTTTTGAAATCTAGTTCACCTATAAATATGTATTCTATCATCATACCTCTTCAATTCAGAATAACCCTACCCTGATTTATTGGTAAATAGGTTTTAGCTGGATTATGCTAGCCTCTCTTTGATAAGAACAAATTTAAGATAGGAAAAAAAAACAGTTGTTCAATGCTAACTAAATAGAGTAAATAAAAAGCTCTATTCTGCTTTAAAAGTTTAATATATAAATAGTCATAAGTGTAATAATATTACAAAATTCAATGTGAATGCTTTTTATGAGCCTGCAAATTATTGAGAAAATGTTCAGTTCACATAGAGCAAAAACATTGAGTTTTTATATATCTTTCTAAATGCCTGCTTAATCTTTCTGATCTACAGTAGTCCATATTTAAATAATTTTTATCAACAATGAGAAATAAAACTGTTGTTTTCCCTAACCAAAAATTTTGAAGTATTTTCTAGCACAATTTCATATAGAGCATCTTTGAACTGATCTTTGCATGTCTTTTATTCCATTTTGAATTAAATGATGTTTCATTTGATTCATTTTAGCTATGTTGCATTTCAATCTCCTGCTCACCAACATCACAATTCAAATTCACCATAAAAATCTCTCCCTTAAGAAATAATGAGAGACAGGAGGCATTCAATGAATACACAGTCATTCTAAGTCAAGGTGTAGAAGCAGCTCAAATAAGCTTACATTATCACTGAAGTGATGTAAGATGTGTGGTGGTTTAGTTTTCTTGGTTTTGGTTTAGGCCTTCCCTGGGAACAGGGTTATAACTAAGGAAGTATTCCACGC
>JAWMRC010000089.1:2974748-3002886 GCA_035584755.1 Thripadectes ignobilis | reverse complement strand
AGATTTCCATGATGCAGTCATCATCACCCTGTACAAGAAGAAAGGAGAAAAATCAGACTGCTCAAATTACCAAGGTAGCACTTTGCTCTCCATTGCTGGTAAAATCCTTGCAAGAATACTTTTGAACAGATTAGTATCCACTACTGCAGAAGAACCTCTACCTGAAAGCCAATGTGGTTTCAGAGCCAGCAGGGGTACCACAGACATGGTATTTGTTCTCAGACAACTGCAAGAGAAGTGTAGGGAACAGAACAAAGGACTCTATGTAACTTTCATTGACCTCACCAAAGCTTTTGATATGGTGAGCAGAAAAGGCCTGTGGCAGATCTTGGAATGATTAGGATGTCCCCCCATGCTCCTCAAAATGGTCATCCTGCTACATGAAGATCAGCGCAGCCAAGTCAGATATGGCGATGCACTCTCTGAGCCCTTTCCATTTACCAATGGTGTGAAACAAGGCTGCGTTCTTGCACCAACTCTGTTCACAATCTTCTTCAGCATGATGCTCCAAAGGGCCATGGCAGACCTCGATGACTAAAACAGCATCTACATCTGATATTGTACTGATGGAAGCCTATTCAACCTAAGAAAACTGAAGGCCCACACTAATACCCTAAATGAGAAATATTATATAATTTTAAAGAGTCTTAAAAATCCTTTGATTAACAGTCAGTGTAATCATGGTACTTAAAATGATTGGATAAATGAATACTGTTTAATTTACGTTCCTTACAACTGAGTTTTCATGCTGTTTATTTTTAACATGAAGAATTATTTCATTTTGAGTCACTTTATCCTCTTCCTTCCACAGGATGTTTTATCTCTGAAATATATATGCATGATGCTAGTAGTATCAGATAATATTCTAACAGCACAGTTAAAAAATCAATCCAAAAGATAAAAGTTATTTTGATTTTGTTAGAGAAGTAACAAAATAGATGATTTGTTATTCAGAAGTAAATTACAGAGTAGCTCTATAGCTCTGTCCTATGTGTACTGTCTCTGTTGTGCTTGAGGAAATTACTTGCAAAATTTGTGCAGAAGACATGTCACACTTAGGTATTCTGTTATAAGCAATCTACTTCATCATAAAGAGAGGCTCAGCAAATTTATGGAAGTAAGGATGTTACGGAACTAGCAGTTAAAAAGGGAGAAACTGGACTTTTCAATGCGTTGTGTGCTTTATCGCACAACCTACATGAAGGCTGTTACCTGTGACATGCTGAGCCTTACAATTCATTGTTCAGAAACATTACACATTGCTTTGATTATTTTTTTTGTGTTTAGTTGTGTCTTTTGTTAATGAAAATGGAGCTCACCATAATTTGAGTCTTTAATACAGAACAGATAAACTAATATTAGCACAATGAGCCTAAAGATAGCAGTAAACAAGAATATTGCTTCTCAGGACTGCAAATCAGTCAAATGCCTTGTCCTGAAGTGCCCCAGGTGGTTCACCTTTCCCCACAGTCCCCAGATCTTTATATTTGCTTACTGAATGAGTACTTTGGGTAAAAAGTACTTGGTTGTAGCATAATATGTGTCAACAATTCCCATGCTCTGATTTCATCTCATGTGGCATGTAGGTAGCTGGCCTGGAAGTAGCCATTCCTGATCAGTAAAATGTTTTAGTGTTTTACCCAGGAAAGAATATAAAAGAAGGGCAAAGATGTAAGGATGCTTGCTTGAAATATTGGCCCACATCCGGTAAATTAAAGTCACAGTTCCAAGCTTTGTGTGGATCTATGTGTGTATTTCCACCTTGCGGCATTCATCAGTAATTAATACAAACCTTGTTTTTTGTCAGCAATGCTAGATTCAGAAATCTCCCTCCTGTTTTTTAAAAGAATATGAAAATTTATTCTGTTCTATTGAATTACTTTTATGTCATTCACTGTCCACCTTTTGAGTATACTTGCATTCATGGTTTGCATGTAGATACTTGCGTAACACCATGTATATACTGTCATTTTCATATCTTACATGTGTACTGTCATATGGGAAGGCTTAAGCTACTTTAATTTCGGTCATAGAATATGTCTATTAGACTTTTATAAGTTTAAATAACTTTTAATAGTCTAAATATTTAAACCTGTTATTTTGAACATAATTTATTACAAAGTCAAGTAGCCTTTTTTTCAGATTTCTACACTTTCCAGGAGGTGCCAATTCTGTTTTGCCATGCACTGCCATGTAGCTTAGTAGTACCAAATAGAGTTCTAGCTATGTCAGTACAACTTTTTCTGGTGGGTTGGTTTGGTTTTTCTTTACATTGAAGCACATTTAAATATTTTAATAGGATTTTTCCACAAACCTTTTTAATTGTGGCTCTCTTTGACTTAATATTCCTTTTGTGAAAAATTGTTGAGTTTGTTAATTTCCATAGTTGATATGTCTGTCTAGCAAACACTGATTTTTACATGCTTAACAACTTTATGATCTGTACTGCCATTTATGGATATTGAGAATAGCAATCCAGAACTAGCACGTAATTTTCTTCTGACATAAACAAATATATCTGTGCTCAATAATATCATTGCATAAAGCTTCTATAAATATACTTAAAATTAGATTATCAGTGACTTCTAATTTCATCCTTTACTTTCTTTCTGCATTTTTTTTTTTAATTGACAAAACAAGCTTTTAAACAACATTAACACCTTCTTAAACTTTTCTGGGACCTCCTTTATTATTTTTATGCTTTTGTCTCATACAGCTTCGTATGAACATAGATCTTACTCCTTTTATCTTCATACCTTCTTTTTGTGATTTCAGCAGATTCCATGAAGTAAAATGCTTCTAGTCTTAAAAATATTTTCATCTTTGAAATAATTGCATAGTTTACTTTTTCAATTTACTTGTATTTCCATTTATTTAAAACATTTCTTCAAGATAAATTCTCTTTGTATGGCCCACATCCCTAGTCATATCTTGTTCTTTCTCATGGCATGTTATTACCAACAATCCTTGGTGGGCTCCACAGTCATCTGGCTATCAGTGCTTGAGCCCCTTATCTCTTGGGATTCTACAACCTGTCAAAGGTTCAGAAGGCTCATAAGAATCTTAATGCAGCCATTACAAGGACTTCATCACTTCCTATGAAGTCACTAAAAAATGGTGTAAGTAGACAGAAAAATAATACTATTACACAAGGCCCAGTCTATCTTCATGGTTTCAGACATATCTGTGGCTGTTTCAGATACTTCAGAGTCAGAAAAACTGCTGCTTATGATGAAATAGTCATTGCAAGTGCCAGCTGCAGCAGACACAGTAGGTTTTATGATCCTAAGGCTTTGAGTAATTTCTGAATTTGTCTTGCTTGTTAAAAATACTGAATAATTAAAACTATTTCAATACATTTTCAACAGTTTATTCTTTTAATATTTTATCCTAGAATAAGGTGCACATGGTGCTCCACAATTGTGTAATAAGAGTGCTGTTTGTCTTAGAGGAAATATAGAGAAAATTAGAATTTAAAAAAAAAAGAAAAGAGAGAAACATTGCACTAACTTTAACTTCATGGTCTCATTTATTGTAATATTATTTATTTATTTATTTATTTTGCAGCTCTTTGGGTAGAAATTATTCTTTTTCTGAAAACACTGGACTTCATGCTGATTTCTGATATTTTGAAATACAAAGTGCATTACCAGGGGTTCAAATATGGCAATGAATTTTTACATTCTTTGTCTCTTTGCTACCTCAGATCTATCCTAATCAGCATTCATCTAATGCTGTTGCATAGCTGCATGTTCTCTGAAACATGCAAGCAGCTGTAAAGAAGTTAATAGGCTACAGATTAACCTGTTTCAAATGCTGAAAATGGCATTAAGTAATAATCCTTTCATAGGTACTGTAGGCTCCACCTGTGTCTAGGTATTTTGGGACGTCTTCCAAAATTTCCTATGCAGTAGCTGGATGGTCCACAAAACTTCTACCTTGGACTTCCTGAGAGTGAACTCCAAGCCATTCTTCATCATTTATCATCAGTCCTGGCTGACTGGAGAGGTCCCAGATGAATGGATGCTGGACAATGTGACATCCACAAAAAGGGCTGGAAGGAGGATCTGGGGAACTGCAGGCCTGTCAGCCTGACCTCACTATCTGGCAAGGTTATGAAACAGACATAGGACAACCAAGAAATCAGGCCCAGCCAGCAGGCATTTAGGAAAGGCAGCTACTGCCTGACCAACCTAATCTCCTTTTATGACCAGGTAACCTGCCTGGTGCATGAGGGAAAGGCTGTGGATGTTCCCTATCTGGATTCCAATAAAGCCTTTGATCCTATCTTCCATGACATTTTCCTGGAGAAGCTTGTAGCCCACACCTTGGACAGGTGCACTCTCCACTGGATTAAAAATTGGCTGGATGGCCAGGCCCAGAGAGTGGTGGCAAATGGTGCTGCATCCAGTTGATGGCCAGTCACTAGTGGGATTCCCAAGTTTCAGTTTTGGGCCTAGTCCTGTTTAATATCTTTACTGATGATATGGATGAGGGGGTTGATTCTGCCTTCCATAAGTTTGCAGATGACACTAAATTGGGTGGGAGTGTTGATCTGCTGAAGGATAGGAATGCTCTGCATGGGGATCTGGACAGGCTGGATCAATTTGCTGAGGTCAGGTGTATGAGGTTCAATGAGGCAAAGTGCTGTTCCTGCATATGGACCATATCAACCCCATGCTGGGGGAAGAGTGACTGGAAAGCAGTCCAGCAGAAAAGGACTTGGGTGTACTGGTTGACAGCTGACTGAACATGAGCCAGCAGTATGAGCAAGTGACTAAAAAGGCCAATGGCATCTTGGCCTGCATCATCAAAAACAGTGTGGCCAGCAGGACTAGGGCAGTGACCATCCCCTTGTACTCAGGACCGGCTGCACCTCGAGTCCTGTGTCCAGCTCTGGGCTGCTCACTTCAAGAAAGACCTTGAGGTGCTGGAGCAAGTCCAGAGATGGGCAATGAAGCTAGGGAAGGATCTGGAGTGCACGTCCTGTGAGGGGCAGTTGAGGGAGCTGGAGTTGTTTAGCCTGGAGAAAAGGATGCTAATGGGAGACCTTATTGCTTTCTATAACTACCTGAAGGTGAGGGTCTCATCTCCAAGGCAACTAGTGACAGGACGATGGGAAATGGCTTCAAGTTGCACCAGGGGAAGTTCAGGTTGGACATCAAGAAGAATTTCTTAACTGAAAAGGTTGTTAGGTATTGGAGTAGGCTGCCCAGGGAAGGGGTAGAGTCATCATCCCTAGAAGTGTTCACGAAAGGTCTGGACATGGCACACAGTGTTCAATCAAAGATTGAACTCTATGATCCTGAAGGTCTTTTCCAACCTTAACGATTATATGATTCTATGATTTTGATGTATTTGGCAGGTAAATTATATTGCTGTCATAAGATTTCTGAGATTAAGAAAAATGTTGCCAACCTGTACCAAGATAAAAACCAAACCTTTTAAAGTTCATCACACAGAGACACAAAGTCATGAGTCTGGCAGGTGTACTGTATGTGGGAGACCCTTCCTCTGTCACTACCATGTCTCCCATGAGTAATTTGAGTTACAAAGATACAGACCATCCCACAGTGACATTTTCTTTCTCCTGTGTTAAGGAATCAATCAAATCTTCCCTAAATCACTGTATTACAACATCACAGAATGCTCTGCCACTTCCCTTGTTCTCCCCACATCCCTGACCAAAGCTACAAAATAGGGCTTGGTCATGACTGGCAAAGGCCAATGTGTTAAACTTTCTGAAGTAATTTTCTTGATTTTTAGCTTTGAAATGTGTTTTGCTTTTGAAAATTAGGTAAAAGCAGGTATATATCCATAAAAATGTTCACCAAATTGATGTTTTCTCTGTCAGTAAAAACTGTGAACACATCTTCATGAGTCTCCTTGTTGCAGATATATATGCACATAATCCCAAGCAAGTTCCCCTTGAGAATAGGCATCATTTAGATGATAGAAACAACAGACCTGTGCAAGTGTGTCTCAACCAAGTATTTCTATGGAGTAATTTTTTTGCATCCATATCCTCCTTGCTTTGTTAGTTCCACTTCCTACATCATGTGTATCTTACACAACAAGTTTGTAATGGTCTTTTTACTTTTTCTCTTGAATAATGCCATCCTTAGCTTATGTACCCCACAAAACAATGCCAGCAGGATGTTGGGCAAATAATTTGCCAAATATTATTTTCACTAGCCTACTAAGCAGTAGATTAAATCTTTACTGGAGGACCCATAAAATTGATAATAGTTAAATTGTGTTCAGATCATGTAAGTTTTATCATACAACTTTTGTATTTGTTTTTGTCTTCTCATACCACAAGGTTTTGGCTATTGCAACATTAACAGATTAATGAAAAACAATTTAATAGACCAATTCCTGTTGTAGTTACACTAAGTAAAACAAAACCCTCAATCCCTTCTTGCATTAGTGAAGCCCATATTACAATTTAAATTACTCTACTAGGTTAATGTGAAAACTACAGCCTCATAATTTTTAAACCAATATTTGCACTGTAGTATTTAACTTCCCAACTAATAAAGGAATAGAAAAAACCTACAGTAAATGAAAGTTGTATTAAGACATTTCATGTCATATTTCTGTTTAATCAACCCCCTATTTAGAAACTACTCTAAGTAATTTATCTTGACATATAGTAAAAAACTATTTACAGTTAAAGGATTTCCATGTGTATGCATGTTGAGTAAATTAATCAGCATGATTTTAAAATGTACTTAATACACAGCTTTATGAAGCTAACTTTTTACAGATGCTTTACATTCCAGAGCTCAGCACACTGTTCTGTAGAGCCACCAGTAGTGGGTCAGAACCAGATGAAATTTGTCTTTGTTTATTAATTTACCTTTTTTTTTAGTTAACAGTTTAAAGAGTGGATTTGAGCTAAGCAGAGAAAGTAAAATTCCTTGCCAATTTATTCAGGAGTCCTAGCAGGGAATTTCTTTTAGCTTTTACTTTGGTTGCAAGATGTTGGTCTGTATGAGTGATTTCCAGTATTCTCAGTCCTCATTTCACTTACTTTTCTGTTCTTGGCATTTGCAGTTTTGTCATTTCTGGAATCAAATATTAGTTACACTGAGGTAGGCAATATTATCTTGTTTGTAATAAACTGAAGGAAATTACTAGTTATTCAGTTCCAAGCATAAACAAATTATTTCTTTATTTATTTCATATTAACCTTTCTGTAAATGGTTGCAATACAGAATGGAAGACCTGAATGACAAACAGTGGAGGCATACTGCGAACAGAGATCCTGTTTATTTATCTTCATCTCCTCTCTGTTTTTTTATTCACCTGTTTGCTAGTCTGAAATTGTTCGGCTGTGTAAATTTTTATCTACAGATTATTTTGCTCTTCTTTGAGATGATATCTCTGCTTCACCTGGTTGTCACATTTTCGGTCCGTCTCTGGTATTCCTCAGGGAGACTGAGACTGGGTTATACAACCAGGTACCAACTGCTGAAAATAGAAGAGGTAGCAGCTGCTAGACTTCTGGGCTTGTTGAATTCAATTGTTTTTGATCCTCACAGGAAACTGGGCTATTCTGGCTGCAGGCCAGACAGCAATGGTTTTTCTTTGTTATGAACATGAAAGGACAAGATTTTTTTAGCAGCCCATCATTTGCTCAAATTTGAATAAAGCTAACCAATAAAAGTCAGCTTCCTGGCTTTCCTAAGTGTTTTGCTTGGATTGCTGGTTATGAACTAAGTGGAATTCTCCTAAAATGAAGAATTTTTTTTTAAAAAAATCACTTTGAATGCATTAAGAATGGAATTATACTATTGCCATGCTAATCTTTTGTTTTCATAATGTTCATCTTTTTATGCTATCATAGTAGCCCATTCTTACCAAATGGAAGAAATTTCTTGTTGACAAAATATGAATTTTTTATACTCTTAAGGCACAAAGCTGTCAAATTATCAAATATAATATCTCAGCAGATATATCTTGTGTTTGTATTTACAGAACGTACACATGCCACAGTAACCACATTTGGAATTTTGATCCTTTAAAATATTTACATTGGGTTTTCAGCATCCATTATGGAAAGCCTTTTTAAATTGAAATAAAAGGGGGAGGAGTGAAGAGAGGGAAGGAGTAGTACATGATGTGAAGAGCAAGATTGTTTTACTAGATGCATTTCTATCATGTAATCATGTGCAGGTGTATCATATTCATTTGCTGAATGAAAATATTGCTAACACTGTGATCATAAGATTCTTCCTTTGAGCCTCTTGATTTTCTTGAAAGTTTATAGTAATGCTCAAAATAATTAAATTCATGTGATGATTGCCAAGTTATTTTAAATTATTTAAAATATATGATTTTTTGAGTAGTCATCTCCAAGCATGTAGCTTAGATGTGGTGTTATTGATCCCATTTTTCCATAAAATTGGCCCTCTTGAATGCCTGCGTCAATACGCTGTTAGCTGCATGAGTACCTGTATGTATGTATGTATATCTAGTGGTATGCTTTATGCATATATATTTGAAATATATGCATTTGCACAAGCATACAGTGTTCTTAGTTTAGAGAGTCAGAGAAGCACATTCATGAATGCACTAGAGATTTTGGGAATAATCTGTAGAAGAAATATAATAATTGGGACACAATACAATCTGCAAGCAATTAAGCATAATTATTTCTATGAATGCTATTTTAAAAATTATCCTTGGTGAATAAATTTTGCTTAAGGTTCTAAGCAATGAGAAAATGTGTTTTGGTCCAAGCCTGAGTAAGGCACAAGTCCAGCAGAATGAAGCTGTATAAATTTCTGTTATTAGAGTTGTTTCATTTTTGGTTTTATTTTATTTAAAGTTATTTTAAAAGAAATAGCAAAAGGCTGAAAGTGCTTTGTTTTAAATATAACATTTCAAGGCCAGGCTGGATGGGGCTTTGAGTGGTCTGGTCTAGGGGAAGGTGCCCATGGCAGAAAGCTCAGAACAAGATGATGATCTTCCAACCCAAAGCATGCTATGATTCTGTCATTCTATGCTTGGTTACCTGAAAAGCTTTGGCTAAAAAAAAAATCAAAAAATAAAATAAAATAAAAAAAAATCCCAAACCAAAACCAAATAAGCAAACAAAGAAAAAGAAAAAACACACAAAAAGTTACCCAAAAACCCCTCAAAAATAGCAAAAAAGCCAGACCAAACTTTGAAATTAAAAATCCAAACCATATTGAAATACTGTTTTTAAATGAAAACTGAAATAATTTACCTCTAAAACATTGCATATAAAACCCCCAGAAAATAAAATTAAAATGAGATTCTGCTGCTGCAGAAACCTAACAAACAGAATAAAATGGTGACAGCTTGGGCAGCGTGATCCCAGTTTTCTCAATTGTCCTATAGTTAACAATATGCAGTTAAGAAAGAGTTTTATGAATGCGCTGAAAAAGTGAGATTTAATTTAATGATTTTTAAAAAAACCACTGAAATGTTGAGGATGTAGATATTTCCATTTTTCTTCTGTGTTAGAAATGTGAATGAAAAAGGTTAAAGTAAAAAAAAAAAAAAATAAGACAAAGAAAGTTTCATCTTGTTGCAATATGTTCCCAGTGCAACTCATGTCTTTATTCACCGTGTATCAAAGATATAGGCTAGCAAACACCAGCAATAGGGTGGTGGATAAATACTACCTCTCCTTTTTTATTGCAGCTGGAAAGCTTCTGAAAATCTTTGCTGCGTGCCTTCCACTGCCCTTAACAACATCCTTCATAGCTGTGTTCTTGCCCTGGGAAAGTGTCGTTCATCATTTTATTTCCAGACTTGTGAAATTTCTATTTCAGTTCAAAAATTCTTAAATATCCTTCTAATGTCTTAGCTTCATAGTTGGGACAGGTTAACCTGTAAGTCAGAGGTCTATTCTCTTCTCTTTTTATGACATACTTCCTACAATGTTCTACATGTACTGTTTTCTTCAGTACTTTGAAATACTGTCACTTTTTCTCTTTGGAAGTAGAAGCATAAGTCTGTTGATCCCTTATAAGTGTGTCTTCCTTGAATTTTTTTCTCTTGTTCCCATTCATAGATAATTAAAAACATGAATAATAATTCTCATGGTGTCTTCCTCTGTGTACTCTAGGAAATAAATGAATTTATTGTATTGATTAGAAAGATTCTGGAAGGACATTTTTCATGGTATTTGTGACAGAGGAATTTGTCAAAATTGTATTGAAATTTTCAGGTTTGATTTATTTCTGAATATGATGGAGGACACTGATTTTAACACAGGCAGCCTGAAAGCAATATAACTTTCCACAACAGCTGGCTATTATTTATTTTCAATGAAGAAAGAAGAGTGAACTGTTTGTATTAGATAGACATAGAAATGTTGCCTTAGTTGGTCTGATTTCATGATGAATATCACCACCAGAACCTATACACACATTTCATTGTTCTTGTATGTATTTAATGGCTATTCACTTCCCTGTTGTTTTGGGTTTTTTCCATCTCTCTCGGGGAAGTATGTATTTAGTATGTGGATTAAACAGATATTAGAAAATCTGAGGAAATTACTACATAAATGGCTAAAGTAAAGTAGACAGTTTTTTGAATGGTTAATGTTTAGGTGTTTAAATGTTGGAAACCATCATAAATAAATTACTTTAACTAAATGCAATCCAGAGGTTTCCCTTTTGACTTAATTCTACCATTATAAAAACATGAACCACATGGAAACAGAAAGATTCTTCAAGACCTGAGATTACGAACATACAAGGATTTAGTTGGCTGTCTAACATTGAAGTAAAATGTATTTCATGGTCTATGATTTCTTGTGTTACAAAGACAGTATTTGCAGCTGAAATATGGAAGTGACTTTTACAGAGATTTATATTCTTCTATTACTTAAAAAAGGCAAACAAGATACCACCTGCTGAAATTTCTTATTTTGTGGTAAAGTATAACATGCTAGACACTGATAAAACTATGGTTTCACAGACTGCAGAAACTTAATCCACAGCTGTGTCTCTTAAAAACTTCAGGAAGAAAAAGGTGATTCATTACAATGTTCCATGAGCTGGTATCAAGTTTTTATATTTCAATTAAGTGCATGATTTTTCTATCCACTGCAGCTCAGTGTAGAGAACACTCCTGGATTTATTGGCAGTATTCTAATAAATTTAAATATATAAATTTATTTTGGATTAAAATAAACAATTACAAGGAGATTTAAATTTAAATGTTTTGTTTTATCATAAGAAATATCAAGAACTATATAAAAATGCCAGATTCCACATACTTTCCATCTCAGATATGAATATGCTGGTATAACATAGTACAAAGGAATAATGGTTGTTTCAACTAAAGGCAATTAAATTCAGTAAAGGTCCTGCACATCTATAAGAATAGGAGGTGTGATGATGGCTTATAAGTAGTGTGAAGATTGCAAAAGGCAAAACAAAACACCAAAAAACCTGTCTCTGCTTCATGCCTACTTTGTCACTTTCTTCTTTGTCAACAGTTGATAAAAAAATGGTCAGTCTCATCTTCAACAAGCTGCTGATAATATTCATCATATGTTGTAAGGTGCAAGTGTAACAAAAATTATGAAGACCCCTTTTGGATAAAATACAATTAATCATTTCACATCTATTCAAGTTTAAAAGGCTACAGGAAGTACTTGCACATGAAAAATACTCTTTAAACAGAAAGGGACCAGAGGACCAGCTGAACTGGAAGGGCACCACAGCTGCGTGCACACAATTGTGAAAGAATCTGCCACAGCTGGCAACATATCATACAGCTAAGTCACTTCCAGAAAATATGCACCTATTAAACAATAGGAAACACTTCATATCAATTTCACAAAATTGCATCAACTAGATGTTTTTACACAAGCTATTGCTTTCTTTTGCCTCCTTCCATTTATAATATTATTTGGAAATAATTTTGAAAATAAATGCATTTAGACAGAAGTCTGAAAACTACAGCAAAACAGATTATTGGAGAAATTGAAGGTGAATATGTGGAAAATATTTTGATGTAGATTATGTGGAATTACTCTTACATCACAAAGATAAAAGGGAATATAAGTTAGCTTAGAAGCATTTTTTCGGTTAAGTTTTTCCCTCACCACCACTCTTACATAGTGCTTGGCACAAGAAGACCTTCACTACTTGTGTGCAGTTTGTATTTGTAATCCACTACATTAATAAGAGATAGGTTTAAGAGCTTGCAGTGCTGGAAATCTGAGTATTGACCCATGTTAGGATGTTTGAATGGCACTGTCTGTGTCTGATTTAAATTAGATGTGAATTATGTCATCTTTTTAGCTCATTTCTCATTTTTTGACACATACTGACTATTAAACATAGCTATTATTCAATATAGAGATGCATATTTTCAGCTATTTAATGGACAACTGTAACATTAATGTTCCTACATTTGTGAACAATTCCCTACAAGAGGATCTGAGATATTAGATTTTGAATAGGAAATAACAATGGTGTAATTGTTTTCTTTTTGTTATTAGAATACCTTCTGTAGAGTTATGTCTGATGTAACATTTTCCAAGACATTAAGAAAAGTAATAGAATAGCAAAATACTATATAAACAGTTAGCAATGAATAAAATACCACTATAAATGTATATTAGTGTGACCCTTTCTATAAACTGTTCACTTTTTAGCCAACGGCTTGTATAGGCTATAGAAAATTACATGATTTTTTTTATATTTATATACAAATAATGATTTTTTCAAAGTCGAAAATACATCTGTGTTGAAAAGCATTTTACATTTCATTTAAATTTTGTTCATGTTTAATCTTGCTTTTAACATTTTACATATTTTCCCTCTAATATTTGCACACTTGTTATAACTAATCTACTCTTATAAACAAACTTAGTAGCTAATCAAAGAGTATCTATTAATGTAAACTTCATAGTGAAACCTTTTAAAATGTGGCAGTCTGCTGCAGCTAAAATCTCTGTCACTTTTGGTAATCCCTATTGCATACTACTTCCTATGTTTTAGTTCTGATTTTATATACTACTTCTTTGGTATCAACTGAATGTACTTAATTTCGATCTGTAACAAGCACCTAGATGTGATATATAGTCCCTAATATGGTTTTTAGAAAATGCCTTCCTAGGTATATACCCATAGTTTATTAAATACATGCAATATTTCAACAGAAAAACAAATCAGCAAATGTATCCAGCTTTGTTGCAATATCCAGTATGCTTAACAGCTGCACAGAGGAGGATTTTCTTCTGCATCTCAGAAGGCTTAATTATGGTCTATAATACTCCTGCATAGCCATTGACATAAATGGATACATTGATGCTATTTATTAGCAAGGATAACACGTGGATACATCGCCAAGGAAACCCGAGTTAGAATCCCTGAATCTTCCTGGGTCACTGAATAGTTCCCCTTAACTTTGTTAGCTCACAGATATGCAAGTCAAGACTTCTTCCTCTCTTGCTTCTTATTTATGAGAAACAAAAGCTCTCCCTGTTCTAGTCATACTCTTGGACTTCATGATCTAAGGTCTAAACTGATCAGAAGAAAACTTCTGTGCTTCCTATATTTATGTCTGCTGATGTGTTTTTCTGTATCTGTCTGAAAAAAAAAAAAAAAAAAAATACAACTTTCTCTCCTCCGCCGCCCTCACCTTCTTTAGCCACTTGCAACACAGAAAGGAACAGCAGAGAAAAGTGTTTATGTGATTCATGTCAGGTGCACAGAGTATGTCATCTACATTATTTGATATTTCAGCATATTTTAAAAACACATTTAAAATTTTAAATTTTCTTAAGTACACAAGTATTATTGGCTTGAAAACTTCTGGTGCTACCTGAAAGATTACAAAGGTGATACCATTTTATTCTTAATATATGCTTTCTTTTAAGTATAGAGAATATACAGAAAGTTGGGCTTTCTGGACAATTAAAATAATCTTTTTAGGGTTATATGAATTCTAAGCAAAATGTAGGTGGTGATATGATGGATTGATTCAACTAATTCCAGTATTCTTTTGAAATGCTGATTGAATTTAATGTTCCAAGATATAGCCAGACTGAAATAAAACATATGCCACCTATAAATTTGGAAATTTTTTGCAAGAGTTATGTTACTAATGATTTGAAATAACAGAATTGTACAGGTTGGCTGTTCAACTGGTGAATCTTGCATTTTGAAAGTAATTAATGATGATAATTTTATTCATATTCACATTACTTGAACTGGCTAGTTAGATTTATACCAATAACTACTGCCAAAACATTTGTCGTACATGTTTTACATACTAGTAAAAAACATCTATTTTGAAAATTTTTGACTAGTAAATATTGACTTCTTCCACTTAATCACAAAACTAACAAGTAATTTCTCATCCCATTTAGAATAAAAAAGATGTGTTGTGGCTTACTTCCTTAATATGTAGTACTCCTTTAAAAATCTATGTTGTCCTCAGACTTAAAGTGGAAAAGTTTCTAAATTAGATGAGGGACGACACGTTTGTCAAGCTCATTTCATAGTTCCTTAATCCATGGATAATCTTAAGCAAATGCATAGAAGACAGTCTTATCCTCATTGAACGTGCTTAAATGCTTTAAAAACAGACTACTTTTGGATAAAATGACAATGCAAGGTATTAGAATAACTTGTTATATAGTGAGTGCTAGAGAAAGGCCAAACTGGATGACATGGAAGATTTTTACCCACATTCAAGTTTAAGATTCAATAAAATGTGCTGACAAATACGAAATCACTATCTTTAAAAGTCATCTGCTGATTTATTGTTAAACTTCCATCAGCCAAGACTTCTAAATTTCTGTTTTACCTCCAGCATTACCTGTTTTGAATGTATTCTATCTAGCATTTTCAGTTATTGTCCTTCTAAACAAACAGCTCCTCTACTTAAAAATTTGCAACAAATCAAATTAATTGAATTAATCAGTTTGAGTATTATAATGGTGTTTCTGAATGACTCTGAGGACAAAAAATTCAAATTGAAGCTTGCAGAACTTGTTCCTATGTTTGAAGAGAAGCTACACTAGCAAAAGGAAAAAGGGAAACCAGTCACCCTTTTAAACAACATTGATCAGAGATGCTTGCAAAAGTAACTGTTCTGAAGGCTCATACAGCCAGATTTTATAAATATATCATAAACCAGAGAATGAAGCAGACAGACATAGCAATTAATTGTACCTAATGTTAATATTCACATCAAGTTAAATATGATAGCAGTTGTATATAAGTGGAGTAATAGAAAGTTAATTATTGCAAAACTTCGATGATAGGCATTTGGTACTTTTAATTTTATTCATAGTGTGCTTTGCTTGTTCTGATACTTTTTCACTTCAGGCAGTAGTATGGGTTGTCAGACTTAATTTTTAAGGTAAAGGTTTGATGGAGATACACTAATTTGTACAAAGCAAGGAAAATATTTTTTTCCTAGCTGTTTTAAACAACAATATCATAGCACAGAGCTCTTGTTCTCTTTCTGGTTTTAGTAAGCTTTTAAATAGTTACAAAAAGTGTACACCATGCATTATTGCCAACAATTACTGCCCTGTTCTTGAAAATATGAGGAATGACCATTCTGTATTATATTTAATTTATTCACCAGCCTAAGCTTGTACATAGCTTCTTGTTTTTGCAGTCTGAATGAGGACCTAAGAAGTGTGAGGACAGTATTAAACTATTGCTTCTGACATTAGTTTCCCAAAAGCAGTCTTTGTTCTGGTGCTTTACTCTGTTTCTCCTACTTTTCAGCATCATCTTATGGCTCATTTATATAACATTTTGAATTTAATGGTTAAAAATCTGATCTCTTTATCTAGTATTCATGCTTTACCTTTTATCTTCAGCTGATCTGAACTGTGAGGCTACACTACATTATCTACTTAGAACAGAAAGAGATTGATGTTAAAGGGATATCAAACTCTTAAATATCCACAAAACCTGCGAAAGTGATAGAGCCACATAACTAAGCATTGTGTTGTCATAAGTAGAGTGTTACAAAGTTTAGCTGGCTATGTATCACCACTAATTGTGTGTTTATTATCCTGATTTTCTTCAAGGGAATACTGCATGACTTTTAATGTTCTATATTTAATTACTGAAAAAAAAAAAAAATGTTTTCATGTCCTTTCACTTTTTCAGTTTTATTGGTATTAGGACTTAATCCTAAACTAGAAATGAGTATTCACATGGGGAAAGAAGAATCTGATGTCATTTATTTCTGGTTGTGATAGGTATACTTGATAGTTTAAGAAACAAAGAACCTGTCAGTTTTGTAGCATTTTGTAATATGGTGTTATCATTGCCAGATAATTATGACAATCATATCAAATATTTGGGTTGGACAACATGTGGTGACCTTTCACTTCAAACTGAGAGAGTATTGAGAGCATCTGCTTAACTTCCAAAATGCGTTAGCTCTTCCAGTTTTTATCTTCTAGTTTTACTAGGTTTCCACTTCTACCAATCTATATGTGACATAAAGCAGAAAAAAAAAAAAGCTAATAAATGTAAGTAAGATTTTATGGTAGCTTCGACAATTTATGTCAATATCCTCATGGCATGCTAAGTTATATGTAGCAAGATTTTTGGGGATTGTATTTTGTGTGATTCAGTAATCTCAACCAGTGTAATCCACTGCTAGGGAGGACAGTGAATTGATAGTACAAGTTCTTTATTTATTTGCTTGTTCTAAATACTGATTTTAAACACATTAAAAAATTAATAAAAAGTTATTTTTCTTTCAGATGGGAGATGAAAGAAGATGCAGATCTTGAAGACGAGGAGAAAATTATGGTGGAACACTTAAAAAATATTTATCTGACACAGAGAATTTCTATCTCAGAGAATAAAGAAGAACAATTACTCTGACAGATATTGGGTAGCACCTTTTTTCTGAATTCAACATGATTAATTTAATGGCTTATAACTGTTATAACTGACAGGACTAGAAACCTCAGGAATGTGTATCTTGAGTAGGAGTTTTAAATTAAAGAGTGTTCTCCTGTTATTGTCCAGTCAACCCATCCAGGCAGCAATTGTTCATGCAAGCATGAGGAGAGCAACATACGAAAATATCAATGTCACAAAGCAAGAAAGCTGTATCTCAATACTGTGGAGACATAAACCTGAATGACAAACCAAGAATTATTTTAAAAGTATAAAACTGACTCTGAAAATAATGCAACTTTAGACACATGCTAAGCAAATACCCCCGGCTTCCATCCACCACTTTGGGGTTGGAGTCAGCCTGCCCTCAGTTAGTGTCACTCAAGGACCTTTTCTCTCCTTTGGTGCTTGTTTATTAAATTAATTAAAATACACAAAAAGGGACAGATATAGACCATAAATCTGCAGCTCCTTGTGAGCTGCTCCAGGATGAGTATGCTTGGCTGTCATTCCCAATCAAAAATGCCTTCACAGATCCTGATTTAACATCCAGTGTATGTTGTGGCTTAAAAGACACTTTACAGAGAAACTAGAGGTTTTGAGAAGCATCTCTTTATTTTCAAAGAATTATTCTGAGGCAGTGCTCAGAGGATTATCTGAACAGTGATCTGAGAAAATGATAAATAATACCTATTTCTGATAAATATAGTAAAATTTCATTTTTAAAGTAATCCTTGATATTCAATTTTTTCTGAATAGTAAATATTTTTCTTACATACTTGTTAAAGCTATCAGTGTGACAATATTTTGTATGTAAAAGGTGTGTTTAGTATTTCTTCAGCTCTACAGAAATAATTCATAATTTTTCTCTTTGTTTCTTGAACTGGAAGTCAAATGGAACTATTTTCTCTGCCTGATAAAAGCCCTTCGCAAGACCTTGCTGAGGCTGCAATCTGTGCAGCAACTATTCCTGTTCTCAGCACATTTTCATGTAGATGCAATTATGGACATAATTTAGACCACTTAAATAGGAGGAAGGCATCTTTTCAATCCCTCCAGGCATGTTGATTCCACCACTGTTATACAGTTTCTGCTGTAAATTGACCCAAGCTCCAGCAGAAAACAACCTAAGTGTCTACACTGCCCTGACTGACATCCATGCTCTATCTAAAAATGAGGCAAAGAATGGGATCATATTCAACAGATTTGATCTTTTCCAGTTACTAGGTCAAACAGACTGCCACATCTGCCATGTCAAACTCATCTTTCAAACTTCATTGATTGTAGAAGCTTGCTGCAATAGAACATAACTTTTTAGGACAACCTTTCAGCAAATAATCTCCTTTCAGCCCTCCCAATAAATAAATACATTGATTAAAATTAGTTCTGTAAAACAAGTGTTCAGTCATTAGAAACCACCTGATGAATGATTAAAATGCACCCATGAGTGTTTCTTATGATTGATAACTGTTAATGACATTGTTTTGTGTATTCTGTCATGAGACTAATTCACTAGAGGATGGAAATGTGGTTATACAAGCAACTTTAGTAAATTTTTAATTGCCTGATATTCAACTATTTTATTCTTTTGTCCCATAATTTGTGTTTTTGATATAAAATGTCTAATAACTTCTGAGTCTTTGGACTCCATAAAGAAATAGAGTCACGTAGTTCTTCATAAGCCAGATATTTCTGTTTTGTTTCCCACCTCAGTACTGCCTCTCAGGCATCCTTGACAAACTCATTGGTTAATTCATATTTGCTGTAATTTAGAATTTAGTACTGCTGCCACTACATGGATAAATAATTAATCTTCTAGACTAGCTGTTACACATGCTTAAAGCAGTGTAGGGCCTATATGGACAACAATTTCAGGTTTAGGATCCGGACACTTCTGCTCTTAATGTTGCACATGGTTTCTGTAGTATCTATGCTCTTCCCTTGTTCTAAGATACCTTTGTTACCTGGCATAGTGGGAGCTTTGCTGCTAGTGAGTGATGTTTTTTTACATAAACTAATGTATTTTTCCCAGGTTTTATTTTCTTTGATTTCTCTAAACTTTTAATTTACACTTGGAAATCCATAGCACATCTGTTTTCACAACCTACAAACACCTAATTACTTACTAGGAAAGTCTATGCCTTCTCAAACCTGTTACAGAGTCTCAGAGAACCAAGAATTCAATAAATGTAAAATTCAAACCAACCACCTGCAAGGTTATCATTCAAGAAATGCAATAGCTGTTTTCACTCAGATTTTCACCTCTCTGTAAAATCCAGAAATTTTATGTTTAAGGAGTTGTTTGCTAATATACTGGACACTTTATTGGTATGTAAATATATATAACATATATTCTATATCATAAGTATGTCTTAAATGGATTTTATCATGTAGATTAAGATTATGCTTTTCCTCTCAATAATGGAACAAACATGGGGGAGGTAAGAGGTTGAAATGGCAGGTGGGTTTTGTTTTGGCATATGACTAGCAAACATTACTTTCTATGGTAAGCCAGATGCGGCTTTGGGAAAGAAATTATATTGGCAGGAATCCTACCTGCAAAGATGGATTAAATTCAGGAAATTGATGAATGAACAGGTGCTATAATGACCTTTTTCAGCAACAAGTGGATTAACTCTCTTCAAACAGCAACAGTTTATATTCCAGTTAAGGTTCCCAAATTTAACACATGCCTTCCACTTTGTGAATTAACAGACTGGTAGAGGTTGTTGTGTTAATGCAATACAAATGTGTAATGTTAATAATCCAGCCTCCTCTCCAGGTAAATAATTAACCTGAACATGGCAGGTTTTCTTTACTTCCAACAGCTATGCAGGGTCCTTATCATTACTGACTGTATCTCCACCAGACTTTGGTATCAGCACACAGATACCTCCACCAAAAGATGCACTTAACTACATAACAGAAAAGGCACAAACTGTTTAGATACCAGTTGTACTTTTTCTTTTCTTCTTCTTTTTTTTTTTAAATTTATATAATACCCTGAAGCAGTCATCTGCTCTAATATGCATGATTTATTCAAAAATTATTTGTGGGGGTGAGGGATTGATAGTTTGGAATAGAAAAATGGTAGGTATGCTACATACATTCTTGCAAAACTAAATCATGTAATCATATATTAAGATGAAATATTTCAAAGTACAATTGTTTGTACCTGTAACAGCAGTGAAATAACTTTGCAAGGGTTATGTTGTAAACCCATATATCTACAGACTAAATAGTACAGCACCAACCATTACGTTCTGTCAATACAATTTCTTTCAATTTTTGTTTCATTCCATCAAAACTTTTCATATCAATCTAGCATTTTTGAGCAACTATATTTAGTGCCAAAGAAAAGGAGTGGTAACTTGAAATATAGATAATATATATTTAATCTTTACAACAAATGCAAAAGTGGTAAGTTGAAAGTTTAAGACTGTAAAAACTCTCGAGAACATATAATGAAACATAAGAGTGAATGTCACAACACATTTATGTATGTTTGAGTTTCAGCAAAAACTGCTGAAGGCAAATTTGAGAATATCTGTGTATCATACTTTTGGCACAACAGCAGGAACCAAAATAAATCATCCAGGAATGAGACATAAGAAACAGAGTCAGGAGGTAAATAACAAGACAAATACAAATTTTGAATTAAAGAAAATCTTTCAAGCCAAAAGAGAGGTTTTCTAGCCCTGCAAGTGCACTGCAGAACAGTTGTGGTTTTTTTCATGAGTTTTCAATGTTTCACTCTTTTTTTTTTAAAGTTTCTAATTTAAGGAAAGGTGTTTCTCAGAAGTTAATACATCACATTTTTTCGGGAAAGCCAAGGTATTTTTATTTTTTATGAAATGCATTCTCTCTATTTATGTACTATAAGTGGTACACAAAAAACCTTTCCCACTGATGTCAAGCCAAAAGAGCAAATGAAAAGAAACTGCAAAGCAAATTCTAAAAAGAATAGGGGTTTTTCCACCCATTCCCTTTTATTTTAGCCTTAGCTGCAGAAGGAACTTTTTTGTCCCAAAAGACAGAGGATAATTTTTCCCAGGAATCACACATCCTAAAGGTTGCTATTCTAGTTGCAACTGATTGATGACAAGACTATGCCTCTATTTTCTTTTTTTTTTTTTTTTTAAATGAATCTCTGAAAATTGCAGCTGCCATTAACAACAACAAAACCAAGAAAAATTAACACGCAAAAAATTTTGTTTTCCAGATCTGGGTTTGACATTGCTCAGTTGAAATTGCTCAGTAGGGAGACCTATATTGTACAAACATATTGGTCATCTTTAACTAGTATCTTGTCATTTTCATAAAGAAGGTGACATGCAATGGTCAGTAGGACACAGCAAAACGACAAAGCAGTTTTTCATATGACTCTTCTCTAGCCTGATATCCTTTGCATCCTTTTGTCACAGAAAAGTATTCCTAAACTGGATCACATCCTTCAGTTTCAGGATACAGAACAAAGGTCAAGTAAAATAAGGACCACATTCATTGCAAATATAAATCCAACCCACATAAACCAAAACCAACCAATCTCAGTACACACAGCCCTGTTGTGAACTGTTTGCCAGGTTTAGTGTGTCCTTTACCATCAGTAGTCTGACTGAGAACTAAAGATGTTAATAACTCACAGTGCCAGCTGCTAAAAGCAGAAACATCATCACTTCTGATGAAACGGCCATGGTATTCTACCAGCACTGAACTGCAGAAGGATTTAACAGCTGTTTATAAAAGTTGTACTGCAGGATAGCTATTAAAATCAGATATCCTACTTGCTGCAATCATCTACTTGCTGCTTCTAAAATCCCAACCACCTTTTCTGTGTTATCTGAAGGAGATAAAGTTGTAATTGTGAGCAGAAAGAAAAAAAAAAAAAAAAAGAAAAAAAAAAGAAAAAAAAAGAAAAAAGAAAAAAAGGAAAAAAAAGAGAAAAAAAGAAAAAAAAAAGAAAAAAAAGGCAAGGCGCCTTCTGTCATCCCAAATTTCTCATTCTATCTTCTTTCTATTTCAGTGTTTTTGTACCACTCAAAGTTCTTCAGGTAGTTTTTAAAAAGACAATAAATATAAATAAAATCAATTGAAACAAATAAAATCTAGGACAAGAAAGAGCACACCATAAAGTGCACATAAAGTGCATTGCAGAATGGGAGCAAAAATACTGCCTATTACAGCTTTTTCCCTTTTATTCTTTATCTATTAACTCACATAAGTTTCAAATAATTCCTAGTTTTCTTGCTGTACATTACCAAATTCTCTATTTTCCTGTTTATCCTGCTTATTCTACTTATGACCTTAAGAGCTTCTTCCCAGTTTCCAGTAAGTTGCAATATTAAACATCAGAAGCTCACATTTTGGGGTTCAAAATGATTTCATTCACAACATTTTCATTTAGCTTTTCTGTTCAGTTTTTTGAGAGGATGAGATGACATTTTTTTTCAGCCATTTCAAAAAATCCTTGTTAAAGCAGTATTTGTTAGTGTAAGAACTGTTGTCAGACCATGATTACTTGTCATCGACGCAACAAATATCTGGCTCCCTTGGTGTGCTTCTCTTTAGATATTATGATGAAGTCTTAAAATAGCTTCTCCTGTCTTTGATAGGGTTTGAGTTACATTTTTTTTTCCTCTAAACTACAAAAAAAAAAAAAAAAAAATTAATACTGACAGCATTGAAAGCTGCATGCTCTGTCACACAGACTGCAACCCTCAGTGAGAACAGCTTTTCTAATCTCCATGACGCAGATAGACACTGGCAGAGCTACTCACCCAGGTCAGTGCCATCTTCATCAGTTGGCTGGCTTGCTTATATTACATTCCAGTGCATCCCAGAACCTTTCCTTCCAGAGTATTGTTAGTTTAATGGCTTTCTTGAAAATCTCTGGGACTTGTTTCTAAGTTTGATTTTTTTTCCCCTCTGTACTGTTTACAGTGCAGTGCCACCACTATTTCACATGACTGGCAGCTGACAATTTTTCTCTTTGAAATTCTTTCTCTTTCAAATTCACTTTTCTAAATGTTTTGTGGGAAAGGAACACAGTCTCTGGCCTTTGTTTTATTATTTTTATTTCGGGGAGAAAGACAACAAAGACATGGCAACTGAAAAGACCTTAGGGATAAAGTCCAGGTGAAGAAACGATAGATGCTTAGTTTATACTAGAAAAATATGTCCTGGCCATACTTCCTCCTGGCTTCTTGTGCACCTCCTTGCTGGCATAGCATGAGAAGCTGCAAAGTCCTGGACCTAGGGTAAGCATTACTGAACAATAACTAAAACACCATTGTGTTAGCCACATTATTTTCATGCTACATCCAAAACACAGTACTGAACCAGCTTCTAAGATGAAAATTAACTTTATCCCAGCCAGAATGAGGCCATCACACTTTCTATTCATGTCTGTTTAGTATAGAGTACTGAGCATTTCAACGGGAGTCACAACAACTGAATGAGTTGGTTCAATCCAGGTTATTTAGAAAGAATTTATATGAAAAGGACATTTTATGCAGTTTTAACCTTGTCATATTCCCACGTCATATGTGGTTTGGACAACTACTGGAAAACTAAAACTCCAAATAACTCCTTTTGATTTTTCTTCCCCTCACGCCCTCTGATAATGAAAGGGCAAATGGGGAAGCATAACTAAAAATATCAATTTACTGAAAGAAATAGCCGTAACTGCAAAGATACAGAAGAAAACAGTTTAAACCAATTAGGGCAAAAAGTGTCACCTGGTCCCGCCCACCCAGGACAAAGACAAAATGGCAGAGGAATTTCCCCCATTCCCCCACCCCCAGACCATGTGGTCAGGAAAAAGAAAACAAGAAAAACACTGTAGCAAACAGTCGTCTGTGGGAGAGCAGCAAACCAGTAGCAGGCTACAGGCTCTCTCTGGGTTTGTGGCTGGGCAGCAAAAGGCAAGTTACTACAAAAGGTAGCGGTGCCAGTCCAGGACAGCAGCTAGCAAACCGTGGTTAGCGATAGAAGAAACCTGGAGCGGCTGGTGGCTGGGAGCGACTGCGAAACCCCTGAAATGCTGCGGCTGGGGCGGCAGCGGCAGCAACTGCGGCAGCCCATCCATTCCAGGCCCTGCACTTTGGCCACAACAACCCCACGAAACACTACAGGCTGAGGACAGGATGGCCAGGCAGAAAGGGAGCTAGGTGTACTGGCTGACAGGAAACTGAACATGAACCAGCAGTGTGCCCAGGTGGCCAAGGTCAATAAGCATCCTGACCTGTCCCAGGAATTGTGTGGCCAGCAGGACCAGCGAAGTGATTCTTTCACTGTCCTTGGCCCTGATGAAGCTGCACCTTGAATACCCTGTCTTGTTCTGGGCCTCTCAGTTTAGAAAGGATGTTGAGTTGCTGGAGTGTGTCCAAAGAAGGGCAAAGAGGCTGCTGAAGAATCTGAAGCACAAGTCCTATGAGGAGCAGCTGAGGGAACTGGGGTTGTTTAGCCTGGAGAAAAGGAGCCTCAGGGGAGGCCTTATCACTCCCTACAACTACCTGAAAGGAGGCTGTAGCCTGGTGAGGGTCAGTCTCTTCTCACAGGCAACTACCAATAGGACAAAAGGGTACAGTCTCAAGCTGCGCCAGAGGAGGTTTAGGTTGGACATTAGGAAGAACTTCTACAGATAAAAGGTGACTGGGCTTGGGAATGGGCTGTCCAGGGAGGTGGTGGAGTCACAGTCCCTCAAGCTGTTTAAGAAAAGACTGGATGTGGCACTTGGTGCCATGGCCTAGTTGACAAGGTAATGTTAGACAGTGATCTCAGAGGTCTTTTCCAGCTTAGTTAATTCTGTGATCTCTGCTTCCCTTCTGCAATTCAGGCAAGGTAAAACCAGTTCCACCTCCTGTGCTTAAAGAGACAGTCCATCAAAAATGAAGAAATGAGATAGATACATAATTGGTCACAACCACCTAATGCTAAACTCTGCCTCATTTCTGTATAACTAGGACATCCCTACACTTCCTTTACAGTCTCAGAGGCTATCTAGATTTGAAGGACAGTGTATCAAATGCTGAATACACCCATGACTTTTAACTAGGTCTGTAGCCTCCTACAGACTCTGACACATTGACAGTCATTAACAACATGCAGTCCAAGGCAGTTTTGATTGCATGACCATGTACTCTTTTTGCAGATGAATGTTATTTTGTAAACCACAGTAGTTTCTCTACATTTTTTGAAATGCAGCTACATTTACCAGACATGGGTAAAGTCCTACTTTTTGAAGATATTTTATGAAACTAATTTCTACTGCATCTTAGTGTTTCAAGCTTTGCTTCACTTAACCCACGTAAGTAAATTATGTTTTAACTTAAATTGTGAACTGAAATTAAGGGAAAGCAGTTTTAATGATCTTGGATGTGGAATCAAAAATAAAACAGACCTGCCTTTTAACATATCTGACATTTTACAGCACTTTGTGAGGGCCAAGTTTTCATCTATTTCAGATGTAACTATTCACACTTCATATCCATGAAAACTGGATTAAAGAACCTTGCTGGACATTCATAAAATCATAGAATCATAACATAGTTTGTGTTGGAAAGGACCTTAAAGATGATCTTGTTTCAACCTCTCTACCATGGTCAAGGAACCTTCCACTACAGAAAGCCCTGTCCAACCTGGCCTTTCAACAAGATGCATATTAGTATTTTTTCCTAGTATTAGCCTGTTACTGGTATTATTGTAAATTACTGAGGCAATTTAAACACCTAAGGCAGAGTTACTTTGAAGCTGAACAATATGCAATCAGCAAGGACAGTTTTCTCCGGCTGCTTCAGGCTTCCAGGAGCAACACCCCACCCTGTGCCCAGTGAGCAAACAAAATGGTGCACACAGACCTGGACTCCCTCTCTCTGCAGGGCAGGGCTGTCTTCATCGACCTCGATGACATTTTCTGTGCTGCTGGCAGGCATGTTGAGGAGCCCTCAGGGTGTGACTGACAGCAGAAGCATGGCAAAATAGTTACATTGCTCCCTGACTGGATACTAGCTGCCTTCCTAATCAGCACCCTGGGGGAGCCAGCCTGAAGCCTAGCCCCACAATGGTTGCCCAACAGAGGGTATATAAAGCAGTTCCCTGGGGGTGCCTGCCAGCTGGCCACTTCCGTCTCAGGTTCACCCAGGTAAGCCTGACTGCTGGTCCCACTCCTTGTCCTGCCTGCCTCTCCGTTGTCGTTCGTCCTGCCTGTCTCTCCTTGTCCTCGCCTCCCCATCCTGCTGATACCTGGTTTCAGCACCACGAAGTTCTTCCCACTGGTGGTGGTAATTCTTTTCCTTGTTTTAGCCTGTCCCTTTTCCTGTTACCTCAATAAAGATAGTATCTCTTTGAGACCCAAAATAAGGAGTTGCATGCCTGAATCTCACCTTCAGAGAAATCAATTAAAAGAGGCTGGTTAGAATTTTGAACTCGATTGTAACACTACCTCTGGTAGTTCTTTACTGCTGATATTTGGAATTTTCGGGTCAGTCCTCTAACGAGACTTAGAAACCTCCCCTTTTGAACTACCTCTTTGTATTATGAAGAGCTTTAAATCTGTGGATTTTTCATGGTTCAAGCATCTCCAAAACCACTACATCCTCAGACCTTGTTCTGATAAACTGTCCCTCCTTGAATCCTTCTCTGGACCTGTAATTACAAAGGGCTGTACCAACATCACAGACACAGCAGTTTTTCAGCTGTACTGCTCACACAAGCTGTCCCCGAAACTTGTTCAGATGCCTACTCATTTATTTTTGTTGTTGTTTGTGGGTTTTGGGGGGTTTGGGGTTTTTTTGGTGGGTACTTCAAGAGATGGAGAATGATGGTGAACCAAATTAAGACTGGAACAAAAAGTGCTCCCTACTTTTAACATAACTAACCAGGTTCATTTTGCAATTTATCAGTATTTGCAAAGAGAGATGGCACAAACTTGAAATAGGAGAATAGGATTACTTATGTCAATACAGGATCAAAAAATGTTCATAGAATTATTCCTAACCTTGACTTCTTCTCTGGTACATGTAATAGTCAAAGCTGATAAGCTAGATCACAGTCACAGCACTGTTGTATGGCATCTCAAATGTCTCATCAAAAGACAGACATCTAAGCCCCACTTTTTTCTAACATGGGAAACACAGGGAAAATAGTCTTAATACAAGAGGCTCAAAATAATCAAACATAATTCTAAAATGTAAACAGACTACTTCTTTCTCATATTATAATATATTATATGCGTTGAAGAAGAAAAATATTTCACGTATTCCTTCCTTATGTGTTGCAGAAAACACCGAACAGGTTGCCCAGAGGTGGTGACCCTGAAAACATTCAAGGTCAGGCTGGATGAATCTCTCAGAAACCTGATCTGTTTGAAGATGACCCTGCATGTTGCAGGCCTTTAAAGATCCCTTTCTACCCAAACTAGTCTATGAAATCTATTGAGAACAAAAATACATAGTTGCTGCTTTGGTTCATAAGGGAGAGAGCAGCTGAGAGCAATCTTGATGAAAAATATGTCTCCCATGTAGGCCTGTCCGTGGCTCTATTTACTAGATTTGGCCATCAGTCATGATTGGAAACTAATAGGGGATGAAACATTTCAATTGCACATATGGTATGTGGCAAATCTCAACTGCCCTTGGTACAGGAACACATCACAGCTATCTTGTGCAGACAAAACCATGAGAAATCTGGGGAGCTTTCCAAGGGAGCAAGACCCTGAATCCTTGAAATGAAAGTCAAGGTGCTTCTTTCTATGCCAGTGCAAAGGTGTCGGAACAGCTTGTGGTAGTTGGTGTTTTACTGTATGACAATGCAACACAGCCCTCATATGTTTCTGAAGATAACTGAAACATCTGGCATGAAAAATTTTATCTCAATTATTTTCTTTCTCCAAATTCCTAAATGATCAAAATTAAAAACCGGGAGTAGAAACGCCACTTTCCCGTGAGCTCTACCAGCCTGCATCCGAGGAACAGGCCCAGGTCTGGATGCCGGCACCTGCCAGGTCCTGCCAGCGGTGCCCCCACCTCTGCGCCGCTCGGCACCGCTGCCCTCCGAGGCGCGCCCCCGCGCCGCTGACGTCACCACGCGCGGACCCCGGAAGTAGAGCTAGCGGGAGGTGGGCGGTGCCGCGCACGGCGCTGGGCCTGGAGCGGCCGCGCGCTCCCCGGTGACGGCGGCGCGCGCGTCCCGCCCCGCCCCGCCCCGCCCCGCCGGCGACGGGCGCCAGGTACGTGCGGCCCCGGGGCCGGGCCGGG
>JAWMRC010000089.1:2938433-2974648 GCA_035584755.1 Thripadectes ignobilis | reverse complement strand
GGGCGGTGCCGCCGGCGGCGGTGAGGGGCGTGCGGGGGGAGTGGTGACCGCGGGCCTTGGCACGGGAGGGGGGCCGCCGGCCTTCGCGCCGCCGGCGGCGCCGTGGGGAGGGAGCGGGAGCCGCGGCGCGCAGCCGCCTGTCCCAGCCCTGCCCCGAGATGAAGACGCTGGGCCCACGGGCCTTCTGTGTGCGGCGGCGTCAGGCCGGAGCGGGTCAGCGGCGGCTGCCCGTGGCCGGGACCCCGAGCTGTCCCCGCCGGCCCTGTGCGCCGCGGAGCGGGTGTGAGGGATGTCGGGGTGCCCGTGGCAGTGCGGGAGTGGGGTACGCGGCCGCAGCGGCACCGCCCGGGACGGGCACCGCGGGCCCCAGCCGTCATCTCCGCGCTCTCCCTACGGCTGCTCCACGTGTTGGCACCTTCTCAACTGCTTCCCGCTGTCTTGGGTGGCTCATGAACCAGAAACAGGGAATAGCTGTTACTACTTCCAGTTTTTTAAATAATCTAAAGCTTTTGTTCTTTGGAACGTGTCCTCAGTCATTGCTGCAGTTTTTGGTGCTGTCAGCTGCTTTTTCGGAACAGACCTGTCAGTTTCTGTGTTACCTAACACAAGTTTCCAGTACAGCCGTAAATGGCAAAAAGTCCCTGCTTGACCGTAATTCTCCTGACTTAATAATATAGCTAGGCTTGAGTGGCAATTTTCATTTCAAATCTTGCTCTCCTAATTAGACGGGATTGAAAGCTTCTTTTTGGACTGAAGTTTCTTGTAGTTGTCCCGGCAGCTTTAAAATATTGAAAATATATTGAAAATACGTCCACAAAATATTTTTCATTTCTGAGTTATCCAGATGTAGGAAAATTATGTTCCAGTGTAAATTGTTACTTTTACTTGGTTTGGCAGTGAGAACTCAAAATTTGTAATTCTAGAACAGGAGATGCTTCCTTTCCAAAAACTACTCACTTTGCTTTTTAGAGAACTGTTGCCTGCTTTTGAGAGAGAATGAACAGATTTTCTTCCAGGTAGCTGACTTTTAACTGTGATGTATGTGACCCAGACTGCTCAGAACCATGTAAGTCAGCTTGTCAAGTCTTCACAAACTGTATCTTCCACTACTTCTGCATGAAGTTTTTGGCTAAGGTAGTAAATTTACGTGAGCAGGTCACAGGACAATATCATCATTGGCAAAAGGGGTATTTTAAAATCCACAGCAGTGACAAAGCTAACTGGGTAAGATCTTTGATCTTAATGTTGCAGTCATTTGATGACAGTGAAGAGTAGGATGTTAACAATATTTACCTTCAAAGAAGGATAAATACAGTAGTACACTATAAATGTGATCTTTTACTAATTGCTAGTATTTTCTTGGAATCCTTAATTGAGTCTGTGGAGTAAAGAGGGTGGCAAGATGTTATGCTACTAATGACAGAGCAGCCTTATGATAGCATATAGGTGAAATGTAGGAACAGGTTAAAAAGCTCTTGTGTAGGAAAACTAAAATCTTAACAATAGGAGATATACAGAAGCTTGAGGTGTGTCACAGAGTGCTACAGATGTTAAAGTACAGAAAGCATGTCTATATAGTCCTTTGGGTTTGGAATCGAACAGGTCTGGTCTTCTGAGTGTTTCAGATATTATTACACATACTTTCAAAAAAACTCCAAACCATTCTTTGCTTGCAAGAGTACTGGTTTTTGCATGGGATGCTCCAGATAGAACCTCCAGGTGATGGCTGTTTCTGTAGCTGAAGTCACTGCCAATACTTATTACCTGCCAGTCTGCCAGAGGTCTGATATGCCTGCTAGGTGTTAGTCTGGGCACTCCCCAGCCCACCTCTGTCAAAACATGGTGGATTAAGACAGATGTAATATTTATTGTGTTCAAGTTGACCTGACTTTTTGTCTGAAATAGGTTAACAGATGTGGGTGGGCACAGGAATAAGATGAGGACTTCAGCAGGCAAACAGCACAGAGCAGCTGGAGGCGGACAAGGACATCATCATTTCAGAAGCATAGTGCACACTCAGAGTGCTGTCTGCCTTAGTGAAATACCTTTAATTACTGAAGTTTTCTCACCAGTGCCTAGATTTTGCCTGTTTTCTTGAGGCAGCCTTCTCAGTGATTGTAGCCAATTATTACTATATTTAAATCTGCAAGTTGACTCGACCATGGTCGTTACTGAATTGCCTTTTATGTGGTAGTTAGCAAATCTTTGGGAGAGCTTTTCATAATTACCCAGTGGGGATTTATCTTTCAACATTCACTCTTTTTTTAAGTCATTTTTTTTCACCTGAAGACTGAGACCTGACTTTGGAAGTTTTGCCCATTCCTAGCTCTATAGAAAAAGTTCTGAATACAACTCTGTTACTGGTTCTTTGAATTTGACCCACTGTTCCCTTGGGGAACAATGTGCTGTTGTGACTGAGGAGTTTTAGATTTACAATAGATTACTGAAATTCTTTGAAGTAAAGCATACATACAAAGAATGAATAGATATCTTTTTTTAAATTTCTTTTCCACTCGCTTACTGAAACAATTTCCTTAACAGTGGACATGGAAAACATCCTCTTAGGAGAGTTAATGCTGACCTATGGATTTTTTTGGTGCATTAGAAGGACATTTTTTCTCTTTATGAAGGTGATTGTACTTAGCCTGTAGATCAGTTTCACAGATTCACACTGACTGGAATTACCAAAGTACAGTTTATTGAGTTTAAAGTTGTTGTTCAGCATTGTATGTGCTGTGGTTGGAATGTGTGCTATATATATATATGTATGTATATATATATATACATACCTTTGGGGAGGAAGACTCGAGTGAGTACTTTGAAAACTTAATGTTTAACTACTCACAGCATTCCTTACACTGTTCTTGTAACGTGACTGAGTTTTATTGAAAGGTGAAAAGATGCAGTGTTCACTTTTGTATCATCCTTGCCTTTCTGCTCAGCCCGCCATCAGATACTTATTAATACATTTTGTTAAGATTTTTTTTCATGGCTGAATGCTTCTAGGAATTAGACTGGGACTGCAGGTTACTTCCCTCCAACTACAGACTCATTCTGTTAAAAAAGTGCTTGGGGTGCAGTTTCACAGCCAGTTCATATTAGATCCCTGTTGGTGGAAGGAACAGGGATCTAATCCTCTCTGCTTCCTGCCTCATTCTTCCTGGTCATGTGGGAAATCAGCTGGCGACATGGTGAGCCAGGTAAGGAAGGTCATCCCGCTGGTACAGAACTGGAGTTAAGAAACACTTCTTTCTCATTGGATCTGCTCACTCACTAGCATGAGTGCCATCATTAGTAATAGGGATAGGACAAGGGTAATGACTCTAAACTGAAAGGAAGCAGGTTTAGATTAGATATTAGGATGAAATTTTTTACAGTGAGGTTACTGAGACCTCACTGGGAGAGACCTAACCGGAGAAGCTCTGAGTGCCTCATCCCTGTAAGTGAAAGGCCAGGCTGGATGGTATTTTGGGCAGACTAGTGTAGTGGAAGGTGTTGCTGTCCATGGCAGGGGCGTTGTACTAGATGAACTTTAAGTTCCCTCAAAACCCAGATGTTTCTATAAGAAATGATGTAGGACTGGGATCGGGAGTGGAGAATCTAGAAGCAGCAGAAGGGCTGAAAGTGTTGTATCGTATGGACTGAAGTAAATCTGCAGGGTGAGTCACCTTGTACTTGAACTGACTGTGGTGAAAGCCTCTCTACCAGTTTCCTGAGCAAACTGCGTCATGAAATAAGTAGTAATAATACTGCTCGTGAGGATGGTATCCTGCTCTGTGTTTTAGTGAAGTCTTCATGTAACTGCTTTTATTCCTGTTACACTCTTCTGAAGAGTATTGACCTCCAGCTTGATGGACCCTCTCTGGTACTGCAGTTTATATTCTTTTGAGCATGTATGGAAAGGGCAAAGATAAACTCTTCATGGTTCATGAGGCTAATTTTAGGCATTTCTACTACTGTAGTTTCTGTACTCTTACTGGTTCCCAGTGGCCAGCAGAAATCAAAGGGGACCAGTCTGCTGTATAAAGATTTGAGTATTCTATGTATTGATTTTAAATACTCAGGTGAAATAAGTGTTGTCTTAGCAACCATAGTATTAGCTGAATCAATATATTTAGTGTGATGGTTAATTTAGGAAACTCTTCTGTCAGCAGACAGAGTTTATTCTCAGTGTCATGGTTTAATGCCAGTTGTCAGCTAAATACCATGCAGCTGGTTGCTCACTTCCTTTCACTTTTCCGCTGCCCCGGTGGGATGGGGAGTGAATCAGAAGAAAAAATGTACAGCTTGTGGGTTGAGATAAGACCAGTTTCATAATTGAAAGAAAGCAAAATATAGTAATAGTAATGATAATAATAGTTTTAATGAAGAGAGGGAGAAATGAAACTCAAGATAAACAAGTGATGCACAGAAAATTGCTACCACCTGCTACCAATACTTAGCCTGTCGCTGAACAACCACTCTCCCCTCTTTTAGGTAAGTGCCCCAGTTTATATACTGGACATGATGTTCTGTGTTACGGAGTGCCCTATAGGCCAGTTTGGGTCAGCTTTCCTGGCCATGCTTCCTCCCACATTGTTTTGTGCAGCTCCTCACTAGCAGAGCATCAGACACAGAACAGTTCTAGGCTTAGGGTCATGTGCTGGTTTGAGTCTGGCTGAATGCCTGGTGTACAGCAAAACTGCTTCAAGGTCTTCCTCCCGTACTTTTGCCTTCCAGAGGGAAGGGAAAAAAAACCAGCTAGGAATTTGCGATTAGAGATAACAGCCAGGAAAAGGAGCTTTGATTAATACCACAGACAAAACAGAACTTAGAATAATGCTTAAATTTATTACCAACAAACTAAGAACTAGCAATAAGGAATAAAACACTTTTAGAAACGCTTTTCCACCACGCCTTTATCTGTCCATTCTCCCCTCCTTCCCCCAGTGGTGAGAGGGACAAGGAATGGAAGGTTTGCAGTGAGTTGTTGCTTTCAGCTGTTTGCAGATGTAAGTCCAAGACTTAAGCAGCAGTTCTTTCAAATCTGTCTCAGGGTTCTTTTTGTGAACTTTCAGGGGACAGCCCGTTTCATCACGGTCTTCACCATGGCTACAGGGGATCATAACTCTGAATCCTTGCCATGTATTCTGTGGGGTCCCCCGCCCAAGACAGATCTTCTACTCTCTCACAGGTCGTTCCATGGGGTGCACTCTCTTATTGATAAGCTGGCTGTACCTGCTTAGCGTGGGTTTCCCTCTCCATGGGTCACAGCCAAAAATGTGCTCTATCTTGGGACCTGCCGCAAGGTAACAGCCTCCTTCATGCATGCCCCTGCTCCGGCAGAGGGGGTCTTTGCACCCCGATGGCCTCCCATGGGCTTTGAGGAGACAGCTCATAAGCACCATTGTCATCACCATGGTTGTCAGGGAATCATAGCTTTGAGTCCTTTCCCTGCTTTCTATGGGGTCCCACCCCCTACTTCTCCTCCTGCACTGACCTTGACGTCTTCATTGTTAATCCATGGCTGCAGATCTTCTCAACTGCGCAACAACTCCTCCATTCTTAAATATGTTTTCATGCAGGGGTGTTAACTAATGATTCAAAAGCAGGAAGTTTTCCTTGTAGCTGACCACCATTGTCTCTGCTCTACAGAATAGGGGAGAACTTCTAGCAACTTCTAGGAGAAGCCACTCTTCCTCTTATCAAAAAAACCTAATCAGAGAAACCTACAACAGGTGAGTACTACTTAACAACAGCCAGACTATCAGTGTGTTATCAACATTAATCTCGTTCTGAATCCAAAACACAGCACTGTACCAGCTGCACTAATCCAGCCAGAGCCCGGACACTCAGGCAGGCAAATGAAAGAAAATTTTCTTTATTCCATGTCTAGAAAGAGAGATGGTGATTAGAATATGAATTAGTTGTATATCTTGTCAGCTGTATTGCCAATTAGGCGGTTCCAGTGGTGACTGGAAGCAGGCCCATACCTGAAGCACCAGTAATACTGAATGTTAGTGTTTATGTTTCTTGGTGCATGTGCCTTTAAAGTCAGGCCCATCATATTACATTGTTCAAGTTTTTGCTTTTTTTTAAAATAGTTTGTAATGTAGTTGGTAATAAGGAAGTTTTCCGTTTACTGCCAATTTTAAGTCAAAGTTTAAGCTAAATTTTTTTTTTTTTGAGAGGGACATACTGAAAAATGTTTTTGATTGTATTGAAAATATTCTTGATTAGTCTTAAGTACTCTTGGGCATCTCTAAGATGTAGACAAGAAATATGAAATTCAGTAAGAAGATAGCTTTGGAAATTGTGAACGATTTTCCAGGACGGCTAGTCTGGATTTGTCTGAATTACAAGCTTCATAAAGTTGCCATTTTCCATTTGCAGCTAAATCTTTTAAAATACTGATTTTGAATTCTCTGGATATTTCAGCTGCACTTTGCATACTCTGCTGGCTGATTGAGCTTACATCACCCTGTCAGCTTTATGCAGTGTCAGTGATGAAAGCTCCTGGTGGGACATGGGAAAAATGTGTTTTCCAGTTTCTTGTCACCCCTTAACTGAAGTTTACTTTGGCTTAGGGATAGGCATAGTGGATCTCCTTCTTGTTTTGTTCAGGCGTGTGAGGAGAGTTAGTTGGTTTATTGTACTTTGGACCTGTTTTATACTTCTGTATCTTCGTTTTTGGAGTAAAAACTGCTTGTCTGAGAAGATGAACAGACTAATTCTGGTTGATTGTGTTGTCAGTGTGCCAGGTGCTCTCCAAATTGTTTTTAGTATTGTGTTGAAGACCAAACCCAACAAATAATGTAGTGGTTATAATTTCTTTTGAAATTCTGCAAGCCAGGGTTTATGGAGCCTTGAAATGCACATTTGAGTGGCTGTCATGTTTTTGCACAGCATGATTAGCATACAGTACGTGCAAATCTCAGTCTCCTTGTTTAACTGAAGAAGATGCTAAAGCATGTTCTTGCTTTGCATTCTTCCTTCTTGTCTTAGGCGCAATATACAGCCAATATTGAAAGCATCTAGCTTTTTTCCTAACAAACAGGCATGTCATTACTCTTGCTGAACATGAGTTTTACCAAGCCATCTTAAGAAGCAAGATGTTAAGTGGACTGGATTTAAATAAAAACAAGCACCACAGTAAAAAAGAAAACTGGAATTGTTTTCAAAGGAGAAATACAGTAACAGGAAGTCTTGGTAGGGAAAGAGCCCTTATACAGAGGCTTTATTAAAATTTAGTTAATGAGGGATAAATAGTTGTGCTCATGAACACAGTCTGTACTGGTCTTGAATAATGGTCCTTGTAGTGAAAGAATATCTCCCCACTGACACATACAATTCAATCTTATGAATTAAAACCTGAATGGAAAGAGTTGTGTACCTCTATGTTGATAACTCCCATGTTGCAGGAGTGTGTTGACAGCTGCCAACCTCCAAGCCAAGAGTAAAGATCTCAGAGAAAGCACAGGCATCAAAATCAACAAAGCTACTGTAAATGCAAACTTGTGTTTGATACATGCTAATTAGTAAATCAGATTTTGTTAGTGTTTTTTTTTTTTTTTTTTATTTTATTTGTTTCTTGAGACTTTATTTTAAATGTTTGTATTTTGGAATAGCAGAGTTTGAAATTTGGATACATAAACTATTTCTGACCACAATGATCACTTACTAAGTCTTGCTTTTTCTTTTTCTGTTTTTCTTTCTTGGCAATGTTGACAATTCAGGCTAAAAAGTTTTCAGATATCAGCTGTATCCCTGTTCTGTCCCTTCAGTTGCACCAGGTAATGAACTAAATATGAGAATCAATAAATTAAAAGTATATACTTAAAAAAAAGGGGGTGGGGAGGGGAACAAAGAAAGGAAGGTAATTTTGACTCAGATCAGGTCCCTGTTTTGGTCTGCTTCAGATATGATTTCCTGAACTGGTTCACAGTACATTACTACAAACAGTTCTGTTAGCTGAAGGGATAGTATGGGTAGGGGGTGGGACTGCTAAAATTGTTTTGCAAAGATGTGTTTGGGAATATGTGCTTTGATTCTAAGACATGGGGGCAGGAATGGTCTTTGTTCTGTATTTGTTCTCTATAAAACAGTGGGATACTTGTTATCTGTCTGGATGAAGTAAAATATAGCTTTCCCTTGGCTTGGATTTGACATTTCTCAGTATAAGAAATTGTCCTCAATTTTTCAAAAGTTTGAGCATGTTCTAATAAATGGCAGCATGAAAACTCCAGGTTATTTCACTTGGTGTTTTGTCCACTGTGATAATGAAACCTTTTTTTCCAAAGAGAAGCAATAGATGCTTAACTACCTTGCTGTGTGAGATTTCCTATCTGTAGCAAACCCCAGCTAGTATCCTGACTTGTACTTTCTTTATTAAGACATGATTTTCTGTTGTTAGTGACTCAGAAACAGACAGTGACATTTTTGGCACACAGTGCCATTTGTTCTCCATTGTTTCTCCATTGTTGCTCTTTCTAAATAGGTTATATTGTTTGAGTTCTAGGATTACATTCATGTGAATCATCCCATCAACTTCACTAATATCAAAAAGGGTGAATGTACATTCCTGCAAGAGAGTCCTAAGTTCTTCATTATCTTCCCAACATAATTCTCAGGGCAATTAAAGGTTTTTAAAAACTTTTTTTCCTTTCATTCTTTGTTCTACTAGTTCTGTTTTCTTTGTCTTTCTTTCTGGTGAGTATTTAAGTAGTCATAAAAATTTGGATAACTCCCTAAGGAATACTTGTGAGAGGACCACATCAGAGTAACCAGAAGCTTGAATTTCTGCCTGTGTGAGGTAGTTGGTTGAAGGAGGAGGGAAGGAATAGAAATATGCTGAGAGGGGAAGTCCAGTTACTTAAGGATATCAACCTATAACTGCATTTTCTTGAGAGATAAAACTATTACGTGGCTTGTTGCAGATAGATGGTGAATTTTTCAAAGCTAGTAGCACATTCCTTTTGAGAAGTTCAGATTTTTGACTATCCACTGAATGTCCAGAGGAAACAATTTTTAAGAATATAATTTAGAAAATTCCAGAAAGTCATGATCTTTAGAGATTGCTACTAACAGGAATACAAGAAAGTCAAACAGACCCACACATATAAAGCTATCTAGCATTCAGAAAAAAAGCATGGTATCAATAATGTAGTATTTTTAATTTGTTCTAAATTGCATTTATCTGCTGTTCTACAGCAGTGTAGGACAGCAGATAAATAAATTTTAATGCTTAACTTTATGAAAAATGGTGGTAGATATACCGCCCCCTCAGAAAAATCTACTGTGAGTGTTCAAATGTGGGAGTGGGGCCCAGAGAAATTGTGGAATCGCCACTGTTGCACATCTTCAAAATTTGACAGATGCCTAAGCAGCTTGTTCTGGTAATGCTTTTCAGTTTACCTCCAGAAATATGCATAGATCTATATCATCCCATATACATGGTGCTATGATGTCTCTGGTGTTTAGGGTAAGAAATAAGGTAGTTGGTAATGTCTACTTTTGGGTACGGTATCACCTTCAGTTTTAGTATGTAGGAATCTCAAGTGATTCTAACTGTACAAGAAATGCTGTGCTTGTTTTGTTGTTTTGACATACCTACGAGCACCACAGAACAACTGACTGTGCTTATTCCATTGCAGGACTGTAGTGGGAGTGACCAGTTGCAGTGGACCACTGGGAGTGTGGTCTAAGGAAAAAAACACTCAATGGCTTTGTCATTCCCGTACTCTTTCTATAAAGGCAGGATGAATGAAACCAGGGGACTGGAGCAGTGTGGAACAAGGAGAAGTTTGGAACGAGGAGTTGAGTTGGCAGTGTCTCTCTGAAAGCTCTTGAAATGAAGGGACAAATGAGGACAGCTTGGGGATGGAGTGGAATGGCACTAGAAGCTCTCAAGGTCGAATGAGGCCAAGTGAAACCTGGAGCTTGTGAAGGATATAGGAGAGGATGACTGAGAGGCATAGAAGTATGAAGGAGGAGGAACTGAGGCTGGGAGAAACATTAGGGCCATACTTAAAGCTCAAGAGAGGAACGTCAGATGAAATACTGAATTTCTCCTTATTAAGTGAGCACCTTCATGCAATGCATTGACAAAAGCAGAAGTGCAGTGGAAAAAACAGGTTGTGATTATACCTTCTGTATTGGGTTTGTGTGGCAAGGTTTTGGTGGTGAGGGGCTGCACATGTGGCTTCTGTGAGAAGCTGCTAGAAGCTTCCTATGTGTCCAGTAGAGCCAATGCCATCCAGCTCCATGGCAGAGCTGCTGCTGGCCAAGGTTGTACTCCTACAACCCATGGACGTTCATAGTGGAGCAGACGTGTACCCAAAGGAGGCTGTGATATTAAGGGAAGCCTGCACTGGAACAGGCTTCTGACAGGACTTGTGGCCTCATGGAGAGAGAAACCCATGCTGGAGCAGTTTTGCTGGCAGGACTTGTGACCCTGTGGGGGACTCACGTGGGAGCAGTCTGTTCCTGAAGGGTTGCAGCCTGTGGAAAGGGACCCACACTTGAGTGGTTCATGCAGAACTGCAGCCTGTGGAAAGGACCTGTGTTTGAGAAGTTTGTGGAACACTGTCTCACGTGGGAGGCACCCCAGGCTACAGCAGGGCAGGAGTGTGAGGAGTCCTTCCCAGAGGAGGAAGACGCAGTGGAAACAGTGTGTCTTGAACTAACCACAGGCTCCATTCTCCTGCACTACTGGGAGAAGGACATAGGAAGTTGAGCGTGGGGAGGAGGGAAAGGTTGAGGGGAAGGTGTTTTAAGATTTGGTTTTATTTCTAATTATCCTACTCTGACTTCTAAGCTGCAATATATTGAATTAATCTCCCCAAGTTGAGTCTGTTTTACCCAGGAGTATAGCTGAGTAATTTCTTCCTGTCTTTATCTTTACTGTTGAGTCTTCTATTTTATTTTCTCTCCCCTGTATATTTGAGGAGGAGAGTGACAGAGTAGCTGTGGTGGGCACCAGGCATCCACCCAGGGTCAACTCACCACACCTTTGTTTTATACCAGTGGCATAGAATGTACATTTATTAATTTTACAGAAAGTAGCAGAATGGGAAATTTTTTATGTTCTGTGAAGAATTAATTTGCAATTTAGAATGGCTTAGAAAATAATAAATAAATATTTTTTTATTTAAAAAATAACATAAAAGAGATAATGCCGTTTAAAGAACAAATGAAAAGGATTGTGCTTAGATTAAATCCTTCCCTATGTAAATAAGAAATAGCAATAATTATAGAAAAAAGAATCCCAGATTTTTAGGTGGGTCATAGCAGCAGTGTGCTGTTACAATAAGGGTAATCATTCTGCTGAGATGTATTGTTAGAAGGGACATACTTTAACTGTCACACTGGACAGAAACTTAGCTTTAGATGACACTACCTTAGAGAAGTAGGAGAGAGTAAGGTAACTTCTTTCCTCTTTATTTCTATTTTCTTCACATTGTTTTTGTATGAGACTAGAGTTTGGTGCACAGAGGCTGAACTAAGTTTGTGCAGGCAGTCTTAAGTTTGATATTTTCTGATACCTTTAGACTTGGCATTGTTTTAATATTCATTGGGTAAGGAAGGCATGCATATTAAGTGAATGCTATCATGTATGAAAACATACAAGATTTTATTCATCTGCAGGGTGATTTTAACCAGCTTGAAGGTGTTTTAGTGTGCTTAACATTTCGAGCAGTTGTCAATAGAATGAGTAATACCACATGTTACCAGCCTTCACAAATTTGTCATGGCAGTGGCCCTGATGGTTTTGACAATTTCATGATGACAAATTTTGGCTGCTTCATGCAAATTGAATCAGAAAGGAATTCCTAAGAACACAAAACTGAAACCCCCAAGATCGTGCTCTACTACACACTGTTCATCATGTTTCCTTACATCTCGTTATAAGCTGTTCATTGCTATTGTAAGGTAACTAATGTGTAAATACACACACACACTTTCTGTATATTCATTTGTTATGCATTTTTGATTTTTCTTGACTTCACAGAATGGTGAGGTGGTCGAGATTGGCGGGGACATCTGGAAATAGTCTAGTAGTCCAACCCCAATGCTCAGGATTACCTAGAGCAGATTGTTTTGTGGCAATGTTCATTAAGTTTTGAGTATCTCCAAGGACAGAGACTCTCTGTCCTCTCTGGAGCCCCTTGCAGTGTTTGGCACCTGTACAGTATGTAACTTTTTCCTTGTGTTCAGGTCTCCACTTTGTGCCCATTGTACGTTGCCTTCTCACTGGACAGAAATGGGAATACTACTCAGTGGTCTTTTCTCCCCTCAAGGATTTAATAGATATTGATAAGACTTATCCCACCACCCTGAGACCCTGAGTCTTCTCCATGCTGAATAGTCACATCTCTCTCAGCCTCTGATCAGATGTCAGATACTCCAGGCCCTTAAATGTCTTTGCAACTCTTTGCTGGACTCAGTCCAGTCTGTCTTTGTTGTACTGGGGAGTCTGGAACTGTTGCTGCATTTCAGATGTGTTTCAGCCGTGCAGAATAGAAGAGGATCATGTCCCCCAGCCTGCAGGCAATACTTTTCCTTAAGTAGCCCGAGATGTACTTGAAAGGATTGTCTTCACTAGTTGGTTTCTTCATGTCTCATTTTAAACTTCTGAGCAACATTAGATACGTAGTCTGGAAAATATTTTCTACTTTTTTTCTAAATTCTGGATTTTTCCACTTCCAAACTATATTAGCTTGAAACAATACTCATTATATTTAGTGACATTTCAGAGACAGTAACAGAAGATGGAATATTGGAATGGAGGTATTTGCTTCAGCTGATTCTTACAAGATTGAGAAATATTTTGAGGCTGAGTAATTGTTAGTTATCAATTTAATTTGGTGGGTTTTTTTCTTTTTAGTTCATGCCTTATTCTCATAGTGGTTAAACACCCAACTGGTTAAGACACATTTTATCAGAAATTAAAAGTAGTATTTCTCTGCTATATTAGACTTGGTTTTAAAGCACTTGAGTCCTAATTTCAGATAACTTTCCATGTTGAGTTCATGCTGCTTAAGGTTTTGGGTTCTTTTAGGTTTTGATAGTCTCCAAGGGCAGTGCTTTGTCTCCTGTCCTTTTTCCTATTTTTTTGTTTTATCTTTGTCAAGTTTTTTTGGTGCCATGTTCCAAATTTGTACAAAATCTTCTAAACTTTTACATCAAGGAGGCACATATTTTGTCTAGAATTACTGATCTTTTACTAGCAAGGTTTGGATTTTTGTTGCTGTTTTTGTTTGTTTGGGTTTTTTTGGTTTTGTCTTGATTTTTTGTTTATTTGTTTGTTTGTTTTTTAATTACTTTCTATCTGCTTCCCCCCTTCATATGTGGAGTAGAATTTAGTAACAAGGTAAGTCTGAAAGTTTTGATTTCTCCTTTTTTTTTTTTTTCCCCCCCCTGTTCTTTTTTCCTCCCTCTCCAGCATAAGGAATTTAGGACAAAAGGTTTTTGCTTCTTCAGACTATGTCACATCTTTAAGCTGCTGTAACTGAAATGTTTCTTTTGCTTTCATCTGGTAGTAGGTTAAATGCAAAGGATGTTATTATGAGGATGATTGCAACATTTTTTTGCGTGCTGTAACTAGTCTTGGTGGCTAGTTTAGTATTTTTCTTTGCAAGGTCATTTTGTCCTGTGTATATACTGCTAATGTGATCCTGTGATGCTCAGTAAACCATTCATTTAATTCCAAAGAAAAAGAATTCTTGTTTACACAATAATACTTTAAAGGTGGTGCTATTTCAGTGGATATTTTCTTGAAAATTGTGTGTTGTGTGAGGAGAGGTATTGCCTATAAGGTGTGTTTTGCTCAGTGGGGCTGGTGCTTGTTGATATTTTTCCTATGCAGTGCACTATAATGTATCTGTGCTTTTCTTGTATTAATTTTTGTCTTGAGAAACAATATGATCAGCTGCTGTAGAGATTGACATAAAGTAAGAATTTTGACATAGACAGTCTCTCGTACACATATTGTTTACATGACTTCTTATGGTTAGACATTATCAATCTGATAATAAGGTGATATAAGGTAAAATATTTCAATGGATTCCCTACCTTTTTTCCTGTAATTACAGTTCATTTCTCTTAAAGCTCTGTTATAGCTGTTACTTTTTGTTAGCTACCACACTATTCAAATCAATAAGATGTTTTTAACAGCAGTGTTCTCTCCAGAAAGGCATCTAATTGCGGTCTGAAAGATGTATGAAGAGTTCACTAGTTCCTGTGACTTAATGGTTAATCATAATTTCTGAGAGTGATTATTTATAAACATTCGTCCAGAGAATGATAAAAGGGGCCGTAAGGGAAATCCTTTGTTACTCATTTTAAGTAATATTTGGAATGATAAGCAAATCCTAGAAAATCAGAAAAGTGCTGATGATGTATCAGTAAAAGGGAGTGATTCAATCCCAACTATGGTCTAGCTGACTGTCACAACTTGGGGAAAATAAGGGGATCCTAATAGAAAATTCTATGAATAAAATTAAATGATTGAATAAACTGTTTATATATTGAGTTTGCTTCATTGCAGTTACTGCTTTGGTATATAATAGATGCAAGATTTTATAAAGGGAGTACTTTAAAGTAAATCTCATTCAGACCTCAAGAGTGTTTAGTATCAGTAAAACAGCCATGTCATGAGGCATGTAATATCTTTCTGAAAATGTTTTGGGTAGCAGTTTTTAGTAATTATAGTCTTCCATAAATACTTCTTAGGAGCGATCTTGGGAAATAGTGTTAAATCATTGCTAGTAACATTTTGTTTAAACTCAAGATCAGTAAAACAATAAATTATAAAGAATATGTTTGATGTCATCCAGTTATTTGGCAAGTTATATCTGTAGTCTAAAAAACTAAACTTTAAAAGCAGGTCAGGTTTTCACTACTAAAACCAGAAATTGGGGGAAAAATGGGGAACTTTCCGAGAAGCTACCACTCCAGCAGTGTCTGTCCTATGGAATTTGGCTTGCATAATGCTTGCATAAATGGGGATTTTAGAAATCGAACAGAACAGAGAAATTGGAAAAAAACCTTTGAGTTAGAATCAAAATTCCATAGAAAGAGACTCTGTTAAGCTTGTTCAGTTTACCAGAAGAAAGAGGCAGTACTTGACTGTGGTATCTACATAAGGGAAAAATAGAGACAAAACTTAACACACAAAGGCATAATAACAACTAGAAACTAGTGACTGAAGCCTGAAGGCAAAGAAATTCAAACTGGACATAAAGTACAAAGGACAGTGACAAGCCTTTCAGACTGTCACAGCGACTGATGGACTCTTTAGCTCTTAATTTGGATGTTGGCATGGATGCCTTTCTGTAAGATCTGTTATGGTTAAAGGCAAGTTAGTGGTCTTAGAGGTTGAAGGAGGCTGAAAGAAATAAAAAACCTCTGTTTTAAGTGGATAACATTCTGATTTTGAGAACCTGCCTGCCCTGAAACAGCCAAACCTTCCAAAGAAAAATCAGGAATTTATAGTAATGGGGTTTTGTTTGTTTGGTTTGGTTTGTTTTTGTTAAACTATGTTGTATCTCCAGTCTCCTCCTCCTCCGCTTGTTTTTTCTGGACCTTTGAGTTTAGTGTTACTTGACAGATCTCTGTTCAATCACACATTCTGCACCTACAAAAATTTAAGACAGTTTTCCTCCTTAGCGATTTTTTCAAACTGGTCAGAAATGTGGTGTTTTCAGTGAAATGGACAAAGAATTTTACAAGCTTGATTTAGAATGATTGAAGTTTCCTTAGTCCCTGTCTTTGAGTAGTTACTGCTAGGAGCGGGTGTTTAGTATAGGGTTAAGTTAATCTCATAGATACATCTGTTCAACCTCATTGAAGTAGTTCATGAAACAGGTAGGATTTCATTTTTTCAAGGACTTTTCTTAATAACATATCAAGTAAAAGCTGTGAGTGCATAGGGCAAAAGACTCGAGAATTAGAAGAGAACAGCTGCTCCACAGGGTTTTTTCGTCTGGAGGTCATCTCAGTATTAGAAAAAAGAACTAAACATTTGAGTAAGTTCCTCAAAAGCATGGTGGAATCCCTTCACTGGAATTATTGAAAGCTCATCTTGGTGGCACCTTAGCTTACCAGATATAAGGCCCTCTTAAAACTTAATGAAACAGAGTCCAAGAGAAGTTTGGAGACTAGATAATTTCCAGAGATTTTTTCCAGCCTTGACTGCTCTGTGATTCTGTAGTTAGAGCTGCTTGGCAGTCTTGGCTCTGGGCAGAGATAGCAAGGTTTTTTATATTTTTATATAAATATTTTTATATAAATATTGAATTTTCAACTTTTCAGGCTGAACCAGTAGGGAAAATGAAATGCCTTTTTATCTTTGTTCTTTTTATTGTTTTGTAAGAGAAAGTAAAATATCTACTTATGTGGAAAAAAATTGCAAGTGTGATGCAATCAGAATTTTAATATAAAGTTTCTTTAAAAGTTGATCTAAAATAAATAACATGCTGCTTTATGATGATGCAGCAGAAGTAAATCTGTGGACTGCATGTGTCTCACAGGGCTATTTACTTTGCTAGCCAGATATTTGAAATGAAACAGTGCTTGGTTCAGCTGGCCAGATGGCAGGTTCTGCCTCTCAGGCAAAGACACCTGAGATACTATACTGGTAGAACAGGGAGAAGTTAAAAAAATTGAGGAAACAGGTGTTCTACAGCAGGAGAAGCTTTGGGCAGAGCTGTAATATGGATTTCTTGTGGCAAACATTGCTGCAAAAAAGAGATATGTATACTATGGGAATTTGGGGTATTTTAGTCTGATTCTGAAATAAGGTGTCTAGTTGATGAACTGATGTCTTCAGTAGCCCTGGATGGTTTTCTCAGTTGTGTGTGATTTGATTCCACATAGCATACATCTGTTTTGAATATTTATGTCTATATCTATGGTTATATGTGTTAGAGGTGGAGTAGTCAGGTGGGGTGGCGATACTTTTTTTCATGTTCACATTCTAGAAGGTGTTGGAGGAAACAGGTGTGTTGCAGAAAGCTGAGTACACCTCTTACCTTTAGTCTCTTTGTGCACCTACTCATAATGGAGTATGAAGTAGAATCAGAAATACCTTGCTATGTATGAGGATCTGTTCTATAGATCTGGGTTCACTACATTTCCAGCTGATTTGTATGTGTTCTTTTTAGAAGTCTTCAGTTAATGGCTGACAGTGCTGAAAGTCACACTGTTACTGAAGAGCAAAAGGGGGAAAGGGGGAAAAAGATTTTTCAAGTACAAGACACATAGGCATATGTCTGGGTTGTTTTAGCACCTTTTGATGGTCACCTAAACAGAAACTATTTCCCTAGAGTTTTCCAGTCTTCCCCTCCCCCTTCTCTCCCCCTGCCCTCCCCCTCTCCTCCCCCTCCTCTCTCCTCTATCTCTTTCACTCTTTCTCTCCTGCTCTCTCCTGCTCCTTTTCTGGCTCTCTAGGAAATTACTTCGGTGTCTCTCTTAAGAGAAGACTCTTTTAATAGTCTTTGAGATTTTCTGTGTTCAGAGGCATTTTTCTCTCCCAGCTGACTCAGAGGGTTCCTTAAGAGAAGGCAACATTAAGAGTAAAAATTCTGTCTTTGTCCTGTAACTGCTTAATACGTACGGAGATGATGCTCTTGAGAGTCAGTCTTTTCCACTCCATCTTTCAAGTCAAAATCCTGTTAAAACCAACAGTTTAATACAACCATCTTCATCTCATCCAAAAAAAGGGTTTTTTTGTAAACTATCACAGGGAAATTTCAGTTATGTTATAAAGTAATATTGCACCAAGTCCATCTGACTTATCCTTTTAACATACACTGCCACAAAAATCTGATTCTGTAAATAAAGAGTATTTCACACAACTGTTTTCAAAATAATTTTATTACTTCAACATTTCTTTCTGTCCTCGTCAGCTCAGATATAACACCATGTGCTAGTGGAAAGTAAATCGTGCACTGAATATAACATTATTACATGTTGCATGGACTTCTCCTGAGGCTTCAATTGCAGGGTGTTAGTTCTCTATAAACATTCATTCCTTGATTTTTCTCTAGTATCTCCTGATTGGGAAGGATTCTCTTTGACCTTTTAGAGGTCAAGGCATCTTGAAATGAATGTCCTGCTCTTCAGTATACATTCATCTTGGGTGCTGAGATTAAGAAGGCTAGGGAAGGTTAGAGCTCTTAAAGCAGGAATCCAGTGGTCCACGGCCCTGAGCATTGAAGAAAATCAGCTGAGCTGAATGCCCAGAAAATGAGAAATACACAAAAAGATATTATCTGAAAACATTTTATTTTTCAGGAATTGGGTAATAGTCACCTGGAAATTTCCTTCTCTTAACAGAATTCTCTGGGCAGCATTCTCCTGCGTTCATTGCAGGATCACTTTTTGTGTCCCCAGACCTGATGACCTGATTCATTAAATAACTGCCCTTCTGCATCAGCAGAAATAGGATTGTCTGTACACCTAATGATTGATACTCTGCATATTTAAGGAAGTATTGTATTATGTGTTGTCGCGGATTAGCCAAGGTAGGCAGCCAAGTCCTTATCCCAGCCACTCACCTCACTCTCCACGCAGTGGGATTGGGGAAAGAACTAGAGGGTAAAAGTGAGAAAACTTGTGGTTTGAGATAAAGACAACTTTATAGGGAAAGCAAAAGCTGTGCACACAAGCAAAGCAAAATAAGGAATTGAGATATGCATCCATCTCTATGAAAGCACAGGTTTTTCATGTGTAACAGCAACTTGGGAAGATGAACATCATCAATTTGCATGTCCCCTGTTTCTTTTCCAACTTTTTATTGACGAGTGTGATGTCATATGGTTCAGCTGCCCTGGCTGTGTCCCCTCCCACCTTCTTGAGTGCCTCCAGCCTGCTGGCTGGCAGGGCAGTATGTGAAACAGAAAAGGCCCTAATGCTGCTGCATGCTGTTCAGCAGTGTTATCAGTGCTGTTTTCAGCACAAATCCAAGCCATGCAAGCTACTCGATGAAGAAAACTAACTCTGTCCTAGGGAAGACCAGTATGACTATTCAAACCTGTTGCTACTGCAGAAGAATTCTTGATGATCATTTTGAACCTTGTGTTTGGTTGATATACTGTGGCTGTTTGGCCCTGGCTGAATGCCCAGTGTCCAGCCAAACTGCTGCAGGCCTCCCCCACCTTTTTGCCTTTCAGAGGGAAAGAAAAAAACCAAACAGCTAAACTAGGAATTTATGACTAGAGATAAGGTCCGGAGAAGGTCTGATTAACTTCATTGGGCAAGACAGACTCAGAATAATGCTCGAATTTATTATTAATGAGCTAAGAACTAAAAATAAGAGAAAACAGTCTTAGAAACACTTTTTTCATCACCCCTTGGTCTTTTCATGTTCTCCCTCCTCTCCACAACAGGGAGTGGAAGGTTTGCAGTCAGTTGCTGCTTCCAGCTGCTTCCAGTGTAGTCCAAGACCCTTTTGGGCAGCAGTTCCTCCAAATCTGCTTTATTGTGGGTTTTACTGTGGACTGTAAGGGGACAGCTTGCCTCACCACAGTCATCAGCACTGCTACAGTGGAGTCTGTAGCTCTGAGTCCTTCCCCTGCTTTCCATGGGGCCCCTCCCACAAAAGACAGTCCTCTGCTCACTCATGGGTCACTCCATCAGATGCAGTTTCTCATGAGTAAACTGTACTTGCTTCAGCGTAGAGTTCTCCCTCCACGGGCCATGGCCACAAATCTCTTGCAGAACTCTGCTCCATCTTGGGGCCTCCCACAAGGTAAGAGCCTCCTTCATGCATGCCCCTGCTCTGGCAGGGGGTCTTTGCACACTGATGGCCTCCTATGGGCTTTGAGGGGACAGCTCGTATCCCAGTGGCCATCACCATGGTCGTCAGGGAAATCATAGCTTTGAGTCCTTTCCCTGCTCCCATAGGGTCCCTCCTCCTCCTTCTCCTGCACTGACCTTGATGTCTGTATTGTTAATCCATGGCTGTAAATTTTAACTGCACAACAATTCCTCAGTTCTTAAATATATTTCTCACACAGGGGTGGATCAAAAGCAGAAGTTTTGTCTTGGAGCTGACTATTATTGGCTCTATAGGGGAAACTTCTAGTGGCTTCTAACATAAGCCACCCTTCTCCGTATCAAAAAACTTGGCTACAGAAACGTACGACATACACCATCATATTTTAAACTTCACAGAGGCTGTGTTGAGGTTGTGCTGCCCCTTTTTCTCTTACTTCAAAACATTTATTTGCTTGTGTTTATATGCATAGGTTTATGAAGGTCATTTACAGCATTCAAGGAAGTTAAACTGAAACAATTAAAATTTCATGGTGTGGAATTCAGTTGACTCTGCCTTGTGTAAATAACTATGTTGCTGGTATATATTGCTAATGCATAGAACTCCTAGTCCTCTGCTATTTGAACTTAAGGAGTAAATAACACTGGAAGGTAGGTGTTGTGCAAATCAACCTTTAGTGTTGACTGAAGTCATGTATTTTATCAGCTAGTTCCACCACTGTTTGGTAGAATGCAAAGATCTATCAAGATTTGGGAGCTTTGAGACCATTGCCAGTTTTTGTGTATTCTAAGGAGTTATAGATCATGCTCTTCCAGCATTTATTACTCCCCTCTTGTGCATTTTCCCACTGCCTTCAGGAGCTGTGTGAAGCATGGTCTAGGCAACTGGGTAAATTTTCTGGAAATTCTGATAAGTCTTGGTAAGACTATATTAAATGTGTGAGAAAAGCCCTTTTAACTTCAGCAGATCTGGGCAGACCTTAAGGGTAATGGCAAAGACACACTGCTAAGCTGATCCTTTAATCCTAAATTTCTGATCTTTGCAACATGGAGATTTTGCAGTTGCTTGTTAACATCAGAATTGAGCACAAGAAACTGTCTCTGAGCCTTCTTCTTACACAAGAGGTTGACATTTTAGCTGAACCTTTTCAAAGTGGTTTAGCCTAAAGCCGATTGGAAAGTTGGCTTTTAGAGCTGAAGTTGGGCAAACCTATAACCATTTGAAAATATGGTCTTTTAAGGGAGGGGAAAACCTTAATTGGCAGAGTTGTTACTGATGCCATCTGTAGTGCCCTAAAAGCAGGAAAAGATAAAATCTAATTAGACAGAAAATACTCCTAAGTTTAAACTGGGGTATTTTTTTTTTCTTTGTTGATCCATTACAGAGAAGAGACTGTCATCCAGCCTTCTCTTTGAAGAAACCCTGGTCTTAGTCATCAGGCACAGTGCACAAATCTAATCCATACTTGTTCCTAACTTGCTTGGATTGTCAGTTTACAAAGAGGAAGACTCTAATTCAGCTGTGTTGTAATAAAACCATGCAATACAAAGAAGCATTCTGATAACAGCTCTTCAGATTGCATCTAGATAAGCTTGAAGGACTTGTGCTGTTTAGAAATACTTATGTATATTCCTTTTATGTTGCACTTGTAGAATCATTAGCATTACAGTTATTTATTGCCTTTATTTGGAACATTTGTAATACTGACTTAGTTTCAGGTATTGGTAATTTAGAGCAAAATCATATACCGTATTTTTTATCACATTTGTGTCTGCATTTGCACAAGGAAGAGTAATTGAAGTGTGTTGAAATGTGTGCATGTATGACATATGTATGGTAGATGGTATGATGTCTAGTTTGATTTGAAAAATAGGACTGTTACTCCATCAAAAGCTCTGTGGTCCAAACTTCTAGTACTGCTTTACAGGCAAGAATATTAAATATGTGTGTATATTCCCTTTTGTGTACACAGGTCTGCTGGATTTAATTGTTGATGGGAAGAGGGACTTTTTTTTGTAGTGAATTCAATGACCATTCATTTGTGAATCCACCAGTTCTGCTGTTGCATAAATAGGGATATAATGAAAATGCAGCCTTGTTCTCTCATGTGAAACCATGAAACTAGAGTATTTCTGCTGTCAAATAATTATAAATATTGCTGGGGATACAGTTAGAGAGGCGCAGAATATGTAGAAGATATTTTGTGACAGAATACTTAAGTTTGCAAGTGTAGGCAAAAAAACATATGTAAAAATATATGTAAACTTACTGACTCTAAGTAATTTCTTCAGGTAAAATAGTAATTTGTGTTTTAGGAAGTATGCTTGCTGTATGTAGCTAATGCAAAAAAAAAACATAGGAAGATGTTTTTAAAAGAATTATCTAAGTAATTGTACAGAATAACACATTCAAAGTCAGTATTTATTACAAGAAACTTGATGATGGCATTTGGGAATTATGAATTCTCAAATGTTGTGTAGGGAGAACCACCCAGTTTTTGTGACTAGAATAATTTGAACTTGGGCGATCACAAAAAATTATCATTGTAATTTTCTAGCACTTCTAGTAATTTAAACTGAAATTAGTTTCTTTTCTTTATTAATTACTAGAATGTACAGGGTTTTTTGCTGCAAATGTGCAAACAAGATGGGCAAGATTTTGTATTTGGTAGTCTTTTGTCAGTGGACTGTTTGGAAGCATCTGAAAACAGTGTTTAATACTGTATATGTGTGTGAATCAACATTTGAGTAATTTTAATATTTATCTTGATGACATCATATGGTAGAAAATACACAAATCTCAGGGGTTTTGCAGTTATTTTTGTGATTGCCTTTGTGCTAACATGATTAAAGCGTTAGCCAAAAGATGCACATTTTAACTGAATCATGTTGAATTTTGTCATAATTTGCAGAGTACACAGTCTCAACAGTTTTCCTCACGAAGTTGTGTCTTTAAAAGACTTTGGTAGTGTACTGCTATTTGCCATCATCTTAGTCTGAGCAGCTGTCTACAAAGGAAGGTGTCAAAATCTGCCATAGTTCTCATTTGTGAAATGGATTATTGGACTTTCTAGGCCCTCAAGTATAAAAAACAAATCACAGCAGCCCCTCAGACCCTCACCTTAGTTAATAAATACCACTCTCTTAAGTTGCAGTATTATTCCTTAATCTACAAGAAATGTTTAATGTAATAGTTTAAAGATAGCAAAAGAATACTCTTTATTATGCTTAAATTTTTTTTTTCTGCTGTCTTTATAGTGAACTACTGTTACTTTAAAGAAACCATTTTGGGGTTCTTTCTTACATATGTAAGTATTAGGGAACCAGTAGCAGAGTTGGTGAATCTTATTACTCTTTGTTTGACAAATTGCTACAGAGATAGAGTTCTTGCAAGCTCATCTGTGATAAAGTGTATGGGGGAGAAGTATAAAACAAATTGGTAATGACTGACAGTTAAAACAAAGAACCAAAAAAAAAGATTAAGGTAATAAGAATTCAATGCACAGAAGTCTTTTTATTGAGAAGGAAGAAACGGTGATTGTGATATGGTAGTTCACTCCCATGGTGTCAAATTCAAGATGAAAGAGACTGAATTTGAGTATCTATGTTGCCCTCTGTGCAGTAGGAGAAATTTAGAATTAGATTTTTTATGTAAATTCTCATCTTGAATACAGTGAAGTTTGTTCTATAGCTCTGTACATTACAATCCTGATTTTCAATACCAGCAGTGTATTGTGGAAATAACAGTGGTTTAAAACTGTCCTTCATGTAGTTTTACTAAAACAAAACTGTATAGTACAGTGAGAACAACAAAGTGGAGTTAATTGATGAAGAAAATCTGTAAAGATTGTGCAAGTTCTCTTGATTATATTTTGTTTTTTCTTGTAGCTTCTACTTTGGACCTTCAAGTGTTGTGCTTCTCTAGAGGCTTGTCATTTACTGGTTGTGCTGGTTCAAAAGTAAACTGGCAGGAGAAATGAACCCAACTCAAGAGAGATTAGAAGTCAGAGTCACAATTTACTAAGAAGATTACAATAAATACAATAATACAGAGAAAACTGGTTTTAACCCACAAAGACAGATGTATAACCCAGCACCCTGGGACAAGAACAGAACACTCTTTCTTAGTCCCTGTGCTGAGCACCATGTGGTCACCCTGAGTGCAGAGTAAAAGGAAAGGAAAACCTGGTTGGTCAGGATGATGGTCACAGTTCTGTCAAAGTGATGGTTGCAATTCTATCAAAGTAATGATCACAGGTGGGTTTTTTTGTGGTGTAAACAGTAGCAGATGACATCTGTTAAGAGAGAAGTCAGTAAATTTGTTAATTTCCAATTCTTGTTCTCTTACAGATTGTCCTTTGAAGATTAATCTGTGTTTTACTTCAGTATTTTACATCTGTTGACAGTTTGGGTAGTGATGGCTCAGGTCCAGCAAGGAGGTCCAGATGAAAAAGAGAAGACCACTGCATTAAAGGGTATGAATCTTTTTGCCTTTTTTACTTATACTGACTTTTCAGAAACAAGTATTAAGGGAAGGAAAATAGTTCGATATAGGTATGGGTTAGAGCTTGGGAATTACAATACTGGAAGAGACTATTAGTCTGTCTGTGCTAATGCTTACTGTGTAATGGTCTATCCATTATCAACATTTTCATAAAATAATATAAAATGTAATTATTTATGGTAAGGAGTTACCAGAATACAGTATCCATTAATTTTTAAAATTTTCATAATGATCCTTTGAGAAAGTTGGCTGGTGCTTTTGTGTTCTTAGTTTTTGGGAGTTTTCATTTAATTTGTATGATTCTTTGTTTTATGGTTAGACAATCATAGTTTTTAAAAGTGTCTAGACTTTTAACAGGGAAAAAGTTTTTGGGATGTGTATTTCCATATTGGTTTTATAAACTTTCCTTTGTATTATATGTTTTAAAAAATAAATGGACCTAAGTATCTGAGTGGAAAAAAACTTACATGAATACATACATAGATAATGGGTTTCAATTTTGAAAGTAGTGTGGAGTTGCTTAGACCTACAAGTGAGCTAATCAAACATTGGATTTAAAGTACTTGCATCACACATTTGGACTCTAAATTTGTCTTTCAAAGGAGTAAAAAAAAAAAAAAGTAATTTGCAACTCCAGAGTACATCCTGGATTTCTACTAAAGCAGTATTAGAAACCTATATTCTTTGTGATGTTAGATGGTGTTTCTTCAGTTGCTGTGTTTTTGTGAAATGTTTGATGAAAACCTATCTAGTGCTTTTATGAAACCTTGTACTAATTCTATCAAATTAGTATATTTTTTGGGAAGTTATAGTTCATGTTTGAACAAGTAAAACTCCATTTTATACTGCCATTAATTTGATCTTAATTAAGGATTAGTGCCATTGATGTGATTGAGTGATCTCCCATTGGGCTGTAGAAGGTCTCTGGAAGATCACTCAATTTTCAGCTCTGTTGAATTGTTTCAAATTGAGTTTTGAAGTCCAAGATCTTAAGTGAGAGTGGTGGATCAGATCTTGAAAGAATCTCAAAGATGTAAGAACACTTTAGCTAATTGAAAAGTTGCACAGGAAGAAAGCAACTGTGTTGGTGATTGCAACACAGATCAAGGGCAGTCTTCCTCAGTGACTCTGATGGAAGCTATGGATACTGCAGATAAGTTTTCATGTACTGTTGTCCTAGCTACTCCGGGGATGGATATTCTGTTATATAGTAAGTGACACTTCTGTGTAAACACATTTCCAAATAAGTCACAGTAAGAAGACATGAAAACTCCAATGAAACTAAATTCTAAAGGTGTGGTGTGACTGGTTTCTCTTCCCCAAGGGGAGAAAGACTATTTGCTACCTTGATGTTCTGAAAGGATAGAGGAAGAAAGGGCATGCTTTTTACATCCTATTGTGAAAGACTTCTTTGACAAATTTCTTTTCTTTGTCTTATCATTTCGTTGAAAACCAAAGCAACTCCCACAGAACTTTCAAGGGACAATGCACAAGAACAAATGTATGATTGCTTATGTGAATTGAGTTTCCTAGGATTTGCTGTTAAACACATGTGATGGTTAAGAAAGACAGATTTAGAAATTGTCCAGTCAACATCTAATGGTATATAGCCATTTAGATACCACAGAGATGCTCAGATACGATAATATTTTTGGAGATATGTTGAATTCCAACGGCCATACCAGAAGGCTTTTGGTCCTCCAGCTTTGCCCACTGAAATCACTCACAGAGGGAAGGGCTAAAGACTGTCATATGTATGCTGGAATGACTGTTGAGTGAATTGGAAGAGTTATAAAAGAGAAGTTCAGGGAACTCCCAAGAATGTTGAAGATAATCTTCAGTACTTTTCAAATATTTTAAACAGTAGAAATGTCAAAGGGCTAAATGTGTCAATACTACACGTAGGTAATGTGGGTAACCTACCAGCAAGAAGGCTAAGCAAAACTAATGGTGCAAAACCTGTAAAAATAATTGTTTTAAGTAATGAAAGGGTGAAAACATAGTTAATGCCAAACAAAGCTTAAAGAAAATGAGTCTTTTCAAACAGTTTTCTTTGAGCTACAACTCTGGATGGTAAAGATAATAATTCAATATACTTAGAATACTTAATACATTTCCTTGGTAATATGTTGTATATTGATTTATGAAACAGTAATAGTCCAAAGCCAGTGTAGCGCTCTTGAACAGAATGTTTGTGTGGTCTTCAAATTCATCTATGAGGGAGAAGGAAAATATATTTTGGTGGAGTTGTGCTGAGTTGTTTCTTAATAATTTTTTTATTAATAATCAAAAAATATATCAGAAGGATAGCACCAGGTTGTGCAGGTGATAAGCAGTGAGGAGATGATTGTACACTATTGTCTTTGCATGCAGTATTTGTTTGGTAGTTACATGTAAGCAAAGGATGTCTATGTCATGGCTTGCTATAACATGAAACGAGAGTTTACCCTGAGAGCTATTAAGGGAAGATGGTTGAGAAAAGGATTCAGGTATGTCTACTTGAGTATCAAAGGAAGTGCTCAGAGCTGGTGTGATCATGCAGCTGGTAAATGCCAGTGAGGTGATGCACATCAGATTATCTGAACTCCTCAAGAAGGCAATCAAGACTTTATCAATGATTTGATGTTGAAGCTAGGTAGGTTTATTTTAAAAAATAAATGATGTATGATTTTACGATTATATGATTCTATGAATTTATGTATTATGCATTCTAGAGGTTTCTGACATTGAGGTAATGACTCAGTGAAACAAATCACGATACCTTTGGTGACTTCTCTGTTTCTAAACACTTTTGATCAACATTAGAAATAGATAGCTAAGTAAATATAAATAAAGACTTGTACTGCCAATGAGATCTAGCTTTTGAATCTTTAATACAATTTCCCATAACATTGTCCTATGTTTAGTAATATTAGAATATTTTTCTGCCCTTAAGATCTACAAATCTGAACAAACATATTTTGTCAGTGTTAATAGTGAAATAAAAAAGACATAGCATGCATTATGTAATTTTTCCCCCCTTTTTCAGATTTATTGTCTAGAATAGACTTGGATGAACTAATGAAAAAAGATGAGCCACCGCTTGAATTTCCTGATACTCTGGAAGGATTTGAGTACATTTTTAATGAAAGTAAGTCACATATGCTTTGTAAAGACTATATTTAGAATTATGTTGAGAGATTATCAGAACTTGAATTATACCTTATAAGTCCCTATTAGAATTTCACCGCTTTTCTGTCTTAACTTTTCTGTTAAGAATAAAATTATAAACTTTAGTGCTCACAGACTCTTAAATCTAGCTAAGTACTATTTTTTATTTCATAAAAGTATCCAAACAATCCCTTATTTTATATAGTGTTGTACATTTGTATGGTGCCTACTTTTTGACTTTTTGTTTTCTGTTACAAAAGTGTTGCTACAAAAATTCTCAAATTTCTGTAGCATCACCATTTAAAAAACAAAATTAAAATGATCACTCATTTAAGAAATGTTTTATTTACTGATTCATTTTTTTTATGGATACAGAAAAAGTTATTATTTAGAGAATAATTTGTCCTGGCTATTTCATTAATACCAACAATAAAATGCTTACTTATATTGATGGAAGGATGAAAAATGTAATAAACTGTCTCTTCTGGTGTGGGTCATGATTTTGCATTGCAGCCCAGTGTGCCATGACTACAAGTACTTTCAGCTAGCTCAATCTGTATGTTAAATGAGTTAGTAGTATTTATAATTTCCAGTGCATGAATTTTAAAATCCAGCTGAGAAATAAACTTCTGAGCGAAAGTAATACCAGTCTCCAGGAAGTGGCTCTTTCAAGACTGTTTATAACCTGTAGGACAAATGGGAATGTTTACAATTCTACCCCTTTGCAATGCCTGTTCTGTGAACAGAGGAACTTTAGTTTCTAAATCTGCCTGTCTTACATCTTCCACTTTCAAAGAAAAAAGAAAGCTTTTCTTTAAATTATAGTCATTTATGCAACACTTAGCTTTTTAATACCCTGATGGCTTTCACAGGAAGGTACTTAGAGACTAAAAGTGTCATGAAAGTGATGCTCTTTCTTTGATGGAAGGGGCTCAGCTCTGTCACTTTTCAGATCCTTATTTTTAGATCTGCACAGTGTCTACTGTCTTCCTTACTGACTTCAGAATTAATGGTTCATATGTGGCTGATACAAAGGGCTGAAATTTGAATTTTGAGGAATGAATTACGTTACTGAATATTCCATCACTAACCTCACAGCCTGAGTGATTTACATAGAACTGAGGAAAATCCATTACGTATGCTACAGGTCAGCAAAGCAAAAAGGCTTCCATTTTGCCTTTGAATGTTTAATTCAAGTATTCATTTGTGTACTGTTACGTCATAAACATACTTCTTTTGGTGATGGAAAAGTACAAAAGATTTTTACTGGATTATTTAAATCTGAAGAAGACCAGAGTTCCAGGAAGCCAAAGAAAAAAATATACCAGATGATTGTTCCGCCTTATTTACGGAGCAAGGCAGTTTGTGTACTGTTGAATGGCATCTTTGAAGAGTAACTAGTTGAGAAGAAACAACTGAAAATAAAGTTATGAAAATATGAGAAGGCTATTTGGATCTGTCTGACAAAGGGATAGGAACCTGTGGAGTAGTATTTCCTTCGTGTCTAGTACATGAGGTAAGACAAATCTGAGAAAAAAATTAGATCAGAAGATAAGCGTAACTGTTATAGATATCAGATCTTAAATATTTTATTTAAAACATCAAGAATGAAAGTGTAAACATTCTGCAAAGGTGTCAGCTAAGCAATTTTTTTCTGTTCAAGGGGAAACATTGCTGAGAAACCTTAGTTTTATCATGTAGACATTTCAATGTTCAAAAGAGTTAACTTGTACCTATCCCTGTTTTTAATGTTTCTCTGATTTGCTGCAATTTTATGATATTCTGTGATCATAATCTGTGTTTTTTCTGATAAGCTGAAACATTACTGTTAAGATATCTGTTTTGCTCAGCTTGCTGCCTACTGGTTGCCATTTTATTATTGTTGTTTTAGCACAGTCCATGTCTTCATCAGTGTTTGGGTAAGCTCTTAACTTTGACTGTAAACAAGGCCAACTACAGGAATTTACATTGGAACATAATAATAGCAATTAAGCACTCTGCTGCATTCTGCTGTTTTAATCTGAATGTACCCTGAGTCTAGAAGCACTTACTTGATTTCACTGTGCCTAGGGGTTAAGATATTTACCCTAACTGTGGACATGATTTTTTTCAGATTACATTAAAAAGTTGTTAAGCTTGTAAATAAACATTCCCTTTACTTTCAACTTCCAGGCCCTTTTGTACTCACATTTCTTCACAATACAGTTGATTTTGAAAAAGTAGATTTGTAGCTACAACTTGATCACCTAATTATTACTGCAGATCAAATATTAAATGCTGATGTTTGCATTTAAATGTTAATCCATAGCAGTTGAGACATAAATATTTCTGCATGTAATTTTGCTGTCATAATTTCTGTTTAGCTTTATCTAGCAATAGGGGAATGCATTTTGGTTTTAGGCTACAATTATTTTCCTTCAAAAATTCTATAGCCTAAACTGAGGAGAAGTTCATAATAGCCTGATTTTTAGATGTAGACTTCTTTTAAAATTTTCAGCAACGAAATGTGTCCTACTTTTAATGAAGTATACTGAATATAATGATTTTGTTTCTTTTACAGAAGGGCAGTTAAGACACATGAAAACTGGGGAGCCATTTGTGTTTAATTATCGTGAAGATTTGCATAGATGGAACCAAAAGCGCTATGAGGCTCTCGGAGAGGTATATAATTCGTGTTTGTATATATGTGTATGTGTATACATATGTGTATATATATATATGTCTTGATGTGCTATGGGTTTGTTTTTTTTCCCTGCAGAAGTAATACGTTTATATATGTTAGTAAAGAGTTAGTGAGGCTTCTGTCATTTCACAAATGGTATTTCAGGATTTATTGAATATTAATGCTCTAACAGTAATTTCCATTGTTTGTTATATAGCTTAAGATGTGGTTAGACTTTAGTACATCTTCAAAACAGAATATCATCTAGATTACATAAATCAGAATATTGTACAGTGCAGTATTTTCTTTAACTGTAGTCCCCTCAGGGTGAAACATGGAGTACAAAACAGTGGCATTTTACTTTCTAGGTGAAGATAAATGCATTGGTTAGTTCTCATGTTGCTAGGAGATACCAGGAGCCACTGGATAGATTAAGGAGATATGTAATAATTAATTGATAAAATACTTGTTGGTGTATAAGGTATTTGGATGCTACTAGTATTTCCTAGGCTTTTTGGAGGTGTAAAAGCAATTGACCATAGTTTCTTTTCTATGTCAAATGTATTTCAATTTCAGTGTTAAGCTTTCTGTATTGCTTTAGAAGTCAGAGCATTGACCTGTTAAGAAAGGCAGCTAATCTCAGTAAATGCAAAACTGTGTGCTGAGGTCTTTGCACTGTCACAACCTCCCTGCCTTATAGAAAGAACAGTCTCAGCACAGTAATCTTAAGATAATAATGCTGCTTATGTCACAGTGGCTTTTGGTGAAAGAAGGTCTGTTCACAAAGTGGGGTCTTTTTCTTAGAGACTATGTAATATTGCCCAGTGATTTCTGCTGGAATCATCATGGAATGTCATTCAAGAACTGCTTTTGTCTCATGTTTGTCTGCTTTCATTAGTGCTACTATTTTAGTAAGGATTAAACCCACTAATTTCCCACTTACTCTTTCTGTTACAGTAATTCAGACTACTCAGAAATATACTTGATTATGCATGTTTAGCCATTTTGTCTTTTAGATTTTCTTGTTGTCATAGTTTACCCCTGTGGGCAGTTCAGGCCCTCACAACTGCCTGCTCACTCCCCACTGTGGAATGAGGAAAAGAATCAGAAGGGTAAAAGTGAAAAAAATCATGGTCTGAGTTACAGTTTAAGAGGTAAAGCAAAAGCTGTGCACGCAAACCGTACATAGAAACAAAATAAGAAGTCAGTTAACTTCTTTTCATCAATAGGCAGGTGTTTAGCCATGTTCAGGAAAGCAAGGCTTGCATAAGGTGCCTTGGGAAGACAAATGCCTTTTTCATAAAGTCCTAGAGTTGTTTGATTTGGAAAGAACCTTAAAGATCACCTAGTTTCAACGGTACTGCCATGGGCAGGGACACCTTCTACTACATCAGGTTACTCAAAGCCCTCTCCAACCTGACCGTGAATGCTGGCAGGGATGGAGCATCCCCAGCTTCTTTGGGCAAACTGTTCCAGTGCTTCACTACCCTCAAAGTCAAGAATTACTCTCTAACATCTAACCTAAGCCTACTCCCTTTTGTTTAAAGCCATTGCCCCTTATGCTATTACTCCATGTTCTTGTCAAAAGTCCCTCACCAGCTCTCTTGTAGCTCTTTACTCTGGAAAGTGCTCTAAGGTTTCCCCAGAGCCTTCTCTTCTCCAGCCTGAGGAACCCCAGCTCTCTCAGCCTGTCTTCACAGCAGAGGTGCTCCAGCACTCTGGTGATCTGGTGCTCTGTTCTTGGTTGCTCAGCCCTTCTGTTTCATTCATGTCAACCTGAACTCTGCTGGATGTGCTGGAGCTTTTCAGAATGGCTTTGTCCTGCCAGAACTTTGTTACCGGAGATTGAGGAAGCTTGCTTTTTAGCTCCTCCTCCTTCTCATTCCTGCAAGAACTGTGGCATGAATCCCATTTGATTATGGAAGGAGACAGTAGGCGGGGCTACTGCACCTGCTTCTCATATCTTTACACTTTGTATGTGTTTTCAAGAAAGAGGTTGTGCTGTTGCATTGTCTGTTACATTGTCTATGCTTTTCTTCCAAGAGGAAGCAGATTCTTTCCTGGTCTGTCTGTGTATGTCTTTGTGTATGTTTGCATTGTTCAAATATCCCCATTTTGCAAGTAAGTGAGTTGGACAAGACACAATTATAAAGATTAGTGTGTTTCTATATGTGTTCCTGCACCACCACACCTTCCTGTGCATGTTTGGAAACATAATCAAATTTCTCATTCTCTGCATCTGAATAGTGCGTGCACAGCTTCAACCTGTAGTAGTATGAAAGACTTTTTGTGATTTTTTGATTAACGAGTAGGTGTATGTGTTCACGGAGTTGGTGCCTTACATCTATGATCTGTCTTGTGCATTTTGCAGATTTGAAGGATTTTTGAAAATATGTTTTGTTTATATTAATGGGTAAAAGTCAAGGAAGGCTTGAGGTCAGGTATTGTTCTAAGAGAATTGTTCTAAGTTGTTTGTTTTGTGGTTGTAGGAAAAAGGAAATTCATTTGTATTTCAGTCCACTGTCTGTTAGGTGCTAGGTACTACACAGATCTTCCAACAAGTCACAAATTCATAAATGCTCCATTGTCTGTTTCTGGCATAATTTCTGAAAGCACAGGGGATGCTTATCCTTGGCATTTATTTACATACCTGAAACTTTCTTAGAATAGTGGGTCACTGACACAGAGGCTGAGTAGTACAGAAGTGGTGTATTACCCTCTGATTAGCTGTTTTGTTGTCTGGGGGAAAGATGTGTTTAGGAAACTGTGATAGCTTAAGAAGCAGCAGCTTGTATGATTTGTAAGGTGACACAGAAAAATCTGGCCATAGGCCTTTGCTTTGAAACATCATCTTTTGGCTTTAGCAGTCCTTTATGTACATTTTTGGCTCAAGATTTATGTAGCTGCACATATTGTGTGGTGACGAAGTACCTAGATTTGTACCATTGGACAAAAGTGTTTTATGTATTCAGTGTTTCCATTGTTAACTCAGTCATTGTGTGCTGATTTTCTCATTTTCAAAGGATATACACATCCTGCACAAGGAAACTTTTTTTTTACTGCACATGTGTATATTGTACGCTGCTTTTGCTGTGTTGTACTGATTTTAAGAAGTGAATGTACTCTCTGGCCTTACGTTACCAGCATCATGCTGTCTTTCTTGGAGCATTAATAAATTTCCATTTGGTTATCCATGCTTTTTTTCCCCTTAAGTCAAGAATACACTGTCTGTTATGTTCTACCATTTTTGTGTCTGTATGAAAATTGATTCTTCAAAACTTAAAATGGTTTATCAACGTCTCCACTCCTTACATCTCTTGATTCTTCATTCATTAACTGATCAGTTATTTCAGGCACACAGTTTTTTTTCTAGCCTCTTGATGTGTCTTGCTAATAGACAATTTAGTGAACTGTTCATAATTTTCTGATTCTGCTTCAGTTATTGGTATGGCATTGAATTTTGTGGAGAGCCTTTCCTTTTGCTTTAAAAAAATTAAAATGGCAACAGAAGTGCATAGAATGTGATGTTGCAGCTTCTTTGCACTACTGATTAATCCATGTGTCAAGTTTGAAGTATGACTGAGAACAATTTTGTAACAACAGTTCAGTTGTTGCAGACATACCATTCCAGTTTGAGGTTGAATTTTTAATTTTTTTTCTAGTTTCAGGTTACAGAGGTTTGGATTCAAGGTTAAGATGCAGATTAGATTCACATGATATATGCCTCCTTGTATTTTAGGTAGATACATGTGCTTATTATTGGTACTGCAGTTTCAGTCGATAGCATAACTACTGAAATTGCAAAGAGTCAGCTTCAGCCCTTGCCTCATCATTACATGGAAATTAACTGGAATTATAAAGAAAATATTAATGTCTGTTGCTGGGACTTTACTTAAATTTTGCCAGTCACATAGATTGTGTTGATAATGAGATTTTTGTACAAAAAAGTGTATGTAGACTTTCGTCTTCCACAGTTGTATAGTATCCAGAGTATTCGTAGCCTCAGAAGGCAGATACTGTTATAATTTCTTGATTACTTGGAGGTCATTTAACATTAACATTTATGTTTTTGAGAGTGCTATCACTAATAAAGAGCCTTTTACCTTTACTGACAGTTTGTTTGTCTATCCATGTCATGCAAAAATCAAAGAGGATTTGCAAATATGTAGATTAAAATATGGACTATGACATAAATGTCTCTGCTGTAATCTTGTTAAAGTTTATGCTATCTCTTCTAATTGCAGTCTATCTGGCCTGCGAAAATAGGTAGCAGAAGAATTGTGGTTGTTTTTTACAGTTACCACACCACCGCACAATACCTTGTATTTATGTAGTGCACATGCATAAAGCAAAGAAATAGAACACTTAAGTGAGAAATTTGTTGCATGTTTCATGTATGATAAAACAGAATTAATTTTATGTCATCAGAGAAGTCCCGCTAAATTAATTACTTTAAAGTATGTGTACAGTTAGGTCCAACTCATCATAAAAGTAGATTAACCATCAAGTTTAATATTTGAGGGGAATGAGGGAGATAAGTGTGCAGAATTATGACAATGACAACCCATAATTGAGATGGCTAAGTAGTAAAATGGGATTAATTTATTTTTTTTTCCGGATCTCCTTTAAGTTAAAGAACAGCTTGGTCTCAACATAATTTAAAAAATAAGCATTCACCTGCTACTAATTTCCTCCTTGGTTACAAAGAGCATTATTTGTTTTGATGACTGAGAGAGAGAGGCTATTTACATAGCACAAATGAAAGCATAGAGAAGCAGAAGAGGACATGTAAGTTAATGAAGAAGGAAGCATTAAGTAGTCTGCATTTGAAAGGGTAGCATCTTGCATGAATAACCCAAAATCTGATGATAGGCTACATGTGCACCTGATAGTACTTAAGGTCCAATCTTGCAGCCAAAGCTCATGTGAATAAACTCAATAGGTCTGATCTTGTGAATAAGGGCTGCAGGATCAAGTTTCAAATAAAATTTGCAGATGATTAGTTGAAATCCTTACATTCTAGTTTCAGTTTCTTTGCAGTTTATCATTGAACATTCCAGATTTTCTCTGGCAAATGAGACTTTAATATAATGAAGTGTATGCTGCACACCATGGATAAAGCAAAATTATGACTTACTATAATGTAGTTGCTGTTAGGTATTTAATGATTGGAAAAATTTATCTTAGTGGACAAAGTAAATTCATAGTGATGTAATATATAGGCAGATTCATGGACATTTGTCATGTATTACAGTCAAATAAAGGTGAACTTTCATGGAGAAAGCAAAAATCATCACTGAGAACCTAACTTTTCCTAACTCCTGTTTCAGAAGTAAAATGAAGGCATCTAATTGAAATATCTCCCCCATCCTTATTTTTGAAAGTGGTGAAATCCCATTTTGGGTGGTCTCCTTTAAGGGTGCCATTTCTAGGCAAGTTGTGTTCCATGGTCGTGGATTAAGAACGGAATTCACTATTTATGTGGTCCCACTGAAACTGCCCAAATGATGTGCTACATCCTTGCTTTCCCTTCTCCCTACTCCTTCCCCTGTGGCCGGATGGGGAGGAGAATTGGGGTCAAAAAGAGAAAGATCATGAGTTAAGAACAATTTACTGGAAACATCAGCGAGATAAGAAGACAAACAGTAACACAAAAATGTTAATAATAAAACAGTACAAAAGAGAGAGTGATTCACACACCGTGATTGCTGTGAAGCTTGGCATCACCACAGCTGTGCTCCCCCATCTTGGAAGCAAGCACTTTCCCTGTTCCTCCAAAATGAGGTGAGATGGTGTAGAATAACCTCTGTGTCCTAGCCATGCCTCCTCCTGGCTAGTAAGAAAAAATTAACCATGTTCTAATGCAAACCTAGACATTTTACACCCCTTATACTGTACCATCCGCATCATGCCAAAATCCTACACCTTCAAACTATATACACATATATATGTGTATATATATATACACACAAGCACAGGTATCATTTCCATAATCAATCGCTATCCTTCCAAGATGTGCTCACCACACAGAACAGACACTATACCTTAGGGTCCTAGCCATTCTTTTCCTGGCTACTGAAAAAATTAACCCTGTCCTGGCTGGAACCAGAACATTATTCACCCCTTATTCTATACCACCTA
>JAWMRC010000089.1:2906223-2937307 GCA_035584755.1 Thripadectes ignobilis | reverse complement strand
AATCCCCACTCCTCAGATAATCTGTGCCAAGGATACATGGGGCCTCTGGCCAGTCACAGTGAGATGTTTTTGCAATTCGTTCACAGTCAGCTTCTACTGCAGTCAGTTGTTGGGTTCCCCCTCTCACTCCACAAGTAGAGATGGATTCTGTCCCTACATACCTTGATGATATCCGGGGATGTTGTGTGCTGGTGTCAACTAAAGCCTAAAGTGTGGATCTGATGTACCTGGTCGTTGGATCTACACAGTCCAGTAGATATGATTGTGCCTTTTCTCTACTTGTCTGGAGGCAGGGCCCCTCTAGTTCTGGTATGTGTTGCTCACTTCTTGTAAATATGGACTGAAGGTCCCTCCATTCGGATTGGAGGTTGCATTAGCCCTTTGGTTGTGTCTGAGAACTTGCCCACTGATTACTGGATTGGCATTTATCCTTGAAAAATTTCCTGTGGTTGTTGTTCTTCCTCTCAACTCACGTACCTATGCTGCTAGGACAGAGGTGAGTTTTCCATCTCAGTTCCTCATGTGCTGTCTGTGGCCATGCAGGTAAAACCACAGGTTACCTCATCATGTGTACCCTCTCTCTTGAGCATGGTGATGCTTGTTCCCATTGGTAGAAACTGTAGTCCATAGTGATGGGGCATGGGACACTTTTTTAAATTGCTGGGGGTCCTGTACATTCTTTCCATGTATGAGACAGAGGCTTGTAGCAGGGATGAAATGCTTTCTTTGTACTGGAGCTCATCTAGGTCTACAGGGGACCAACTTCTTATTATTTGAATTCTTTTATATTGCCTTCAATGCAGATAATTTTCTCAGGTACTGGATACTTTTCTCCATGGTGTTCTGTCTCTGTGGATGCATTACTAGGTCATCCTTGAAAACGTACCTCTTCCTCACTGTTGACAGGAGGCTGAGCGCTTCTGTCCTTTTCCCAATCCCCTTTTCAATGCCTGTGTCCTGGGACACAAATCCCAGTTACTTGGCTTCAGAAGTGTCTAATGATATCATGGGCCATGCCATCCCAGCTCTGGAGCAGTGCAGGTCACCAGGGACTCTCCTGATTAGTGGCTGAAGTCTTTTCACATATTTCACATCTCTCCCAGGGATAATAATTGGTGATTGTCTCTGGCTGTGCCTATTCCTCCTCTTTTGAGGGCCCTACTTCTTCTTCATCCCTCACTAAGTGAACTGATTTGGTCTTGGATTTATTGTTCTGTATAGGAATGACTGCTACTGGCACAGGTTTTTCCTCAGGGTCTGCTACAGTCTAAGTGACTGCAGTGCCTGTTGGTCTGCTTTCCTCCTCCTCCTCTCCCTGAAGGTACTGTCTAATATTTAGCTGTGTTCAGCAGAGAATAGCCAGGTCCCAACGCACTGCAATAAATTGCTGTTCTCAGGAGTTTTCAAAACATTCTCCTTGAAAATATTCTGTCACTTTTACCAGGGTCCTATAATTGTTGAGGGATGAAATTCCAAACCATTGGAACAGAGCTATCCCATTTTCTCCCAAATTCCATGCCACTCATGAGTATCAACCTGTGGGGCAGATCTTTGAAAGACCCTTCTAGATACCTCTTGACTCTAGATATGGTGCGGACTGAGGAGACCTGGCAGACTTTGGAACAAGGGTGTCTTTTCCTTAGCATCCAAAGGAAATTCAGAATTCTTAAAAACTGTCATTAAGAGGCCTGAATGAGGAAAAGGGAACGAAAGAACGAAAAGCTGGGGAAAATCATCCTCCCCTGTTCCCCCTGCAAACTGGTTACTGTTATTAATGGACTCCCTAAGGCAGAGCCTGAGGTGAGAGTTTGAGAATAGAACTGAATACAGTTCATCGCAAATGACGGGCATTGCCCATGATGTGACATGTCATTAGCTGGTATCACATAGCATGGCAACAAAGCAATCCTGATCTTTCTCCCCACTCTGAAAAATATCATCATAAGGAGCACATATTGCACATATGGGAATATATATAGGTGTAGGTACCACGCCTACATGAACAGAACAACAACGTTGTGACCAGTGGCTCTGTACCTAATACAAAAAATTCTTAGAATTGTTTTCAACCCACTCTGTTCAGATCTTTTGTTATCTCAACCTTTTATGCCCAATGCTGGGCATCAAATAAGGCTTTGGTTTAGAAGCAGTTTTCCCCAATTTATTGCTTCTACTGAGACTCTTCAAACTATGTGCTGCTTGTTTGCTCCTTGACCTTTCCCCTCCCCTCCACCGTGTGATGTGCTGGTGAGGAGAATTGGAGGCAGAAATAAGGATCATGGGTTGAGATAAGAACAATTTACTGAAAACAGCAATGAGATAAGAAAACATACAGTAACAGGAATATATTAATAATACAAGTGAACAAAAGAGAGACAGTGATTTACATGCAGAATGCTCACCTCAGAGCCTGACCCAGCCCCACTGCAGCCAGAGCACCCTGACTGGAAGAGACTCCCTTCCCCCTGCCCACAACAATAGCATAAGGTGGTATAGAATAATCTCTGTGTCCTAGCCATGCCTTCTCCTGTTTACTGCAAAAATGAACCCGGTTCTGTCTGGACCCAGAACACCCATTTATTAATGAATGTTGCAGAATGTTTTTTTTGCTTCAGCAAAATTTTACCATAGTGTAAATGTCACAAAAAATATTTAGAGTTGCAGTATTTGGAGAAAAATAGACAAGTAGGCAGAAGAGAGAGATCAGCCAGAATCTTTAAAATATATGAACGTGTGATCTCATTTCTTATTAAAAAGAAGAATCTAGTAGAGCCATTTGTGTGTACCAGTTGAAGGAAGAGCTTAAATGACACCTATCGCTTTATGCACAGCAAGTTGAATCAGAAATGCAGTTCTCTAGGAATCCGTGCCTTATTTGTTTTCAGTGGGGATTTTCTTATACTGTCTTAATTACTTTCAATTTTTCTTAGGTAAATGTGAAATAGAAAACTGACACACAAGACTTTAAGCAAAATAAGTGAAACAGCTGAAAATGGGGCATGATATTCAATGTCTCTCTAATAATGATTCCTAAGCTGTAAGTTATACATTTCCAGAAAGTAGTAGTCCATTTACTTTTCTCATTTTTGAACCAGTACCTCTGATAATAGAGAAAACTAGTAGAGGCAGCACAAAAAAAATTAATTATATATGTGTACTGTCTTTAGAATTTTAGAAAGATTTCAGATTGTAACAATCTGTTTATTTTCAGCATTTCTTTTTGCTGAGAGAAGTAGATGGACAGACAGTGATAATTGAAGACTACTTAATGGTACCTAAGGAAATTTAAATATGAATCTTTATTGCATGCAATATATTCATTTGCATGTGTTTAATCGGCTTTCAAAATCTGGTGTTTGTGAAGACTTTTTACTGGAATCATTATGTCAGATGTGCTTCAGTGAACTCTACTAGTGTGCAGGCAATAATTTGCAGTAGGTTGGTTCATCACAGAAACATGACAGTACTCGAAAGGTTCAGAGATAGTTTCATAATTATTGTTAGCATAATTCTTGAAAGAAATGATGAGCATCTTGTAAACCCAGATGGGAATTTGTTACATTGTTGATAAATGTGTTGATAAATGTGTTTTACATTTTTAAATTGATAAACAGTGAAAAGCAGAGAACATACAATAAGGCAGATGGTTGTTTATAAAGCAGTTGCAAGTTGCTGCAATTCAAAGAATGGTACTAATTGTTAAAAAGAAGACAAAAATTGGAGTAGGGGGAATGTTTCAATGAGTTAATCATGAGCTTTTTAAAAATAAAACCTTCAGCAGCTTTAGTTCAATTAGACCCATTCTTGCCATTCTCAGTTTACATGCAAAAGTTTAGACTCTCAGTTCTTAATAAACTTTTGTACCAACCATTTTCATGTGGCTGAAATTAAATCTACAACTAATCTACCTGTATGTATCCATTCTGTACTTTCCTTTTTCTGGTTAGAAAAATAAAGTTGAATTATCATTGAACTTAATAATCATTTCCATTTAAAAACAATGAATACAGGAGTTAACTCCAAAATCATCAGAGTTTGCAGCAAGGAAATAAAATAGGAGATAGTGGATTTATTTTATGTTAAAGGAGTGATGAAAAAATCCTTTTTTTGCCAACTAGGTGATAGAATAAAGATATATTTAGATAGTGCTTAGAAAGAATACAAATCAGTAGATGTGATGCAACCAGTTGGTGCATCTTTGTCTTGTGAATGTTCAGGTCTTTTTTCCATCAGTGCTTTAAAAGTGTCCATGAAAGGTAAAGTATTTCCCTACTGTTTCAGCATGAAATTTTTGAAAAAAGAGACATAAATTACTGTTTTCTTAAAGCAGCTCTTGTAAAATATGTTTATTTTATCTTTGTTGCAGAACTTCAAAAGAGTTTATTCTCTTTCACAGGGTTTTCAGCTTTTCCACAAAGAGGAACGTAATATTTCCTGTGTTTTCAACAAGAAACCTATGTTTCTGTTTTCTGAGAATACTTGTATTAAAATTTAGCAGAATGATATTTTTTTAATAAAGCTGTATCAGCTATGTCAGTCCTTAATAGGAATAATCTGAAAGGAAACAAATTCAATTATAAATCAATAGAGCATTGTATTTTTGTATGTGCAAACAGCCTAAAATTACTTTAAGATGCTACAGCTACTCAACTCATTAACTCAATAACAACTGAATTTTGGTATCTGTTATTTTCTGTTGATCACTACAGCAGAAATACTCATTTAGTGCACCTGAAGCCGTTAGATGCAGTTATGACTGTTAAAAAATATCAGTTCAATGTGTTGGCTGCTTAGGATTTTGAGATTAGTACATAGTTATTTATCTTAACTCATACTCTGTCTTGTTGGTAAAGATTCGGGAAAGCATCATGCTCCTTCACAAATAGTGTTGGTTCCTCCTTGCCTTCAGGGTTTCCAGATTTTCTTCTTGTGCTTTTTGGCTAGTTGTGCCTCTTAAGTATTTCCAGTATCTCTGCCAGATCATTGACTTCCTCTCTTGATTGATAAACCTAAGTATGTTGTTGGTAATAAGATAAAATGATCTTTGAGGAGAAACAAAAAAAAATTTTTCTTTTTTCACTAAGCGAACTTGGGGTGAGAGGAAGGTGTGTGTATGTTTTTGCCTTCATTCCAGCAGTGTAAATCATGTAGATGTTATGATAACTTCCTCTTATTTCACTGGAGATATGACACTCCGTAACACAGGGTGGAAAAAGTATTTAAAAATCTTTTTAATTTCTAGCTTAAAGATTTCTTTTTGTGTCCTCCTTTTCCATATTTATGGCTCTGAGTGGATTTTTTAAGGTAAAACCTGACCATCCCAGTCAGAATTCATGTGAGAGTTTCACATACAAGTACAAATATATTTGTGAAATATATTTGAAGATGGCTTAAGCTGGTTAGAAAAATACAAGAAAATATAAATGGAAGCTAAATATTTTACTCTCCTATAATATTGATACAACAGGAAGTAACAGGAAGTGTTACTGTAGTTAGTTGCACCATCTGAAGGTAGAGACATAAATTACTCATAGTTTATGACAATTCTAGAAAGACAGAAGAATTAACAACAAAAAAAAAAAAATTAGTACAGGTAACCAGAAGAAATTTTTTAATGGAACTATTTGGAAAATACTAAGCATTCTTACTGTCTGATCATCCGGGGTTTAATACTCAGTTGCTTCTATGGCATTAAACGTATGGAGATTGATTGTCGTATAGTTGATCTGTACTTTTCACAAAATAAGATTTTTTTATAGTTTTTGTTGAAACAGGTTTTTAATCTTTCTTTTCTTTCTACTTTGAAAATTCACATTAGATTTTTTAAGTGTATTTTTCTGCTACTGCTAACATATGGAAGCTTTTAACTTCCAAGTTCTAAAACAAATGTTGCTTCATGTACAAGGTAAAAACCTATATGCAGCTGCAGATAGTAATAAAGATGGGAAGTAATGCTAAAATAGCTGTTGGCAAAATACAAACTGTGAAACTACAGTTTAGGAATTGCTCTTGTTGAGGCAGAATGAACTGTCAAAGATGTCAGGAATGTGATAGTTGTAAAAGTTGCACTTGGTTTTTCTGTGGCTTAAAACTTCACAGGTCTTTAGCTGAAGGAGGGATTTGGCTTTTCTTAGGTTTGGGTGGGGAGGGTTTTTTTTGTTAGATTTTTTTTTTTGTTTGTTTGTTTTGTTATTTGTTTTGCAAAAAGGATGTGCTTTTCACATAAGTCAAACTTTTCAATGGAAAATACTGTACCCAGCCAATACTAAAGAGGTGCAAACTCAGCTCCTTCAGCATGTGTATGTCCATAAATAAATACATATATGGACAAATTTTGCTATTTCTGTTAAAGCAGCCACTTTCAAATTCAACACACATAAAATGTGAATGGCCAAAATATTTAAACAAGTGGTCAAGTCCCAGCAAAACTCATGAATCCTTTTGCAGTGTTATAGTAATTTGGCATTATGTTTGGTGATAAGTTGAGGATTGCAGTAGTCAGTGTAGTGAATGCACCTTTTGGGGATTTCTGCAAGCCAAATGACTGATAACTGTCATGACTTGCGGAATAATAGCTCCACAACCGGATGGTTGTAGAAAGGTATGTTTATTCAGCGCCGGGTGCATGGGGGATAGTTCCACCAAAGACGTGCACACGCACAGAACCTTAGGCAGTGGTTTTATGCATTGTATGTATTACATATTCGTAACCTCCTTATACATATTTACACTGTTCCCAAGAAAAGGCAAATTCATTATAATCAGTTCTTGGAAGTTATTTCCATGTCCCCTCCCTTTGCTCCTCCTTCTTGCACGTACACATTGCTCTCTGATTGTCATTTGCGGTGGTTGTGGGGATGAAGGTCGTATGTCTTCCTGCCTTTGTCCTTTTCACCTCTGGTCCAACACTTGTGTAGGCCAGTTTTCCTGGCAGGCACTGGAAGAACCTTTTGTTTCTTATAGCATCTTATCTGTTCTTGTAGCCATTTAAGGCCTCAACTATGCAGTCTGTCCTTGTAACTTCAGGAAGAGTTCTTGCTATTATTTCTATTAACGCTTTCAGTGTTAGTTCCATTAGTATTAGTAACTTATCTCTATTCAGTGTTAGTACCTTATTAATACCTTATATCAGTCACGTGCATTACTAAAATACAAACGAAGCTGCCTACTCAAACCAAATGCAGAACAGAAGCAAGTCTTTATGTCATATGTATAAAGTGTACTGGCAAGGTGGATCATTGTGATCCAAATTTACTTGCAGTCATGACGCTCATGCTAGCATACAGTATTATAGAAATGGCTGAGGACTATATTTTTCTTTTCTAGGTATCGGTGTGGGTATTAACACTTTCTGTCCCAACAGAGGTCTACAAGAATTTTCCCTTTTTTCCACTTATATCTTGCTATGTTTTACGACAGAGATTCTGATAAAGAATGGAGACACGGTCTCCCCTAACAGTCAAAAATTAGAGTTTAGAACAATTTGGTATGCCTACAGGCAGTTGTTCAGAGGCAGTTGCCAGGAAAGCTGACAGCCAGGAACAGAGCTCTTCTTTGTCCTGGATTTTGATCTACTATTTAGTTTACAGTATCACACCTCTTCTCACTGGAGTATTTTAGAAATGTCAGAGACCACTGAATGCTACTTTGCAATGACTACATAAGGGTTAAACATGAAGTGTGACGTCTGGTCAGTTCTTGCAGATATCAGCATAATTCGATGCTCTTTGTCAGAGTGGTGTCTAGTATGCAAAAAGTATTTCCAGATGTGTATGGTTTTTGGTAGATAAAATTCAAATAATTTTCACAGCAGATACATTGAATTCAGCTTGTGAAAATTATCAAGGTGCATATTGAGTTGCAAGTATATGACTCCGGGTTTTATCAGGTCTACATCAGTAAAATGCAGTGAAACTGCAAATTAGTAAAATATATAATATATATAATATATAATAGTATAATATTTTCTGCTGGAACAAATTTTTTTTTATACAGATGCTGTATGATTTGATAATTTCAAAGTAAATCTGAAAGATGGTGCTCATTGATGGTTCTGTAAGGCAAATCTGTTTTCAGTTCAGAGTCTGCCTAAGAATTAAAAATATTTTTTCTTCAATTCTCATTTAGAAAATTAAGATCTTTGGTGAAATGTTTAATATATTCTTGTGTTTTTAAGTTTCTTGGGCTTATCTGTCCACCTTCACAGGAAACCTATTGAGGATATTGTCAGATTAGAAAGCAGAATTAACTTGGCTGCAGTATTAAATGACCTACTAATAATTTCTGACATAAAATAGCCTGTAACCCTAGAGTTAATATGGGTAAAGTGGACAGAAATTAAGTAAATCATAAGGTGAATACAAATGGGAAGTTGATGCACTTTTTTAGTACCTTTTAATAATGATTTTGGTTTACAGGCTACATTCAGGAGCAGAAAAGGTCCTGACATATCATAGGAACATATTTTTGGGATAAATTACAATATTCAGGAATGAAAATGTCCGTGATCTTAGTTCTTCATTACAGCTTATAATTTTAAGAATACTGTGCTGGGAAAATAAGGCACATTAACCAGCAGCATAAATGGCAGAAGAAATCATATTGTTCACTTCTCAACCTAGCAAAACCAAGATTATTTGGCTGACCATGAAAAGGAGCAACAGTTATTGTTTCCAGTATCAACTAGAGGCATTTTGACGTTTAAAAAATCCAAAGCTTCTGTTTCATTAATTCAAGGCATGCTCTCTGCCATCAATTAGGGGACAAAAATGAGATTTTCATGCCAAGTTGTAGGTTGCTGTCTGCCTTTGCCCTGCTATTGTCCAGGAACTGCTGCAGGTGCAACTGGTAGCTCCAAGTGCCCGTGCAGCAGCTGCTTGCCCTCTGCAGGTGCTGTTTCACTTGGATGCAGTCAGCAAGAGCGTCTTCCCAATCCTGGATCATGAGTGTGGTAGGACCTGCTGTTGTATGTGGTGAAGTTCCCAGAAGCTCAGCCAAAATAGAACCACCTTGTGAACACTAGCCAACTGGTAGCTCAGGTTTGCAACTCAGTCTCAGTTTGTAGAAGAGAAAAATGGAAAAGAAGGAGCATGGAAAACAAGGTTATAGGCAAACTGTAGATGTTAATGTGATGACTTGGCGTTTGTCAACCTGCTTGCTGCCAAACTGTGGTGATCTGCTGGTCTCCTGCCTCTTCTGTGTGGATCAGGCTTTGAGCAGAGCAAAATGGGAGCACACATCGACCTGTGTGCCCATTGTCCAGATTATTGACAGACAGTGATGGTGGTAATGAAGATGCCCTGTTAGTATGTGGTAACAGCACCCTGTGTCATATAGAGCAATAAATACAGTTTTGTCTTTGATGGAGGGCAGACCACCCTCAATGCAGGCTCTCTCTTTCTCTTCTCATTTGTACCAGACTCTTGTCATAGAACAAGTTGCTTGTAGGCAAAAATCTCTCTTGATTCTTCTTCTCACATTTGCATTTTATTCTTTTGACTGTTATTTGTGTTCACGTTATGTTGTTTGAAAAATGATGGATTTGAAATGTCTTTCATGTCTGTCTCTATTTTATAATACCCTTCACCAAACACAGGACTTTGCAGGCTAGCAGTTGTGGTATAATTTTAATTTGGACACAGGCATGCTGTTCACTGTTGTTGATGGCTGATTTTTTTTAATCTGTAAGCGGGTGATAAAATTGCCTACTTATTTTTTCTATGAAATGCTATAAAAATTACAGAAACTCGATGTTAGTAAGAAATTTCCTTTTCAGACAATATTTTAATATCTGGTTCAGTAGGAATTGTCATTACTTCATACTTGATACATTTGTTATTGACAGCTAATATATCGAACTACTTATTTAATGAAAAATAGCCATTTTTCTGCATGTCCCACCTCTCCAAAAGAACAAAAGATCCCATCATGCAAGCTTCTGTTGGGGAATTGATAAACACCAACTTGAATATGAACAAATCTTGATCACATAGTTTATAAATGAACACCAGAACAGACTTTCACTGACTTAGGGCTGTTCCATAACTTCACCGACTTTTTAGACGTAGTTGCTTAATTAGTTGTACATGGTAAGTATGTTACTGTTTTAATGCAAAATTTCCATTAGAACTTGTGAAATGTCCCATTTAATTACAAAATAAGTTTTCTTCTCACCATATTTGTGTTCAGCAGAAGGACAAATACACAAGCGTTGGTACCAGGGGACAGTAGAAAAGATACCTGCATGCAGTGTGAACAGGTGGATGAATTTGCTCAGCTAGGTGGTGGAGCTTAAACAGGATGTGGAGAGGCTGAGGAGTATCAGGGAGTGTGAGAGAGAAATAGATTGGTGGAGTCACACCCTTCCATTCCTGAGAGAAATGCAGGATATGGAAGTTCAGCAATAGTTGGAAAAGCCCCACCTGTCTTGCCATCAGGTAGAAGGAGAGGACCTAGAAGATGGAGGAGAATGGAAGCAGGCCCCTGCCCAGGGAGGTAGAAGAATCCCCTCTGGGCCTCCCTAGCCTTCCTAGGTGCCCCTACAAAGTAGGTCTGAGTCTTTGGATCTCGAGGGTCAGGCATATGACAGTGGAGAAGAAGGTTTATCTGGAGGGGTTCCCCAAATCAACACAGTCAACCAGTGTCATCACAACTTCCAGTGTTATGATAAAAAGAAGGGTAGTTGTATTGGGTGACTTACTTCTGAGGGGAACTGAGGGCACTGTATGCTCACTGGACGCATCTCACAGGGAAGTCTGCTGCCTCCCTGGGGCCTGGCCTACAGGGTATTACCAGGAGACATCCTGGACTAGTTTGATCCACTAATTACTACCCACTGCTGGTTGTCCAGGTCGACAGCGACAAGGTTGTTGAGAGAAGTACCAGGGTAATCAAAAAGGACTTCAAGGTAGTGGGTTGTCTGGTTGAAGAGATGCGAGGACAGGTTTTGTGGTCTCAATTCCTTCTGTAGCATGGATGAATGATGAAAGGAACAGGATGTGATCAATAAGGCTTAAAGACTGGTGTCACCAGTGGAATTTTGGTTTTTTTGATCATGGGTCAGTTTATATGGCACCCAGCTTGCTGGAGGTGGATGTTGTTCACCTATCTATAAGGGGGAAAAGGATTCTAGCCCGAGTTGGCTGATTAAGTGGGCTTTAAACTAAGTTTGAAGAGGGAAGAGTATGACACCAGGCTCACAAGAGATGTGCCTAGGAGTGGCATGCCTGAGTTAGGAACGAAATCAATAGCCCGGCTGAAGTGCATCTGTATCAATATATGCGGTAGAGGTAACAGGCAAGAGGAACTGGAAGCCATTGTGCAGCAGGAAAACTGTGACAGAGTTGACATCATGAAAACATGCAATGACTTGCATGAATAGAGTGCTGCAGTGCCTAGTTAGAAGCTCTTCAGAAGAGACAGATGAAGAAGAAGAGGTGGTGAGGTGACTCAGTATGTTAGGGAGTGTTTTGACTCTGTAGAGCTTGAGGGTAGTGATGATAGGGTTGAGTGGCTATGGGTATGAATCTAAGGTTAACAGGGCAGACATTATGGTGGAAGTCTGTCTCTGGGGAGACCACCCAATCAGGATGAAGAGGCAGATGAGTATTCTGTAAGCATCTGGCTGATCATGATTGCTGGCCTGTGTTCTTGTGAGAGGCTGTCCTAGTTCAACAGGTGGGACCAGTTATCACTGTGTGTGGGGTGATCAAAGCTATGTATTCTACCCCCTCTATTCATTTCCCAAGAACAATGGACCATTTGCAGCAGCTCCCCAGGGAGTCGTTAGCACCTTCACACGCAGCCTGAGGGGCCGTGGCTGCTAATGGGCCATCGAGGGTTCAACAATACCCCATGACTCACAGTTAATCACCCATTGTGTGAGTCTCTGCCCTGGAGGAGGGACTGGGTGCTCCCTGAGGGTACATAAGCGGGGGTAAGAAGACCTTGGGTATGACTTATCGGATCCAGAGGAGCAGAAAGACCTTGACAGAAGGAGACCACCACTCTTGACCAGACTATGACCACCAGTCCCGACCAGACCACAGCCAACATCTGCACAGGTTCTTCACTTCCTTTTACTTTGGACTTGGGGGAACCACGCGGGTCTCAGCACAAGGGCTAACAAACCCCTTTGGGTTTGTGCCTCTGGGACACTGGGTTATACTGCTGGGTTTTGGTGAGTTGAAATCAGTTTTCTCTTTGTGTCAGTGTATTTATTGTAATATCTTTCATTAAATTGTAACTCTGACTTATAATCTCTCTTGTGGTGGGTCCATTTCTCCTGCCAGTTTACCTTTAAACCAGCACAGAGGTTATAACCTGTTGGATGTCTACTGGAAACTAAATGGGGAGAAGAGGCAGTCTGGAAGGCTCCTGGAGTGTGTGTAAGATAACTTCCTGATGCAACTGGCAAGTGAGGCTAGAAATGGTGAGGCCCCACCTAGACCTGCTGTTTATGAGCAGAGAAGCGCTGGTGAGAGATGTAGTGTGGTCAGAGACCATCTTGGGCATAGTGACTACAATATCATAATTTTGAATAATTGGTGAAGAGGTGTCAACAAGCCCTCTACCGTGGACTTCTGGAGGGTGAACTTTGGCCTGTTCAGGACACTGCTTCAGAAAGTCCCATGAAGAGCAGCCCTTAGAAACAAAAGGGCTCAGGAAGGCTGCACATACTTTAAGAATGAAATCTTGAAGACACAGGATCAAGCTGTCCCTATGTGCCAAAAGATGAACTGACAGGGAAGAAGACCAGCCTGACTGAACAGGGAGCAGGAACTCAAGGGAAAAAAAGAAAAAAGGGGGGTGTCATCTTTGGAAAGAGGAGTGGGCAGCTCAGGAAGTGTTTAATGGTCTTGTTAAGTCATGCAGAAAGAAAAAGAGACAAAAGCTCAGTTAGAACTTAATCTACCCACTTCTCTAAAGGGTTATAAAAGGTGTTTTTATAAATAATAACTAAAGGAGGGCCAAAGAAAACCTCCATTCTCTGTTGGATGCAGGGGGAAATATAGTCACCAAAGATAAGGAAAATGCTGAAGTACTTTAACACCTTCTTTGCCTAAGTCTTCAACAGTAAAACCAGTTATCCTCAGGGCAACTAGTCTACTAAGCTGGTAGACAAGGACAGGGAACAGAATAAATGCCCTGCAATTCAGCAGAAGGTAGTGACCTGCTGTGCCACTTAGATGCTTACAAGTCTGTGGGACCAGATGAGAGTCATCCTTGGGTGATGAGGGAGCTGGCAGAAGAATTCACTAAGCTGTTCATCATTTATCATCAGTCCTGGTTAACTGAAAAGAGGTCCCAGATGAGTGGAGGTTGGACAGTGTGATTCCCATCCACAAGAAAGGTGAGAAGGAGGATCTGGGGAACTACGGCCTGTCAACCTGACCTTGGAATCCAGCAGGGTTATGGAGCAGGTCATCTTGAATGTGATCACATGGCATATACAGGAGAACCAAGAGTTCAGACCTAGCCAGCAGGGGTTTAGGAAAGGCAGGTCCCACCTGATCTCCTTTTATGACCAGGTGACCTGCCTAGTGAATGAGGGAAGGCTGTGGACATAATCTGCTTGAACTTTAGCAAAGCCTTGGACACCATGTCCCATGCCATGTTCCTGAAAAAGCTGGCATCCCACAGCTTGGACAGGTGTACTCTTTGCTGGGTTAAGAACTGGCTGGATGGCTAGGCCCAGAAAATGGAGGTGCATAGTTTTGTATCCACTTGCTATGTGGTCCTAATGGTGTATCCCAGGGATCAGTTGTGATCCCAATCCTGTTTGATATCATTTTGGGTGATCTGGATAAGGGGATTGACTCTACCACTAGCAGATTTGCAAATGACACCACTTTGAGTTGAAGTCTTGATCTGCTGGAGAGTAGGAGGGCTCTGCAGAGGGACCTGGACGGGTGGGTTAGATGGGCTGAGACCAACAGCATGAGGTTCAACAAGACCAAGTGCCAGGTCCTGTACTTTGACCACAATAACCCCGTGCTACAGGCTGGGGGAACAGAGGTTAGAATGCAGCCCAGCAGAAAAGAACCTGAGGGTGCTGGCCGAGTGAACATGAACTGGCAGTTGTGAGCAGGTGGCTAAAAAGGCCAAAGGCATCCTGGCCTGCATCAGAAATAGTGTGGTCATCAGGACTAGGGCAGTGATTTTTTCCCCTGTACTTGCTGGTTCTGAGGTCACACCTTGGGTTTTGTGTCCATTTCTGTCCTTCAATTCAGGGAAGATACTGAAGTGCTGGAGTGGGTCTGGAGAAGGTTAATGAAGACCGTGAAGGGGCTGGAACATGCATCCTGTGAGGAACAGCAGAGGGAGCTGGATTTGTTTAGCCTGGAGAAAAGGAGGCTAAGGGACACCTTATTGTTCTCTGTAACTACCTGAAAGGAGGTTGTAGCAGGTTAGAAGTTGGCCTCTTCTCCCAGGCAGCTAGAGACAGGACGAGAGGACAATGTTTTAAACTGTGCCAGGGAAAGTTTAGGTTGGACATTAGGAATCATTTCTTCACAGAAGGGGTGATTAGGTATTTGAATGAGCTGCCCAGGGAGGTGGTGGAGTTACTGGCCCTGGGTGTGTTTTAGGAAAGACTGGACATGCCACTTAGTGCCTTGGTCTAGGTGACATGGTGTTTTTTTCTAGGTTGAATTCAATGACCTCAGAGGTCTTTTCCAACCTAATTGATTCCATGATTTCAAGTTTGCATAAAATCATGAATTGTTGTGATCCTCTTTAATTATTGGCATGTTAAGCTATTTTATGTGTAATTGGACTGTACCTTGATGGTTGGACTGAGAAAAAATGTGATTCCTTTCCAAGCAAAGTTTATAGATAAAATCCATTTAAACACAGTAAATTCTAGTGTACAGAGCTTCACTGTTAGCTGTTCTTCTCCTGATACTTGCGCCCACACACCTTAATGAGAACTAATACACTGATGTGCTTCCTTTGAACATATGTGTACTACATGATTGGTCACATTAGTTTTTCGGTCATAATTTCATAGGAAGAAAGGATCTTCTGTGATTCTTAAACAACTAATTATTCTTAAACAACTAACAATATTCGTACTTACTGTCCTCTAAGTGAAGTAGTATAGGCAAGGAAATCTGTTTTATATGCCTGTTATGAAGAATATTTCTTTATCAAATGATTGTTTTAAAAACAAAGTAGAAAACCCCACATAAATTAGCCTTTCACATTTTTATTTCATGATGAATTCTTAAATAATTTATTTCATTGTTAAAGAAATGGGTTCCTGTATTTTATACAAGAGCTTAGTTGTCATGTGTGAACCAATCTTACTTACCTCTTGGTCCGAAAGTTCTCCTGCCATTTGTGAGATCTTTGTATTTGCCTGCCAGAAAAATACAACGTTGGGTTAGGTGGTCTCAGTCATGTGGCATATAGAAAGGAAATCTTTTCTTGAGAAGCAGAGAGGAAGAAGAATAAAAAAGGTTTATTGATATCCAAGGTGTTTTCTTTAACTTCAGCTTGATAATCCTAGGACAGACAGTGGCTTCAGGGCCGATTTTTCTCTCCGTAAGGGGAAGTTTCTGTCAAAGTACTAAGTATCGTAACTGCAGACTAGAAAAGCAGAAAGCAAGCTACCTGTTTCTCTTAGAAGTTAACTGCTGGCTTTTGTCAGTTATTCAAAGCAAGCGAGGCTCCTGTGTTTACTGCTTAAGTGTGCAGTGAGTTAACAGCCTATTAACTCACATACAGATCTGTTTGGTTTACTTGACCAAATGAAAAGGGGGCAGGTATTATTTTAAAACAAAGCTATAAATGTTTTTGTGATTTGTGTTCAGAGGGTATAAACTACTATTTTTGCCAATAAAAGGAAAAATGAAATGCTGCTGGTGGTCAGCACCAGGGTCCTTTTCAGGTAAAATTAAGTAAGTCCTCTTCATTTTGACCCACTAGTGTTCAGGAGCATGGGGGCAAAACAATAAAGGCACCTTGCTATGTGAAGATGTTAATTTGAGTTCTGCTCTGTAATTTACATAAAATTAAGTCTTCAGTCCATTTGTGAATATTTATCTGGTCATTTCTGCTGAGTAAGCAAAGATGGCAAAATTAGATGCTTGACACATCACTGCTTTCTGTCTGTGACTACAAAAGCTGGTGTGTTTTAACTATGTTAATCTGTCAGTTGGGTTTGTTATGGATTATTAACCTTTCAAAACTACATAGCATTACTTCATTGCCTAAACAACATTTTTTTCCCTTAGTAGTTGGAATAATCAAAACTGCTACTGTTCTTCTAGATCCCTTTTCATAACTCATCTCTACTATGAAATTTAGGGATGATAGTACTTGAATTGGAATATTAAAACATATTTATAAACATTATTTAAATTTGTTCCACTGTTATACTTTTGGGCTTTTTTAGTTTCCTTTGTTTTGCAAACTTTTCATCCTCGCTTTTCTTGTCTGAGCTTGGGGATAGAGGTCTTGCTCTAAACTAATGTTTAATTGCTTCTAGTGCAAGGTGCTTGATTGAATCCTCTGCTTAGTACTAATTCATATATCTGTATATTTAAAAAGAATTGAGAATTTCCATAAGATGGCCTTTGTAATTGAGCCATTTCTAAAGCCAGTTGTCAAGTGATTTCCAAAATTAGAGATGCATTTCTTAAAAAAGGAAAAAAAATGGAGAGCAGAAAAAACCAGTGGGCGTCAGCAAAGACCATGTAACGAAACACTGGGTCATATCACATCAACAGTAGATGCTGCATTCATGACAAGTCCCTGTTGTCTGTCATTTCATTCTTTCAAAAGATCTTGAGAACCTAATTGTGATGAGTCAACTCAAGATCCAGAATATCACAACTGTGTAGTAAGGTTGAATTGAATTGCTTTCCGTAGAAAACATGAGAAATCCTGTAGAGATAATGTCAATTCCATCTTAATGAATTCTTCTCCCACACTATAATCCAAGTGAGGTCTTTTGTGGATTTTTAAAAATGCTATTAATTTTGTTTTTCTCTCTTTGGTTGGTGTGGGGTTTTTTTGTTAGTTTGTTTTTTTTTTTTTTTCTCGAACTGAGCCTTTAGAAAGTTCATTCATCTTTTAGGATTTTTTGTTGTAGAATGGTGAAGGTGAGGTTTTTTTGTTTGTTTGTTCCAGTTCTTGGCTAAGTGTATCCAAAAGCAGGATGTCAAAAAGTTCCTTGCATCTCTCATTGGTACATATTGTCAGGTGTGTCACGTCAGGGTCAAAACAAAGCTCACTCAACCAAGGCTATGACAGCCACAGTGGCAAGCCTCAAGTCAGTCCCATCACTTGAGATTTGCTGCAGGGCAGACTGTTGGAATTCATTTTGCATTTGTTTCGCTAAACATTAGTGCTCTTACATTTCAAAGGGGAAGAAGTTATGGGTAGACTACTGTATGTTATACGGATTGTTTTCTTCTTGTGCTTATTTTGTCTTTTTGCATTAAGGTGCATATTGCCAATGAGGAGACAAATCTTATAAAACATGAAAATGCGTTACTCATAATGACATTACTCCTAGTGTTTAATACTTCTTTATTTGTAAGATAAGTTACAAAACATCCAACCTGTGTGTTCTGCCTTGAAGTTTCTAGAAAATACTAGTAGTGCTGAGGGGCCTAATCTCTTAGGCTGAATGTAAATAATTTGAAAATGGTATCATTTCTATGTCCACGAAAGGTCCGTTTTTTGAGAAACTTAGATTCAAGAAATTGTAACTTGTTATGTCAGGTCTGAATTAATAATTGAAATAACTTTAGAAATCTGAGGAGCTGATGTGAATCTCTTCTTGTACTGTGTGAAGTCAAGTCAAACATACTACTTTATGAAAAAAAAGAACACATAGGCAAATGAGGTTGATTTTGGTCTATGTGTGGATTTCTCAGGTGTAACAGTGGTGTTAAGGTGTTACACATTTTAAGTGCATTTCTGTTACAGGATGGTACAGGTGAACCTAAGACTGATTTGGTTTTACGTGTCTAAATAAAAATGAAAACCCTTGTATTTTTCTTCACTTTGACTCAAAATATAGCAAGTTATGTCTGAATGCCTTATTGTAGACGGTAGAGATGATAAGACTGAAGTGGTTTCTGAGCTAATAATTTTATTTCTAGTTTGTCCCCTTTTATCCTCCTTTTTTTCTGTAATATATGTTCATGTAGGATATTAAACTTAAGTTAAAATATAGTTGATTCAGAAGGTTAATGGAGGTATAATAAATTATTAATGACACTAATATGTACTAATTCTTTTTATTATACGACTTTGAAAAATCCAAGACGTCAATCAAGAAGGAAAATGCCATTGCAGCTATGTTTTATTAGCTAAAGTCTACTTAATTTTAAATGTACTATCTATATTATTCTAAAAAAGTGAAAATTATTGCCAGTAGATTCTCTTACTCTCTACAGTTTTATGTACTCTGAGAACTGTGTTTAAAAATTAATGAAAAGTGATATGATAAAGTGCTTAATCAATACTTTTTCACAAACTCTGAGTGAAACTCTGAGTGCTGTCTCTGAGGCAGATGCCTCCTATGCACTGAGTAAGTGTGTCATTGCTAACACATCTCATTCATGATAGGAAGTACCCTCTCCTAACACATTCATGTTTAGTCCTGGAGCAGTGAAAGGTGGTAGCAAGAGTAGTAACAGTAATGATGGAATTGTGTTTGTGTTTTGAGTATCTGTAAATGAGGAATATGATGTGGGACCAGCTGAATCTGGTCCCCCAGAAAAATACATTTAATCCATAGTTTTCTCCGTTTCCTTTTTCCCCCTAAATCTGCCACAAGTGTGTAGGAGCAGGCAAAGGTGTGGACAACTTGGGTTAACAGCTTGCGCTTCCATCCTTTCTCCAAGGTCTTGTAATCCATCCTCTTCTCTCTTGTGAGTGGTTGTAATGTGAACTACTCGCATGCACTTTATCCTTTGCCTTGTCATATGTGCTTTATTGTTTGTCATGTGTTAGCCATACACCAACCATTTGACATGGTTGTTGGCATTTTGTTCATGGGAGATGCACATACGGGAGAGGAAGGGGACATGTGGCATTTGATTGTCTTCAAAGAGACTTTGTGGTTTGCACTGACCTAAGGGTTTCTTACATCTATCATCAATCCATAAATGTTTGTTGTGTGGTAGTGATTTTCAGTGATTCGTGATAGGTGCCAGGTTAGAAGTGAAAGGCCACAGATCACACAGGTTTATGTCAGCTTAGTATGTTTTTAGCTGAGAATTTACTTGAGAAAGTATTTTATGAGTTTGAGTACTTTGTGTTTTTGTTTTTTTCACCTCTGTTTATATCTGTAGTCTGGTGATGGGTAGAGTTACCCGTGGTTGGTTTTGAAAGTGGGAGCACATTCAGGGAGAGAAAAGAGAATTCAGACGACTTGGGTTGCAAAACACACCATGGGAGGGGACCTTGACGAACAAGGCTCAGTGCACTTCACTGCATCCCAGCATGGGTTTTGGTGTGGTACATACTGTAGCAGCTCCTGTGGATTAGGATGTAGGTGTTATAAATCAAGTCATGATTTGTTGTCTGTATACCTGGCTATCGCTGTTGTGAAAATGTTCACCAGTGGGTCAGCTGCAATTCTGCTCTTCCTCAGATGTGCCAGGCTGGTTCTTGATGTTTTTGATATGTGATACAAGGCTTCTTTAAGTTTCTTACAGACTTAAAATGGGGGGATATTATTTTAAACTGAGTTATTTTGAAACTGCCTTCTTGTTTTGTGGGTATGCTTTTTTTTAGCAGTCTTCTCTGGACTTCTAGCGGTTTAAGGACCTTCAATACTTTGTGCATTAGAGAGTCTTTCTGGTATTTGTCTCCACTTCCAGTCGTGTTTAGGCTTCAGTATCTTTGTGATCTTTGTAACTTTAAACATATTTGTGTCACTGATTCTTAGTCTTTCTCTTTTCACATAGTTCTATGCAGCTGTTGTTCTTCTGATCATGTAGCTTCAGGATGGTGTATTGCAAAGATTTCACAAATTATGCTGCTAACAGAATTTTTTAATGCTCTTTGATAATTGAAAACAGTCCTGAAGAAAGTCCTCTACATGAACAATACAGTCTTAAAAGAACAAATGTTGTATGAAGCCAGGACCTTACTGTGTAGTGTGTACTGCAGTTGTATGTACCAGAACTAGGTTTCTACCTGAAGCTTCAGTTTTGTTCTGCAGACTGCATGTAACATTATAGTCTTTCCACCACTAAGCAGAACATTTAGCAATGCAAGAGTAAAACCTCAACTCTGTTGTAAGATAATATGCTTCTCTTTTCTTTCTGTGGTCTTCTCTATCCTGTCTGCTGTTGGACCAAGTAATTTAATTTAATTTCTCAGTGATTAAAATAGGCTGTTTTCTGGATCTACATGAACAATCACTGGTCATGGCATAGATCTATCCCTCAGTTATCCATAAGGCTATTGAACTTTGCAGATGACTTAATGGGTCCAGTAGCACTTTGAAAAGGTACTTCTGGAGGTATTTACTCAGTTATATCTAACATAAATCAGAATACTCTCTTGTTTTAAGCTCGTCAAAGGGGCAGTTGTGAGGCTCTCTAGCAAGTGTTACAGTTTGCCTTGAGAATGTCTGGATCTGAACGGTTTGTTGTTTGATAGTTCCAGATGATTTATTAGCACCGGACTGGATTGAACAGCCTCTGTCATTAAATACCTGCAGCCATGAGCAGCTTTGCAACTGATGATTAGTCCAGGAGAGTTTGTAGAGTGTAACCAAAATCAACTTTTCATGCAAGAAGTCACAAGACACTTTTCAACATTCTACAATACTTTTCAGATCTTAAAGATAAAACACCGACATGCACAAGGCTAATATTACTATTTAAAGAAGCTGTGGCTATATAAATTGTATAGATTTGAAATAGTAAATCTAACTAGTGCTATATAAACAATATTGCACAGTTCCCTTTTTTATTTTGATACCTATAGGAAAGATATTTTTAACGCTAATTTTCTTAAATTAAGCATCAACCATAAAATCACAAGAAGTAATTAAAAGCACAAAAATCCAAAGGTAATGTTAGATATGTAGCATTTTCAGTACTTTCATCCATATTCTTATGCAGGACAGAATTTTGCTAAATTTTCCTAGACAGGACAGGATTTTGCCAGGTTTTCCAGACCCTTCTGTGTAAAGTGCTAGAAATCTGGTCATTATAGTGATGTTCTCTCAGGTAACCGGTAATAGGACAATAGGGCATGGGCTTAAGATCTGCCAGGGGAGGTTTAGGTCAGATATTAGAACTAAATTTTTTACAGAGAGAGTAATCAGGCATTGGAATAGCCTGTCTAGAGAGGTGGGGGATTCACTGTCCCTGGAAGTTTGTAAGGTGAGACTGGATGTGGCACTTAGTGCCATGTTCTAGTAACCACAGAGATGTTGGATCAAGAGTTTGGCTTGATGATCTTGGAGGTCTCTTCCAACCCAGCTAATTCCATGATTCTATGTTTTCAGATCTGGGAGATTTTGGACTTCAATATCACTTCAAGAAATTTTGTGTATCAGTTTCCATCCTTGAAAACTGACAGTATAATAGACATTGATAGGATATCCCTAGACTTGTTGATCTGCTGCCAAAAAACCCCACCAAAAAAAAAAAAAAAAGCCACTTCTTGCGGTCCTATATATACTGGGGTAGTTTTATGGGGTTTTTTATTTGAGGTTTTTTTCATGGCAGTTTTTCTTCACATCTGTCTGGGCCACAGAGGCCATCCAGGTGCTGAGTTGCCTGAGGAACATAATATCACACTTTGCATTTGAACCTCCAGCCTACTAGGCCTTACTGCATGTTTGCTTTTATTAAAGGCACTCTTAAGTTAAGTCTTTGTGACACCAGAGTGCTCTACTGGTTTAACAGTCCCATTTTTAAGGCTGGTATTACTACTTATTATATTAGAGTAGTGCATAAAGAGTCAGTTTGGATCAGAGCCCTATGGAGACAGGTAGTAGAAAAAATGAGTAAAGGTTTACTTCTGCCCTGAAGACGCCACAGTCTAAATAGATGAGAAAGAATAAAAGAAATAGATAGAAACAGTTAGCTGGAAAAAAGGGTATATTTTGCAAGTGGTGTCTAAATTGTATTTTCTCCATAGCAATTTACTCCTTTTTCAAGTGTTCTTTTAGTGATTCTGATGGTTAGTAGATGCCTGAATTGAGAGTACAAAATAAAATTTCTATGTTTGAGGCCATATTTTCATTATACTCATTTTAATGTCTGTACAACATCAGCATCTGAGACTGCAGAAACTTAACTGTTTTACTTCCTGGCATTACACTGAAGGTGATTTCGGTGAACCATAAAAAGTTTGCCCCTGAAGGTAAAATTACACTGTATGTATGATCCTAGCATACTGCTTTGGGGATAAACATGTCTTAAATCAATTCATTCCTCATAGCTAAATTGCTTCTCCAAATGGAGTTTCCATGTAGATAATAATGTTCAAAAAGACTGATTTTCTTTAAAACCATGAAGTTTTTTGAACATAATTCTATCAATAAATGTATTTGAGCAAAGAATTAATATAATCCAAACCAATTTTGGGATTTAGTGAGCGGAAATAGAGGCGTATACCAACATATTTAATTGGCTTTCATTAGTACCTCTAATTTGTTCATGTGAGTTCCAAACGTTTGTGTACTGTGTTTGCTCACATTTACATAATAAAAAGTTTTGGACTTCATTGAAAATACTTTTGGTAATTGTGCACTTGGAAAATGTAAATTGAAGTTTTTGGTACTTTGGCTTGTACTTACTTAGGTCATACTCTGTTGTTAATGACTTAAGAGCTTTGTTACAGCGATATTTCTTTTGGGGCTTAATATACTGTGGGCTCAGATGGATGTAATTGTGGCCTTGAGGGGTTGGCCTAAAGAGTGCCATCTGGGTTTGTACCCAGATATGCTTGGATTAAAAATATTTTGAGACTTAGATCTTGTCCTGTCTGGAATTTAAATACAGTTCCCCAAGCTTTAAAAATAAGTCAAGCACCATTTGAGCCTCATAATGAGTCCTTTTACTTCCCTCTTTCATTTGCCTTTTTTTTAAAAAACTCTTGCAGCCAGTGAAGTACAGGCAGTTACTTACAAACCATTTTTACAGCCCCATATGGACAAAGAGCTTTAGCTTGTTCCTCAGATTGATTCTGAAATTAACAATAGTTAGAAAGTTCTTACATAAGTATCTCCATTTTCGTTAGAATATATAAAGGCAGAAAAAAAAAATTCCCTAGATACTAGGCAAGACCTTGAACTGTGGAAAACTTGTTACATTTGAGATGGCAAGTCTTTTGTTGCAACTAGGTGTTTTTTTGGGGTTTTTTGTGGTTGCTTTTTGAAATGATCTCTTATGTTTCAGGTCTAAAATTTCAATTTTATTCCTACATGGAAATAAGAGACTTAAACTCCTCCATGGTGGGAAATCAGTCAGGGTTTTTCTTCTATTTAGAAACCTTTGACGCATCCCTCCTCTGTTCAGTGAGTATAAATGTCAGGGTAACTTAGGCTGAGGGTGACTGCAGATCTGCTCTCCACATAACTCATGAAGGGAAGCTGCAGTGGATAGGGTTTCAGGAATCTGCTTATGGAAAAACTGCACTTTAATAGTATTTTGTTACAGAATAAAATCTTTCTTGTTTTTCTGATTGTAATTAATTGGTTATAAACCTTAGTTTTGAGGTACCTAATTATTCACACAGCCATCATGGATTCACAGATAGAATTACAATTTCATTGTACTAGAAAGCAGTGTTTTTGAGGGGCAGAGATAATTTTTTGTCAAAAGTCCAAGCTCTCTATTTAGTTATATAATAAAGGATTCAGAAAAGTGGCAAAACATATTCAAGTGCTTAGAAGTTTAACCAACTGGCCTTTAAGTTGTCTGCCTGGATGTATCATTATCTTAAGTGGTTTAGTATCTGTTTGCACTTTTTTTTTTCCTTCCAGATTATTACTAAATATGTTTATGAACTACTGCAAAAGGAATGCCACTTGAAGAAAGTAACTCTCCCAGTAAGTATAATTTATTTTTCCAAAGGCATTGTTTGTTTGGATCTGTTCACAGCATAGCTTGCAATCCCATATTCAGATAAAGACAAGGTGTGCCAGGGCTCTGCATGGACCATTGTCTCAGGATACTGCCTTTGCATTCTGCATGCGTGTGTGTCTGAAGATACGATTCCACCTCACTGCTCATATGTTTGATTTCTCCAGCTGAGCCTTCCTTGTCTTACCAGATACCAGTATTTTCAAAATAGGTTTTTCGTAGGGGAGCCATAAGCTTTCTGAAAAGTATTTGCAAATGTTTTGAGACCTCCACAGCTGGATGTAGAGAACAAATATGTCTTTTCACAGGAATACACTCACATTGAGTTTCAATAAACTACTCCAAGTTGTTTTTTAGAACACATGTTTTCAATAACTTTGTATATTATATGAAGTGATTATGTTGTTTAATGGAAATATTTGATCAAACCTTTAAGGAGATGACGTGTTCCCCCACATGTCAGAGTGTTTGTAAATGTATGTGATGTGATATAATGATGTTCAGGTATTTTTATATTCTATACTGAAAAGTGCAGAGAGTAGACTAATGTGACAACATTGTGTAGGTTTTCCATCATTATAAAGGATTCTTATGCTCTTTGACAAGCCTTATGCGTTACTGTTGTCCTCTGCTAGTCCTTCATGGTCAGTCAAGGAAAATCCATTTAGGCAAAGGAAGGAAAAGGTCCTTTGCTTTAGCAGTTCTGTAATTCCCATTTCCGTTCTCTAAGTGTTCTTTAGGGAATGTTTTGATAACCTGCCCAAATTACTAAAGGTTTTGCAGAAGGTATTTTTAGTGTCTTCTGGTAATGGTGGAAGGAGTTGAGCTAAGAGGTTCATGGAGCAGTTAAAGGGGAAGCTCTTTTCCATATGCCCAGCCTGCTAGTTGCACAAATTCCCCAAGACTCAAGACTGAGACAGCATTTCCCCACTTCAGATTTCTCTGTGTAGAGAGGCAAGAGAATTGTATTCATCATGACAGTCTGCCTGGTGCAGTGCTAGTCATGATGTCGGACTTCTTTGTACAACTAGTTTTCCATGTTGGGGAAGTTTTGGTCCAAGAAGTACTTTCATGTGCCAGACAGGTAATGTATCAAAAGATTGCCTCAAGCCATGTCACACTCTGTCTGTGTAACCGGGAAAGCTATCATAAACTTTATAAATTTCTAAATGCCTAAATTTTGAGGCTGTAGGACTTTCTTTGATTCTTAAAAAGAATATAAGGAATATGCATATAAGTAATGCAGTGCTAAGGCTGATCAACTTGCTCCAAATAATGAAGATGAAGAAACTTGGAATAAGTACTGCAACACTTCCATTACCTGTGTCACACATGTGGAGACTCATTTGCCTGGCTCTAAGATTTGAGTTCCTTCTCTTGGAAGAGGTACGGCCCTGTTTAGCTCCCACTGTTGAATTAATCTGAAATTTACTCATATTTATAATTTATATATGTATTAGTTCCAACTTCTGCAAAATGTCATAATTTAATTGCATTTTGGAGCAAAGCAAGAACTCAGATGTTTAATTTTGAGCATTGTGGAAAAACTGACACAAGGTATGAGCATTGCTCTTCAGTAATGGCTATTATGCATAGCGAGCCCTCAACATAGGCAAAAATAGGTTAGGAAGACATGTACAAAAATGAGAAAAATTAAACTATGTAGAAGCTGAAAATGTAAAGCTGTATAGAGGCTAGGTTTAAGTAACTGCTTACAAATTCCCAAATAATAACACATACCCCCCTAGTTTAAATTTTAAAAGAAGACTAATAGAAGTAATAAGACAGCTTTTAGGATGAAAATAGGTGAGAGTGTAAATGTTCAGAAGTTATTTATAAAATCACAATAAGATCACCAAACCCCAAGTTTGAGGCGCTTGTATAGTTGTAAAAACTAAAAATAAAATAGAGCTGATGAGATTTATACTGATGAACTGCAGGTAAGATGAAAGCCCAGCTCAAATAAGAAAAATAAATATGATTATTTCCAATGTCACTTGTCCAATTTCCACACAACTTTTTTTTTAAAAAAAACAAATTCTGAGCAACTGTCTGAAATTTGACTTATCAGTAGAGGAGACCTTAGGACAAATTAAGAAGACTATCTCACTTGGAGGAAAGCAGGGGTAGTACTAGAGTTATGATTCCCCTGTAACTGTGGTGGTGACTGTGGTGAAGTGAGCTGTTCTCTTGCAGTCCATAGCAAGACCCCTGAGACAGCAGATTTGGAAGAGCTGCTGCCCAAAAGAATCTTTGACTTTTATGTTAAAAGCAGCTAGAAGCAACAATTGACTCTGGCGTGGCGGTGTGGTTGAAAAAGTGTTTGTAAACTGTTTTATTTCTTACTTTAGTCCTTAGCTTGCTAGTAATAAATTTTAGCATTATTCTGAGTCTGATTTGCCCATGGTAATTAATCGAAGCTTTTCTCCTCGCTGTTATCTCTAATCATAAATTCCTAGCTTAGCTGGTTTTTTTGGCTTTCCCTCTGGAATGCTTAAAGTGGGGGGGAGGCCTTAAAGTGGTTTGAGTGGATGCCAGGTGACCAGCCAGGGTCAAACAGCCACAATATCAAACAAGAATCAAGTTCAAGGATGAGATTTTTTAGGCCCAGGGCTCTACAAGAAGTCAGGTGTGAAGTTGCAGAACAACCAACTTGCTGAAATCAGCTAATACTACTAATAATATATTGGGGAAAACAAGAACAGGTGTCTTTTTTAAAAGAACTACCAGAATTCATTGAAGGAGTTTGAGATCACATGACAAAGAAAAATTTTGTTAGTAAAAGAGTACAGGTTTCCAAAGAGCTGTCAAGAAGCTTAACAAATGCTTTTAAGAATGAAAAAGAGAAAGGAGTCCTCTTCTAAGTTAAGAATTGGTTAGAAGGGGGAAAAAATGTTCATATTTTACAGATAAAGTAATTTGTTACTGGTGGAGTACTAATAAGGCTTAACAAGTAAAGGGATAAAAAGGGAATTAACACAAGCTAACCGACTTTTGTCTTTTTTCTAAACTTGTTTGGGGTAGTTAAATCTAAAGCTGATTGTGATGAGTTGGGGAATTATTTCATGATGCTGAATAACTAGATGATTAAATGATATGAGATTCAATTCTGGTAAATATGAAATTATGGAGAAATAACTCACTCTGTAAAGACAACAGTGGCCTCTAAATGAGCTATTGCGACTCAGGAAAAAGCTTGGAGTGATTGTGAATAGTTCTCTGAGAACATCAGTGAGTGCTCAATGGCAGTCAAAAACCCTCAAAGCAAATAGGATGTTAGGAGTTATGAGGTATGGAGAACAAAACAGAAAAACATCATCGTTCCACTCATTATGTGGGCCCTCATCTTGAACACTGCATGGAGTCCGGACACCATATCAAAAAGGATATGAAGAATTAAAAAAAAAAAAAAATACAAAGGATGGTTGCAAGGATGATCACAGGCATGAAATGCTTTTCAGACAAAAAAAGATTAAATAAAGATTCTTCAGCTTGGAAAATAGGTGACTGAGGAAAGAAGACAAATCTATAAAATCATGAAAGGTGTGTAGAAGATGAATAGGGAATGGGTTTTTACTTTTTTCATAATAGAAAACCTAAGGGGCATCAAGTTTAAATTATCAGGCAGGAGATCTCTACAGAAAGAGAGGAAGTACTATTTCATATATGTCCCAATTATATTGTGGAACTTATTGCCACAGAATACTATCAAGAAGGAAGGTATCAGTACATTAAAAACCCCCACATTTGAAAATACTAAGTGGAATAGGCACCTTGAACTATTGTACATACATGCCCAGTTATATAAACTGGTTTGCAAGGTTCCAAAGTTTCTGGTTCTCAAAACCAGGGAAGAATCACTTTGTAACCACCTTATTCTCTTACTGTTCCCCTGAGCAATCTGCTAGTTGTCAAAAACAGGACCCTAGGGCCTTGATCTGAACCAAGATGGCTCTTATGTATATGACCTTATTACATGAATGTTTTAAAGATGAATATAAACTCACTTTTTTCTTTAACCTCATGACAAGTCATCAGTAAGTTGGTGTACTGGCTTTCCTTTTTCTGTCAGCTGATAATGAAGTTAGTAGTATAGTGATGTTTGAATATTTGAAATGTTTCAGTACTGTTACTGGAGTGCACTTTTCTTCAGCATGATTTTAGTAGGGAGTGAAAACATACTTCAAAGGTTTTGCATGACGGCATTTCATGCTTTCTCATCTTTCTTAATTTCAACCTTGTGTGCAAAGTCCAGCTTGCTGTCTTTATTTTTCTCTCTCAGGTGGCAGCTGCAATTTTGGATACAAAAAATTAATAAATTTCTTTTCAAATATAAAAATAAGGCCTGTTGGCAAATCAGGAAAACTCGACCATTGTTTTATTATTGCCAGCATATTTGACTAAACATAATTCTTAAGTTTTTTTCCTACACAGGGAAGCTGAGATCCATATTGCATTATTGCTACTGTAAAATATTATACTTCTGTTAATGTTCAACATATATTACTGGACTTGAAAATTTTAATGAAAAGTCACATATTCAGGGAGAAGCCATTCAGTTACTACTTTTAAAATTTTCATTTTGTGCTCCATGGAAGGTTGTGTTAGAAGTGTAAAGAAGAAGGCAATTTTTTTATTCAGATGAAGTATTTGTATTTCTCTAGTATTAATGACACCTTCAGTGATTGATCTTTGCTCTTTAGCTGTTGAGGACAAATAGAGTGTGCTTCTGAATTAAATACACCTTTAACACTTCTGGAAAGGCTTAAATAATTACTAACATGTTGGCTGGGTTTAAGCCCATCTGGAAATTAAATCCTGCACAGCTGCTTGCTCAGCCTTCCTTTCTCCCTGCCGTCTTGGTGGAATGGGAGAAGAATGAAAGAAAAACTTCTGGGTTGAGATAAGAATGGTTTAATAATTAAAAAAAAACGTAAAATACAGTGATAATGGTAAATTATGATAATGATAATAAAAAGGAAAAAACAACTGATGCACACTACAGGTGCTCACCACCCTCTGACTGATGCCAGACCCCCACCTTTCCAAACCCAGATCAGCTCCCCTTCTGGGTAACTCCCTACCCTTGATTTATATACTGGCCATGACTTTGTGTGGTCTGGAATATCCCTTTGGCCAGTTTGGGTCACCTGGCCCAGCTATTCTCCTTCCCGGTTTCTTATTGGAAGAGCAGGAGACAAGAAAAGATTCTTGACTTAGGGTAAGCGTGACTTAGCAAAAACCAAAATGTCAGTGTGTTATCAACAACATTCTCATTCTGAATCCAAAACACAGCACTGTAACAGCTGTTGAGGAGAAATTAATTCTATCTTAGCTGAAACATGGACACATGTTTTATAGGCAGTGGTACTGAAAGATCTCACTTTGCATAATCTTAAAAGTCATCAATTCTTTCCTCGTTCACTTCAGTAGTTCTCTTGATCTAGTAGACAGCCAAGAACTATTTTTATTTGAAAAAGAGTGGTCTGTTATCTCCACTGAATGTTTCTTTTGTCTGTTTTGTTACATAAGTAAAGTCAATACTTGTTTATAAAATTTCCACTGATCTTGGATTTTTAACTTACTGGGTAATAGTCAAGTGTTAGCTAGTTGTAATACTGATTGGCAGTTCTCAGTTTTACAGTTTTGTGTTAAAAATTCTAAATCAGGATTTTCGGTATTGTGAAGACTGTAACACAAGTGAGAATGTGGTGCTTTGGTTTTCTCAGTTTTGGTCTAGGCCTTCCCTGGAAACTAGGTTATAACTAAGGAAGTATTCCACACCATTCCTTCACATAAAAAACTGTATATAAGACCAAGGAGGAAGACTTCTCTCTCTTTTCCTGTCGTGTGCTTGGAGGACATCAGGTCTCTCTGTCGGCTTAGCTCTTATCTATATAAGCTCAGGCCTATCTGAGAAACTGTTGTTCCAGCTGCATGGAGGGGAAGGACCTGCTTCTCTTCAGGGGCGTTTTGGTGAGAATTTATTGTATTAGTTACTTACTGAGCTTTTTGATGCGTTTACGAGTGTGTGTATCTGCTTTGTTTGGTTTTACCCATTTTTTGTCCCATTTCCCTTTCCCTTTTCCCCCTTTTCCCTTTTGGCCCTCTTACTCTGTATATTCACAGTGTTTGATTGTATGTAATTGTAATATATGTAAAAATATATATATATACACATATATACATACTTTTACTACAATTGTCTTTGGGTACTTTTTTCCCTTCTCTCCTGGGAGGGGGGATTTGTATGGCCGGCAGCTGGGTTTGGCAGGGAGCCAACCCAAACCTCCACACGCTTTTGGTGGAGAATGTGGGCAAGGTGTTTCGGTTAACCTGGTATATTTTGGAAGATTTTCTGGGAAGACAGTCAGGTTCTTACAAACATAACCTATTGTTTTGGTCAGCAGTAGTTTGTTTGGTATATACTGATCATTGTTTAAGAACAGTACTGGGACACCCGCCAAAACCGAGTGTGTTTATGTAAACACCTGTTTTGTTTAGGACCAATGAGAAGAAAATATAACCAGTGTCCATTTTACTAATTTTGTTCTTAGTTCAAGCTGCTTTTGTGCAAGAAATGGGACATTCTTCAATTTCTGATGACACAGAACAGGAGCAGAGTGTGGACGACCCTATCTCTTGGGGAAAATATCTTCCTCCATTTAATGTTAGCATCACTGATCTGGTCATGCAAATCGCTGAGGTTAAACTTGGCATCAATTAGCATCAACTTGGTATCAATTCTTTCTCAGATTATTTGGTAATACTCTTATGTGTGGTTAACTTTGGAATGGTGGTTTCGTATTGCTTTCCTTATTGTAGGAAAGGTTGAACCTCAAAAGGATTCACTGGAGCGTTGGAAAGGACTTTGTAAAAGCCAGTCTCTGGGTGACAAGGAATATGGGAACAATTTGGTAAGTTAGTATGGTGTGTAGCACCTCCCATTTATTGGGATTTCACACCAGAACAGGTGCTTGATCCTGATAAGATGGCCCATTATCTGCTAG